>CM047810.1:78745425-79092637 GCA_026214975.1 Gentiana macrophylla
TATCTTGGTCAAGGATCATTATTTGTCTTCTTGTCTAGATTTAGTGTCTATTATCCGTGTTGCATTGTCTCTGTGGGGTCGATCTTGACTCACATATACTATACTATGATTGTCCTAGTTGCTAGTATGGCGTGCGTATTAGTGGCTTACACGTGGATCAAGTTTTTGGCACCGTTTCTGGGGACAATGGCCAATATGGATAATACATTCATTAAATAGGGATAAGAATTATTTGTTGGTTATTTGGTTTTTTAGTTAAGAGTCTGTTCTGTATTAAACCAGCATTGTCTTACGGTCAGAAAAAAGGAAATGGCTTCCGAAGATGCAGCATACTCTGCCACGGCCGCGACAACTGTCACTCAGATTCTTATCGATGCCAGTTTTTCTATGTTCATCCGAGTATGTTACTAGTTAGTATGTCCGCAACAGTTGGGTTTAAGCCCAGCTGAGGCGGGAAATTACTAACCGTGTTTTGTTTTGTTTTGTTTTGTCAATTTTGCGGGTTACAGAATGCTTTTGGCAGTCACTAGTAAGATCAAAGGAATTCCAAAACCAGTTAGCACAATGCCACGAAACATCATACATGCCATGCCCATCTCAATGTACCCAAGCTCAAAGGTATATGAGCAATACCAAGCGGACAAGAGGAGAGTAGAAAAGGAAAAAGGAAGCAATCGGAACTGAGGAGCAGAAGGAATTTAACCTCAAAGAGTACGAGACCTATAGATCAGGTGTGTTTCCTATCGAGCTAATTGAGGTATCTTCTACTGACTTCGATCCTAAAGAGGATTCGGACACCATGTTCTTTGATTCGGAGGTCTACCCTGATTCACACTTGATAGAGAAATTAGGAGACCCTTGTACATTTAGGCTCCCGGTCTAGATAAATGGAGTATCTTCAGGACTGGGAATGTGTGATTTAGGCTCTAGTTGCAACATTCTCCCTCTTTCTGTGTGCAAGCATGCTAAATTTAAGGTCGGGTTGACAGAGACATGCAGTATGCGTTTTGTCGATCGTGAGATCGATATGCTCATTGGCACGATGAGAAACTGCACGCTGAGAGTGGGATATTTCAAATTCCCAGCTGACTTTGTAGTTATGGACATCCTAGATGATCCAAGTGCAAATGTTTGGCTAGGACGCCCCTTCTTAGCGACCAGCCGAGCAATTTTGGATACGATAACTGCGACATCATGCTTAGGGTCAATAATGATGCGAAAACCTATACGATCCTAGAGCGCTCCCTAACCGACCAGGACAATACTGCGTCAGCGCAAATACCGGAGAAGTTAAAGTTTTTGAGATCAAGGACATCCGAGATCAGACTAGGCAAGTGGTAGTTGAAACAAGAGAGCAGGAGTTTTTGACATTTCTACTCCGAGAAGAGACAAGAAAAATCACAACAATGCGCCCAGAGAAGCGGTAAGTTTTGACGAAACCACCCAGCACAGTGATGTTTCGAGGTCATAAGTAGAAAATGTGGATTCTCTAGGCAAAACGGTAAAATCTCGAAATAGGCAAAGAAAGCAGAATGCACTGGCAAGGAAGTCCAACAATGCAGGGCAGGAGGCTTAAAGTTTCACAAAGGTCCGAGAAGTAGCACTTCTAGATAAAAAGGAAGAATGGTTCTACATGGGAATAAAAAGCCCAGAGGTAAAATAAGGAAGATGAACTTCGGTTAAGGCTTCTCGAGTGCAATGCTAGCGGGGAAAAAACCCAAAAATCAGACTGAGTGAGAGTCAAAAGAAAGTCGAGCTGGTGACTCTAAATTCAGAACTATATTCCGACCCTTAGGATTTTTCTTGAGTCAAATAAAAGCAACGGGATTGGGCAACAAGCTTTTTTTTTCATCCTACGGCATCCCATGGTTCGTTCTAAAGGATGGGGGAAGGTTTTTTTACTTGTTGAGCAGTCCAGTGAAGTAGGTTAGTCGAGTCAGAGAAGAAAAGGCTGAGAAAAGGCAAGGACTAGGCTATGAGGAGTCAATCTTGATTGATAAGGAGCAAGTATTGTATGAGAATGGAAGGTAAATGAAGATTTAAGGAATCTAGAAGGAAAAAGCTCAGGAAGCCGTGAGAGTACTACCTGCATCCGTAAGAGTACTCAGGCCCGGTTCTCGAGGTTTGACTAAATTCTGGGAAGTCAAGATGGCGCGTGTATCCCACACGCTGACTCGGAAATCTGAGGGGGCAGTCAGCCGTCCCATCTCCCTCTCCACTACTCCACTTTTTCCTCTTCCCCATTACTCCTCCATTACTCCACCTCTCATCAATCCCATCAATTTCTCCCTCAATCCACTCACCAATGACTCATCCCACTATTCCATATTACCTTTTCAAATTTCAAACTAATTCAAATTTAAAATTCATTTCCTTTTCTCCTATATAAACCACCCTAACCTTCACCATTTCTTCCCTCACAAAAATCATTTCCTCTCTTCTTCTTCTTCTTCTTCTTCTTCTACACCACTCAGCCACCACCATAACACCATCATAATTTAGCCACTACACCACCTAAACCACCATTTCTACAAACCAACCCATACCTTTTCCCCAAGGTTGCTACTATCAAATTTTCGATTTTTGTAAATTTGTCTTATTTCCATTTCTAAGGAGTTGCAAAAAATCCCCAAAAATCCATGAATCAGAAAAACCGATTCTCGAGAAGTAGCGAGACACCCTCTTGCAAGATAGCGCAAGCGCTTTAGCAAGAACAAAGTTCGATTAAATCGCTTTTAATGGTTGGTAGGGAAAGAGGAGTCGACTATCAATGGCTTCGACCAGTTTGCTTATGTTTCTATTTATGAGTCATTCAAGACTCATTGGAACAACAGATCGGTTGCTAGGGAAAGAGGAGTCGACCTCAATGATTGTGGTGATGTGATTCCATGATTTCTTCAATTTCACGGCATAGCGGATATGGCTCTCATTCCGGCCGCTTTTAATGCCACTAATTTCATGAGTTCTATGCCTTTGTAGCGGCCAACCCGGAGTCTAATGTCGCTATGGTTTGAGGGGTCCACAATGATATCTCGATCGAGACAATCAATGCCCGCTAAGGCATTATGAACGCACCCTTCATGATGGAGAATTCACCACTGCCACTAGAGAGCACGTTTTGATTCGCCTGATGGCTATTGCTGAATACTATGATGTGTAGTGGGATTTCGGAGCCAACAGTTTCCCGACAACCTTCTATTCAAATGAGCTGGCATGGGACGCTCGTATGCTGCACATATTTTTCATTACCCATTTTCTTCCAAATGCTCATACGGACACCGTGACTTGTCCGCTGGCCGAGCTCATGTACTATCATGAACATCGGTCTGTTGATACATAGACAGATTCGCCAGGTTGCCGGAACAAAATGAGAGATTTTACCATATGGCAACCTGAAAGATGCATCGGCCATGACAGTTGAGTGAAAAGTCTTGGCCGATGATGAGAGAGTCGAGCCACTGCCTATCCTTCACAGTATAGCAGTCCAGAGTACGGGATGGAGGAGAAGATGGGCTGCAATACCGGCACAAGGACGTGCTAGACCTCAACATGAATATCAAGCTGGCGTGACTAGGGAGTTAGCCAAGATGCGAGGAATGCTGACACATATGATGACGCATCTCCACATTCCTCCCTATGCCCCACCACCACGAGCCCCTACGCATGGTCCATCTTCTTCAGGGGCGGCCCTTCTTCAACAGCACCAACTTATTTTCATGATGACTATGAGGACTTAGATTCTGATTAGTCCCTATTTCTAGGTTTTTTTAGGTTTTTCATTTTCCATTGTTGTTTTTACTTTTGTTTTTTTTTCTTTATTACGACTTTGCAATGAACGGCTTTTCTTTTCTTTTCAATGAAATATTTCATGGCTTAAATTGTTTGCATTTCATCAGTATCATTTGCTTACTGCCATCCTATATTTTGTTATTGTGTTACATCTACTTTGCCCAAGTTTTGTAAGTCAGAATTCTATAGCAGATATTCAAAGACTTTTCACGACGTTGAGCCCAAGAAGTGTTCGATAAGGATTCATTTTCATCGTTCCAGCCTTATAACAAGCTAAGTTCCGTTTTGCTATTAATATTTTTATCATTGGGGACAATGCTTTGATTAAGTGGGGTGTAAGAATGTCACTTAGCAATTGATTATGAAAAGCATCGAGTTGCCACAAGTCTAGTTGATGCATTTTTCACCACTTAGACCTTTTGAAAACAATTAGTTACATCTTTGTTTCATGACCAAAATAAAATTCATGTCACTCTTGAAGTAGTAGCATATTAACCGCATTTTCTTTTATGGGCCAACCTTTTTAAGCACGTATAATTAACTTCTTCAGCATGTAGTATAGATGACGCATTATCCAATTTAGTATGAAAGAATGAGCATGTGTTATGTTGCCGGAAGTAGTGACTTATTAATTATTATTTAACCGTTGCATTCAATTTTTGAGCACGTAATATGAGTTAGAAGTATTTGGATAAGATGAAAAGTTATCTTACACCGGGAATCGACATTTGTCGGTAGATATACTTTAACCAATTGTTGTTGGATGATGGTAGCAATCATGATGCCACAAAAGGTAAAATGGGACAAAACGGGCTTGCGAGTGAGAGAGAAAAAAAGAGTGAGAAATCTGCCAAGCAATGGCGATGTAGCGTAAAACGCACGGCTATTGCATAAGAAAGAAAAAAAGAAAAAAAATTATATATGGTACCATTTTGGTTTGTTTTATATGATTTTCAGGATACCATATTATAGGCTAAAGAGAGCTGGATCCGGATTAAAAATGAAGACATTCGGCCGAAGTTAGAAGAAGTCAAGACTAAGACTGTAGGGCCAGAATAGGAGAAAAACAGCCGTAGCCGTGAAAACCCTAGCCGTAGCCGCGGCGGCTTGGACGACATGAAAAGTAGGAGCCGTGATTTGTGATTAAGTTTGTTAGGTTAAATCACTAGGTCGGTTTTATAGTTTATAAAAAGGTTGTGTCAGTTCATTGTAATATATGCATAGATACCATACTTTATTTCAAATATTTTCTTCTATGAAATAAAAGTGATTATTAGCTTTTAAAGTTCGTTGCTCGGTTATCTTCTTCAATCCATCGACTAGCTTGACTTGATCAAGCTACATCCGCCATTGATAAAGGTATGAAGATTTGAACGTTCCTTCGTATTTTAATCATGGTAGATTTAGTAAGATTAACGTGTTGTAATTGATCTGCATGTCTAAAATGAATCATAATTAATTAGAGTAATCACAATAGAACAATGTAGATTTCAGAATTAAGAACCACCGCCGCCGGTCCTGCGATGGTCTATATCGCAGCCGCGACAACTTAGGTCCCCTTAATCTGAAGATTCAACATCAGCCAAGTTGATCCAAAAATTTAATTAACAATTGGTTAGATCTAGCCAATCTGCTTATTGTATTCATAAATTAACGTGAAAGACTTGCAAGGTGAAGTGTTAGTTTGGACATAGTCTGATCAATCCCTAGGAACGTGCTAGTCAATCCACGATAGCTGCTTCGGGAGGTACTCGGTCTGCACCGGTAATCTCTAATACTTAGTGCGTGTGAGTTAACACAACCCACGAAGGTGGTTAACTGTACATAGATGTCTACTGTCCTTTCAATAGAAGTATATAAGATTGAGAGAATGCACCCGTAGCTAAAACTGAATTAGAAACGTTCAAGTTAGTCCAGAAAATTATGAGGAAAAGTAGGCATAAAGATCAACGGAACCAAGTTAGCAGATCGGAGAGGAGAGATACACCAATTATCTTTTTTGCATTTATGTCGGTCAAGGACCATTATTTGTCTTCTTGTCTATATTTAATGCCTATTATCCACGTTGCATTGTCTCTATGGGATCAACCTTGACTCGCATCTACTATACTATGATTGACCTAGTACTCTTGCTAGTAAGTCGTGCGTATTAGTGTCTTACACGCGGATCAGGGACACGGGGGCAACGCCCCCGAAAGCTAAACGCCCCAAGCTGCATGGATTCAGATACATGCATCAGGTTAGATCCATGCATCATTTTGGATTCATGAACCTGTGAAGAGATTCACCTTAAGAATCCAAGAGTTGCAGGTTTTGGCCGAACTGATATGAACCTTACCTTTCGTGTAGGAGTACCTCACTTCATGTACGGGGTACCTTCGACCTATAATAGGCACATACATGCAAACGAAATCATTCATAGTTTGAAAGCATCACCAGAACAAATTCTGAGTGTCCTTGGGTTTGATTCAAACAAGTCACTATTTGAATCAAACACCTTCATAGTATCCTGAGAGAAATTTTCGTTAGTTCCCTAAGTGACAATCGTGTCGGACTAAACATATCTTTAAAGATAACACATTTGCATGCCTTGGAGTCCTTCATAGTCTGTTATCTTCATAAGTATTAATTTCTTCCAACAATAATGAAAAGTCATTGTCTATGCGTTATTCAAAAGACGCTGCCTAGTTTGGGGATTACACATTTCGGTTAATGGTCATAATTGAAACCGAACAGAATATGTATGTTATTAGAAATCAAAACCAAAATCGAACAGTTTGTTTTAGGTAACCAAATTGAACTAAACCAAAATATACGGGGTTGTTCAGTTCAGTTAACCGAAAACCGAAATTAATTTTTACAATTATTTTCAGTTAGGAAAGGTTTAGTTTTTTATTCAATTTTTTCATGTGGTAATAAACGGTTCGGATAACTATTCGGTTATAAGATTTTATCACAAACAATTATAATATTTTTAATATTCGGTTAAAGATAATTTGTAGTGTGAATCATAACCGAACAAAAAAAATCGATTCCTTCATATTACTAACAAAAAACCTACCGGAAACAAATATTAACCGAACCAAACGAAACCAAATGCTCTTGGTTATGTTCGGTGCCGTTTTCGGATATACCATATATGTGAACCACCCAGATCTACTGATGCTGCTATAATGTCGTGTGAAAGTAAGTTTTACATACCGCCGTAACAACGTACAAGGAAAAGTGTTTTTCATTGCTGATTTCACCTGGTGTATTACATATAAATAGTATGTGAAGACTTAAGTGCTAAGCAAACAATTAATGCGAAATATTACAAATGATAAATACAGAATCTTGTGTGATTATTATGCGGATCCTTCGAGATCTTCTAGAGTATTCTCAACATGCCCCCGCAATCCCATAGAAATGGAATGAACATGGAGATTGGCTCGTAATGTAGTAATTTTGCTTCCTTCACATGGTGCATGCAACAACCTTCCTCGTATCGGCAACAACTGTTTCATATCAACCTGCTATTGCTTGAATTTTCAATGGATGACTCAATTTTTGTAAAGATTCATAAACGTAGTGATAGTGAGGAAGAAATATTTGGAGTGAATATAATTTTAAGATGATTTGATAACCTAAAAAAGTTATAGCTGAAAAAAAACTTCATATTCATTTGTAATATAGGGTCGTACCCTAATAAAAAAAACATATGAAATGGAGGATTGTAAAACCCTTAATAAAAATTGGAACGGAGGGTGTACGAACCCAAAAGAAAGAAAAAAAAAAAGAGAGAGAGAGAGAGAGAGAGAGAGAGAGAGAGAGAGAGAAATTGAAGATAAGAATCAAATAATAATCATTGGAGAGAGAAATTTCAAGAAATGAGATGAGGAAAGATTTGAATAAATTTTAGGAGGATTGGGTTGCATACTAGTGAACAGACCAAGGAGGAGGGATATCACTTTTAAGAACAATCCTTTTATCGTGGAAGGCAAGAGACGGACAGGTTGCTGTTCTTTTAATATTCAGGTAAAAAAAATTCGAAGAGACGGCAATAAAATTTGTGGCACATGAGCAATAAGACCATCAAATCAAAGGAAAATAAACAGGGGAGGATGATTTACAGCACACACAATTAGAGATTGTCTCGGATTTTATCTAATGAAAAATAAACAAGTAATAAAAATAAATCCGGTTTACCCCAAGTGCATGGATCATAGTATAGAGGTTAATACCGGAGTCGAATCCACAGGGAATCGAGGTTTATCTAGTTTTTATTAACTTCCCTAAATTATCACAACTACTACTATTACTAAAGTTATAAGAAAATAAAAACGTTTAACACTTAACAAAACTAAAAACAAAATTAAACTGGACAGAAGATCGAAAATCTAAAGCCAGGAAATATAATTGCGAACAAGATTAACTAAACTAATTCTATTCCATAACCTAAACGTGCAATAAAAATATAAACTTGCTATGCAAAACAAGCACAAACGATTTTAATCAATAAATTTAAAAACGAACAAGCAATGTTCCACCAATTCTACAACACTCAATTTCTTCTCTAGATTATCTAGTGATGATTTAACAAAAGTTGTGATTCACCTATCGTAGGTATGAATTTCTAATCTCTTAGATAATTCGTTTATTAATCTCTTTCGTCTATCGATACAAAAAGATTAACTCTTTAATAACAAAGGTGTGAAATTTCTCAATCTCTTAACCTAGATTTCAATCTTACAACAATCATTACTTAGATTAAAGATCTAATCTTGACTATGGTGATCTGGGTTTGACAATGAACTCTCATCAACTATTAAAATCAAGCATGCAAAACATCCATCGATAAAATTGCATAATAACAATGAATTAAACATAGAAAAGATACAACTTTTATTAAAAAAAACTCACAAGATAATCCAAAGAGAAATCAAGATGTTGCGAGAATTGGCTTCACAAAGCTTGTTCCAATGAGCTCTAGCCTCTATTCATCGTTTGATTACTTGAATTTGCTACTAGAAAGTACATATAATTGGAGAAATTTATCTAGGAAATCAAAAGCATAAAAGTTGTATATAAAGGGTGGAGAACACAGAAAAATCGCCCTTAAGGGTTTTGTGGCCGCCTAATGTTAATTGGATCCCTTTAGGGTTGAAAAAAAATGCGCCTATTTATAGAGTTTTAAGTCGGTTTCTGCTAGGTCGGCGTATGGACGCCCGTCCAGAGTCTTGAATGCCCGTCCATTCTACATAAAATCTTCGAGTCGGGCCGAGTCATGTCATACGCCCGTCCTATGTAAATTTGGATGCTCGTTCAGCAAAAATCTCAATACTCTGAATCCACTATTTCTTCCTCGGGCGCCTGCTCGTTCCTCAAACGCCCATCCATCCGGACGGAGCTTGAGACGCTGCTCAGCTTTACTTCAAATCCGGTTTCCATCTCTATCTTTATCCGACTTCATCTTTATCATTTTTCTTCCATGTAAATCCTCACTTGAACATCTTTTAAACCTCTTTTAAGCCAAATTCGTGTATCTACAAGATATCAAAAACATTGCAAAGTGTAAAATCATTCAAATCGATAGAAAATCAACAATAAAACCTCATAATTCAACCAACTTTGTGATTAAACCATTCCAAACATCACTTGCTTAATAAATCAAATAAACGTTCACTTTCTATGCAAAACATCAGAGTATAGAGGAAAATTGTTACGAAATAGAATGATATAAATCATAGAAAATCACCCTAAACAACTCCCCCACACTTAGCTTTTGCTCATCCCGAGCGAAACAAAACAAGATCAAGGCTCGGAAAAAAAGATAGACATTTCAGCAAGAATAAAGCATATTTAATAAATTAGAGGTTCACCCCTGTGTGTGTGCAAAGCCATAGCAAACTTCCACTAAGTCCAAACTTGGAATCTATTCAAAGAAACTTGCAAATACCCCATTTAAACTAGAAATAAATGATACTTATAACATGCACCCTACAAAACGTAACATATCCCGAAAAGGATGATAGAATACATTTAGGACCTTTCTGACATACTCAGAGGATAATCCCTACAACATATCTGTCGGTTTATACTGGGGATAAGGTAGGCGATAACTAAGTCTTATATAAATTCATACCAATACCTTTTGTAAGTTGATTTAATTAACATTCACATTTATACGCACATCAGAATGAGCTATTGTCCGTCATAGTAGAATAGGACATTCGAGATATGACCTACCGTACTCAAATCATCAAGCAGCTTCTTCTGACTGTCGTGAGCTTTTGGTCATCATAGTGGTATAGGACATTCGAGATATGACCTACCTCACTCAAATCATCGACCAGCTTCCGACACACCTAATTAATTCAATTTTTTTAAAACAACTTTTTAAAGCACAATAGTCACGTTTCGCTTATCACATTCAATCCTAAGATATTCATAGTATGTCATACTCCGGCTCTAAACACAAACTATTATAATTCTCACGATACGTACATTAGTACTAAGCACAAGATACTTATAAGATAATCAAAAATTACTAATCCAAATGGGTATAGCTTTATATTTTAGCTGATCATTTAATATGGCTCGTGAAATGTATGTCGGGTGAAACATCTAACCTACTAAACATACAATATACAGCATAAATGTCTATAAAAACCGAATAACAATAGAATAACAAAGTTTGAAAAATTTAGCTCTTTTCAGCATAGAATAACAATATAAGCAAAAAGATACACATAACCATTCCTCCCCATACTTAAACGACAACATGTCCTCAAAGTTGTGCAAGATTAAAAGAAACAAAGTACTTAGTGATTTGAATAGATACTCGAACCGTTGGTCGTGCAGAGCATGAAGAAACCAACGTTCAGAACTCAAAGATTATCCGTTTCAGCATGATTCCAATACTAGCTCGACAAAACAGCTAAAAATATGCCTGCACTACTCGATAAACACGGGAAAATATCGGGGAAAAACGGGGATTATATCACATCGCAGAATAAAGATAAAGATAAGGATAAGGTGAAATCGAATCAAACGACAATTCATGCACGACACGGAATAATAGAAACCTAGGAATGTCAACGATACGCCTTATGGCTTACAAGATTCATCAATAAAGATGAGCAATGGAAAAACACAAAGCTGAACTGAATCAGAGTCAACAACTACCCTAATTAGACTTAAACTAAACAAATAAATCAAAGAAAAGAGTAAAACAAAAGTAACTAATACAAATAAGGATATCTAGGATGCCCCTGGTGGCGCTTTTTGGTTTGTGTCGTTAGCTCGACAATCTCTCAATTTAGCCTGGATCGTGCCATTTAACCTTTCTTCCAGCCAATACATCGTGTAAGCTCTAATCAGTAGTGTGGCTGCAAAAACAGCATCTAACACATGGGGTCAAGCTTTCCCATGCTTTTGATAGCTTTCCAAACACTTTTAATCCTTCCCATTGTAGACTTCTTCTTCTTCTTCAGACGTCTCTTAAGCTGTTGCTCCCTTTTAAACTCTTCCATATGCCAACTACCAGCCATGACTTCCTCTAATGGACCACTGCCGTCATCCTCAGAAAACAAGTCGGGTGAAAATTCATCAAACTTATTGACTTCAGGTATACCACACCCGAGGATGTCGAGGATATGAACAATCAAAGGTTTTTCTTTGGTTTGACCGATATAATGCTTGCACCTTTGACCATTCACTCTGAACGGCTGGTCACCATAACCTCTTAGTTCTAAAACACCTCCAGGAATGATTTGCAGAATTTCAAAGGGGCCGGACCAACGTGTCCTCAACTTTCCAGGGAACAGATGTAACCTAGAATTGTACAATAGAACTTGCTCCCCAACTTGAAATTCTCGCTTCTTGATTTTGGCATCATGAAGGAGTTTCATCTTATCTTTACTTATCATGGCACTCTCGTAGGCTTGGAGTCTAAACTCATCTAACTCATGCAACTGCTGCAGTCGGTGTTCACCACATGATTGGGTATCGAAGTTTAAGAACTTAGTGGCCCAATACGCTCTATGCTCCAACTCAACTGGCAGGTGGCATGGTTTTCCATATACCATCTGATAGGGTGATGTACCCATTGTTAGGAAATCACTAGTTTAACGCAGCGGAATTTAAAATTTGATTTCCTTTTCTAGATCGTTCTTCGTTTAATGCAATAAACACGTTAAGTAGTTTGACGGTTATACCTTAGATGATCTACAAGATCGTCGCTTTGACCGCCAACGGAGAGTAGTTCAATGCGCAAGCCGTCCACGCGTCCGGCCTCTATCGCTAATCCACACGAACCCCTCGCCGGAATCCTCCTTGGATTGCTATCAGAAAAACTCCGGTTGCTAGACCGGACCTTTTCTTCCCTCACAAACTCACTATGGAGAGCTCTCTATTTTACACAAGAATTATGAACTCTTGCAATTGTGTTGTACAAAAGAGCTTGACACCCACTTCCTTTTTATAGAGGAAGTGGCGCCCCATATGTAGTGTGGAGGAGAAGAAAACCTTTTTCTAATAAAATAAGGAAAATCAATTAGATTGATTTATCTCTTTAATTATAATATTTTGTCAATATCATATATTGATTATAATTATCTTATTACCATAAATCTATTTTTCCAAAATCAATTAATATCCTATATTAATATTATGGCAATATTTATTAATTAAAGTGCACAATCCAAGTGTATCTCATACACTCAAAAGTGGCGCCCCTTTAGTCAATAAATTGACTTCCGGAATATTCTTTAATTAATATAATTTATATATAATTAATATCTTGTATTTTATTTATTCATAATAAATAAACACCACCATATTAATTTACCACTATAACCTTTATAGTCTAGAGATAAACTTTCCTTATTTGGTTATCAACTATAACCGCATTTTAATCCGACTCGATGTTCATATGTGTGTGACCCGATAGGCTTCCGAATATGTTGGCCGTAGAGACAAAGTGCAATTTACTAAAATGCCCTTCATACCTAACGATCACGGGAAAGCGTCTAGCAACACACCGTGACCCCAAATTATCGGAAGAGTCAAAAGCAATGACTACTACCTTTCATGTGAAGCGCGATTACGTGTAACTTACAATCCTATCGCTATAATAATATCCATACGATCGTATCTCGAGTGTCAATACATTGACGATCGTATCTTATAATCTGGATATCATGCTCTCTCGAATAACACATTTACTCCCACTTTGCAAAGATTCTCGAGAGCGAGACATTCCTTATAAGAAGGCCATTTCGGATATTCGATCCCAATCATAGGATACGCGATTCCCGGACGACCAATCATGTATACTCCGCATGCTTCAATATCATACCCAATCACTACCGCATGATCGCCCCGTGGTTAGGAGAAATCTCAATAGTGTCAAAGCATGACAATCCACACCGTGATGCCATGAAGACTCCGCTCAAAAGGATAATTACACAACCGCCACATAGTGTGACACTTAATGTAAGTGGGTCGATCCTAACGTCACGCATTCTCTAATACACGTCCACGTCATACCCAAGTGTCCCTACACTTCGATAGACGAGATCTATCCCTACCTTCTAAAAGATAGAAGACATCCAATACGTGCTAGTCCGATTATACTATCAATGTCCCATTTGATAATATGTAAGACTAGAGACATTTAAGTACCAACCTTGTTATAGTGATTAGAGATCTCATCAACCATAATCACTATCATGGTTTCTCTATCACAGATCGATACTAGGGACGTTACTATATATATACTACAAATAATATGAAGACAAACAATATATAATAACATAAGTGCTTTTATTAATCACAATAAAGTTATTACATGAACTAAATAGACTGTAAATGACCCGACCCGGTCGGATCCGGTCCGACCCGATTGGGTTTAGGACACCTTTCCAACAATCTCCCACTTGGCCTAAAGCCAATCACCCATATGCCTAAGCCCGTGCAAGTGAACATGTTTCTCATGCTTAGCTTGAGACAATGCCTTGGTTAACGGATCATATATGTTATCATCCGTGTGGACTTTCTCTATCTTTACATCTCCTCTATCTACTATCTCTCTAATCAAGTGATAGCGCCGTAGCACATGTTTTGGACTTCGATGAGACCTTGGTTCCTTTGACTGAGATATCGCTCCATTATTATCACAGTACAGAGGTACTGGACCTTCAATGGAGGGAACCACACCAAGTTCAGTGTAATGAACTTCTTCATCCAAACTGCTTCCTTTGCCGCCTCCGAGGCTGCTATGTATTCGGCTTCCGTTGTAGAGTCCGCAGTAGTCTCCTGCTTGGAACTCTTCCACTCATCGCTCCGCCGTTAAGCGTGAAAACAAATCCAGTTGTGACTTGAAGTCGCCTTTGTCGGTTTGAAACGGCATCTGTGTAACCTCGCAATACTAAATCATCGTTCCGAAAACCAGGAACATATCCTGAGTACGCCTCAAGTACTTAAGGATATTTTTGACAAAGAATCCAGCTGACCATCACCTGGATTGGTGAGTACCTACTAGTCATACTAAGAGGGTGCGAGGCGTCTGGTCTTGTGCATAACATGGCATACATGATAGACCCAATTGCCGAAGCATAAGGGACTTTACTCATTTGTGCCCTTTCCTCCTCTGTCTTAGGACTCATTCCCTTCGATAGGTAGACCCCATGTGACATGGGCAGCAATCCTTTCTTGGACTGCTCCATGCTGAATCTCTTCAGCATCTTGTCTATGTAGGTGGATTGCGATGCACCAAGCAACCTTTTAGATCTATCTCTATAGATCTTTATTCCCGCATATATAGGTCGCCTCACCCAAGTCCTTCATTGAGAAGTTCTTGGATAACCAAGCTTTGACTGATTGTAACATGGGCACATCATTCCCTATGAGCGTATGTCATCCACATAAAGCACTAAGAACACAATGGCACTCCCACTAACCTTCTTGTAAACACAGGGGCTCATCTTCGTTCTTGATGAAATCAAACTGCTTGATTATCTCATCAAAGCCGAAGATTCCAACTCCGAAGAAGCTTGCTTTAATCCATAAATGGATCTTTGTAGTTTACACACCATCCTCAAGGCGTCATTGGTTGTGAAACCCTCAGTCGTGTCATATACACTTCCTCAGACAGTTTCCCGTTAAGGAAAGCCGCTTCACATCCATCTGCCGATTTACGTAATCATGGTATGTTTGCAATAGCGAGCAAAATTCTAATGGATTTTAACATGGCAACAAAGCGAGAAGGTTTCATCATAGTCAACTCCTTGTCTTTGCTTATAACCTTTTGCCACCAACCTAGCCTTGTAGGTGGTCACGTTACCATTCCATGTCGGTCTTTCTCTTAAAGACCCATTTACACCCTATGGGAACTATTCCTCAAAGCGGATCAACTAAGTTCCAAACTTGGTTGTCCTTCATGGATTCCATCTCGTAATTCATGGCTTGAGCCATTTCTCTTTGTCGTGCCTTAACAAAGACCTCCTCATAAGTTCTAGGGTCCTCATCTTCCATGAGATACACGCCAAGTACCTTTCGGGTCCACGGCGTTCCCTAGTGGATCTTCGAGGTGTAATTGTGTCTACGGTAGAGGTGGCGCCACATTTGTATGTGGTGCCTCCTCTACTTCCATCAACGGATCATTATCCGTAAGTGGTTCTCGAATTTCTTCGAGATCAATCTTACTCCCACCGACCCTATCCGAGAATAAACTCTTTCTCCGTAAAGTGGCCATCCCGGCAACAAACACCTTTTGTTCCTCGGGGTGGTAAAATTGGTACCCTTTGGTTTCCACTAGGATAACCCACAAACAGACATTTGTCGATCTAGGTTCCAGCTTGTCGTGCATGGTTCGTTTCACATAAATCGACATCCCTAAGGTTTCATGTAACCTAGTGTTGGTTTCTTCCTTTGAACACTTCATAGGAGTGGACTCAACCGCCTTTGATGGAACTCGGTTCGATGTATAGATGCGGTTTCTAGAGCATACCCCAAAACGATTTTGGAAGAATCGCATAGCTCATCATGGAACGTACCATGTCTAACAAAGTACGATTCCTCCTCTCGAGATATGCCATTCATTTGTGGCGTCCTGGAGGTCCATTCAGTAGAATCCCATTCTCCTTTAAATAACTTTGAAACTCTCCATCTAGGTATTCTCCACCTCGATCGGATCGAAGTGTTTTGATTTCTTTACCTAGTTGTTTCTCCACTTCACTTCGAATTCTTTGAACTTTTCAAGGCTTCACTTATACTTCATTAAGTATATATAACCATAGCGAGAATGGTCATCGGTGAAAGTGATAAAATAAGAGTATCCTCCTTTGGCTTGAATTGACATTGGGCCACACACATCGGTATGTATAAGCTCAAGCAATTCATTGGATCTTATCCTTTGCCACTAAAAGGTGACTTTGTCATCTTGCCAAGTAAACAAGCTTAGCATGTATCAAACGATTCGTAATCGAATTGATCCAACATTCCATCTTTATGGAGTTTGGAAATGCGATTCTCATTTATATGGCCAAGTCTACAATGCCATAAGTAGGATTCATTCAAGTCATTTGTTTTGGCTTTCTTGTTATTTATATTAAGTACATCAACATTCATATCTAATATGTAGAGACCATTGCTAAGTATGCCAAGACCATAAAAGATTCCATCACGTGAAAAAGAACAACATTTATTCTCAAACGTAAAAGAAAATCCATCAACATCTAATGCGAGAAATAGAAATAATGCTCTTCGTAAGAGCGGGAACAAAATAACAGATTATTGAGTTCTAGTACTAGCCCACTGGGCAATGAAAGAAAATAAACTCCTACGGCCAAGCAGCGAACACTTGCACTCCATTTCCAACGCGTAGGTCCACCTCTCCTTTCCTCGGATCTCTAGTTCTTCTTAGTGCCTGCATATTCGTACAAATATGAGAACCACAACCAGATTATCTAATACCCAAAGTGGTTAGACTTAGAAGAAGTAATGTTGATCTCAATCATAAATATACACAAGTCGAAGCATCGAATGCTTCTTCTTGGTACTCAAGAAGCCCTTGCGCTTTCTCCTCCAATGTCCGGTCTCACCGCAATGGAAGCAAGCATCCTTGGATTTGTCTTTTGCTATCTTAGGCGTTGGCTTAGGTGCGACCTTCGCCTTCTTGGACTTTTTTCTGGCTTTTGCCTTGCCCTTGCTCGAAGTGACCAAAGAACACTTGCTTTCCTTCCCTACGATTGCCCTCGCAGAGTTTTCAACATGTTCAATAACTCCGCCAGGAGCAATCTATCTTGTTCATGTGATAGTTCATCACAAACCATGAGAATGAGTCGGTAGAGATTGCGAATCAAGTCAATACTCAACTCGCTCCAACTTGTGGCCCAAATTTTCCCAAGCCTCTCTATGTACCCGATCATTTTAAGCACGTGTGACCCCACAAAGAGCCCCGGATGCCATCTTACAACTAAACAGGGGCCTTCGAGACCTCGTACCTCTCTCAAAGGCAAGACCGAGAAGCGTAAAGTTCCTTCAGTGGACCATGATAGAGTAGGCGTCCATAGACTCATGTTTGCTTCAGCGCCTCGGTGTCATAGAAGCAAGCATGATACATGTAGCATCGATCTTGTCGAGCAAAGGCTTGTTGTACTTCTCGACAACATCTGCAAATTAAACCCTCGCTGGGCTTTTCCGGTAGGGCCTCGTCCCAAGACATAGCCAATCTTCTCGTGCCTCAAAACGATTTTGAGGTTTCTTTCCCAATCGAGAAAATTAGTTTCGTCAAGCTTGTTTTCGATGATAAAACGAAGGTTCAATTTGTTTGACATTTTCTACAACAATAAATAAAGATAGAATAAGTAAAAGCTCATGTATAAAAACCTAAATTTGCACTAAGAAATTTATAAGGTTTTACTCCCACTAGCCAACTATTCCTATTGGCTTTCAAGAATTTTAATTAATTCTTTAGTGGTCGGGACCCTATCTAGTTGCCTTAATCCCGACGGTGGTCGATCAATCTCGGCAATTTGAAGGTAGGTACTCTACCAAATCGCATCGCATGCGACTCCCAAAGGTGACTAGTCAACTCTTTGACGCCTCACATCTCTATGTGATAGTCAACCCTTGTCTCTAAAGTCGACGTTCCCTGACGGTGGCCAATCACCGAAAGACTTTAGTCGAGTCATAACCCAATATTCATGAGATCTCGTGACGATCATATCTCAATAATAACGATATACCCGTGGTAGGTCAACTCCCGACGGTGGTCGATCGCTTGGATCCGAACAAAGGCTCTTCACCGTCATTATAATATTGGGAGACAATTTTGGCTCGATTTTTGGAGTGGGAATAATTTTAAATTAATTCACTTAATTAATTTGGTTTAATTATGGTCTCATCTACTATGTGCATATTACTACGATATCATATAAAGTAAAACATACACAACATTCCGCGCATAAAATAACCGGTATGATCATGGACTTTTCCTAGAGTGCGGTTTCAATACAAACCGATTTAAACCGCTGGTCACAAACTAAGGGTATCTCAACAACCGCCAATAGGATCTTTATTGTTTATGACGCCAATGGGTTCTTTATCTCTCCTTGGTCTCGAACTTCTTGCTCCATTCTTGTTACATAATAAATAATTACACCCGCCGCACACGGGGGAACTCGAGAATGGGATAAATGCAAAAGTAAACTAGGTCACGTTCTTCATAACGGCCTAGGACAATTTTTCAAAACCAACATAAAGAAAACATTCCCATCTATCCTATTGGTTCGAGTCCATGATCAATCGGGGTCCATATAATCACATTATATCTACTCATCTAATCCATACAATTTTATCTTATGAAAAGATTAAATTCTAATTTTAACTACTACTACTCATGCGTCTTTATTTTATCACGTCAAATAATTAAATAACTTTTAATTAATTATATGACTTAACCGAAAATTAAAATTAACATTTAATTTTAAATCGATTTCAATTTTAATTAAATTTGAACTATTCAAAATAAAATTAAAATTATAAAGTCTCCTATTTGTTTCATTTCCAAAACTAAATTTAGCTTAGGCCTGCCCACTTTCCAAAATCAAAATTTTGGAAGTGGCCTAGGCCTAGGCCTATTCCAAATCAAATATTTGGAAAGGGCCTAGGCCTACTCCAAATCATATATTTGGAAAGGCCAAATTATTTTAGTCTAGGCCTGGCCACTTTCCAAAATCAAAATTTTGGAAGTGGCCTAGGCCTAGGCCTATTCCAAATCAAATATTTGGAAAGGGCCTAGGCCTATTCCAAATCAAATATTTGGAAAGGCCAAATAATTTTGGTTTAGGCCTGGCCACTTTCCAAAATCAAAATTTTGGAAGTGGCCTAGGCCTAGGCCTATTCCAAATCAAATATTTGGAAAGGCCAATGTCCCATATGGTTTCCCAATGGTCCAAACTATTTGAACCATTGGTTGGCCATATGACACAACTAAACAAACGAGATATCTATGCACAATAAAATATCACAAAACGAAAAGGGTTGATCTCCCCCATTGGAAGAGGAGAGCCGACGGACGGCAACCCTAGGGTTACCGCCGCCGCCGCCATCACCAGAGAGGGGCGCCGCCAGTCGGCCGACCCCCCAAGAACCCTTTTTTTTTTGTTTTTTTGTTTTAACGTTTCGTGATTTAAATCTTGCATCTATCGATTAAATACTACGCTTTTAAATTATGCTTATTGCTTAAGCTCGAAGTCGCTCTCGATACCACTGTTAGGAAATCACTAGTTTAACGCGGCGGAATTTAAAATTTGATTTCCTTTTCTAGATCGTTCTTCGTTTAATGCAATAAACACGTTAAGTAGTTTGACGGTTATACCTTAGATGATCTACAAGATCGTCGCTTTGACCGCCAACGGAGAGTAGTTCAATGCGCAAGCCGCCCACGCGCGTCCGCCTCTATCGCTAATCCACACGAACCCCTACTCGAATCCTCCTTGATTGCTATCGGAAAAACTCCGGTCGCTAGATCGGACCTTTTCTTCCTCACAAACTCACTATGGAGAGCTCTCTATTTTACACAAGAATTATCAACTCTTGCAATTGTGTTGTACAAAAGAGCTTGACACCCACTTCCTTTTATAGAGGAAGTGGCGCCCATATGTAGTGTGGAGGAGAAAGAAATCTTTTCTAATAAAATAAGGAAAATCAATTAGATTGATTTATCTCTTTAATTATAATATTTTGTCAATATCATATATTGATTATAATTATCTTATTACCATAAATCTATTTTTCCAAAATCAATTAATATCCTATATTAATATTATGGCAATATTTATTAATTAAAGTGCACAATCCAAGTGTATCTCATACACTCAAAAGTGGCGCCCTTTACTCAATAAATTGACTTCGGAATATTCTTTAATTAATATAATTTATATATAATTAATATCTTGTATTTTATTTATTCATAATAAATAAACACCACCATATTAATTTACCACTATAACCTTTATAGTCTGTAGATAAACTTTCCTTATTTGGTTATCAACTATAACCGCATTTTAATCCGACTCGATGTTCATATGTGTGTGACCCGATAGGCTTCCGAATATGTTGGCCGTAGAGACACAAAGTGCAATTTACTAAAATGCCCTTCATACCTAACGATCACGGGATAGCGTCTAGCAACACACCGTGACCCCAATTATCGGAAGAGTCAAAAGCAATGACTACTACCTTTCATGTGAAGCGCCATCGTGTAACTTACAATCCTATCGCTATAATAATATCCATACGATCGTATCTCGAGTGTCAATACATTGACGATCGTATCTTATAATCTGGATATCATGCTCTCTCGAATAACACATTTACTCCCACTTTGCAAAGATTCTCGAGAGCGAGACATTCCTTATAAGAAGGCCATTTCGGATATTCGATCCCAATCATAGGATACGCGATTCCCGGACGACCAATCATGTATACTCCGCGTGCTTCAATATCATACCCAATCACTACCGCATGATCGCCCGTGGTTAGGAGAAATCTCAATAGTGTCAAAGCATGACAATCCACACCGTGATGCCATGAAGACTCCGGTCAAAGGATAATTACACAACCGCCACATAGTGTGACACTTAATGTAAGTGGGTCAGTCTAACGTACGCATTCTCTAATACACGTCCACGTACAGTCCAAGTGTCCCTACACTTCGATAGACGAGATCTATCCCTACCTTCTAAAAGATAGAAGACATCCAATACGTGCTTAGTCCGATTATACTATCAATGTCCCATTTGATAATATGTAAGACTAGAGACATTTAAGTACCAACCTTGTTATAGTGATTAGAGATCTCATCAACCATAATCACTATCATGGTTTCTCTATCACGATCGATACTAGGGACGTTACTATATATATACTACAAATAATATGAAGACAAACAATATATAATAACATAAGTGCTTTTATTAATCACAATAAAGTTATTACATGAACTAAATAGACTGTAAATGACCCGACCCGGTCGGATCCGGTCCGACCCGATTGGGTTTAGGACACCTTTCCAACACCCATGGGGGTTTTGTAGGCGATTCGATATGCCCATAGTACATCATCCAACTTAAGACTCACCTCCTTTGCAGGATCACTTTACTACTTTCTCCAGGATCTTCTTCAAGCTCGATTGCTTCGTTCAACCTCGACTACTAGTCATAGGGTGATATGGTGTGCCGATTTTATGCCGAACACCATATTTCTCAAGTACTTTCTCTAGTGGTCGGTTGCAGAAGTGTGTTCCCTCATCGCTTATCAAGGCACGTGGGCACCCAAATCTTACAAAGATGTTTTTCTTCAGAAAATTCATGACCGTTTTATGATCATTGCGAGAAGTGGCTTGGGCCTCCACCCATTTCGATACATAATCGACCTGAGACTAAGATGTATTTATTTCCACAGGAAGATGGGAACGGGCCCATAAAATCAATCCCCCATACATCGAAGACTTCACATTCTAGAATGGGTTTCAACGGCATGTCAAAACGCCTTGTTAAATCTCCGGTTCGTTGGCACCTATCACAAGCTTTGCAGAAAGCTTCTGAATCCTTGAAGATCGTGGGCCAATAGAAACCAGACTGAAAGATCTTGGCAACGGTTTTCCAAGGACCAAAGTGACCACCAGTAGGCCCACTGTGGCATTGTTCAATAATATCACGTTGCTCAGATTCAGGAACACATCTCCTTAACAATCCGTCTTTACAAATTTTGAAGAGGTAAGGTTCATCCCATACAAATGTTTTCAAGTCAGAGAAGAATTTCTGCTTCTCATGATATGAAAATTCCGGATTTAGATATTGGGAATGCAGGTAGTTGACGATGGAAGAATACCATGGAACATCTGGGGCGCAATCGTCTATAAGCATAACATTTTCAAGAGGAAAGTAAAGGTCTATATCGTTAGGTTCTTGCTCTTCCTCATTCAACATCCTTGAAACATGATCAGCTACTACGTTTTCACTACCCTTTTTGTCTTTAATCTGGACATCAAATTCTTGCAGGATCAGTATCCAACATAGTAAGCGCGGTTTAGCATCTTTCTTCGTCATGAGATAGCGCAGAGCAGTGTGATCAGTCCACACAGTAACTGCAGCACCCAACAAGTAACTACGAAATTTGTCCATAGCGAAGACTACGGCCAATAATTCCTTTTCGCTTGTGGTATAGTTTACTTGAGTAGGGTTTTGTGTGTGTCAAGTAAGATATGGGCTGGAACTTTCCTTTATTCGTTGTCCTAAGATCGCACTAACAAGCGTAGTTGGATGCATCACACATAAGCTCGAAAGGTAGATTCCAGTCAGGAGAGATAAGAATCGGTGCAGAAATCAACTGACTTTTAAGCTCCTCAAACGCTTGCTTGCAACTATCATCAAAATTAAAAACAACATCTTCTTTGAGTAAGGTAGATAGGGGCTTGGCTATCTTGGAAAAGTCTTTAATGAATCTCCTATAAAAATGACGTGTCCAAGAAAACCTCTCACTTCGCGCACATTTCTAGGCAAACTCATCTTCTCTATAGCCTCCACTTTTGCCCTATCTACTTCCATACCTTTGGCTGAGATCTTGTGGCCAAGAACTATTCCTTCATCTACCATAAATGGCACTTTTCCCGCTTTAGGACTAAGTTCTTTCCACACAAATGATAAAACACAGGTCAAGATTATCAAGACAATCATCGAAGGATTGACCAAAGACTGAGAAATCATCCATGAATATCTCCATACACTTTTCAACCAGCCAATCAAAGATTGCCAGCATACACCTTTGGAATGTAGTTGGGGCACTGCAGAGACCAAATGGCATTCACCTATAAGCGAAAGTACCATAAGGGCAGGTGAAAGTCGTATTTTCTTGGTCAACCGGATCTATGGGTATCTGGAAGTATCCCGAATATCCATCAAGGAAACAGTAGAATGCATGTCCTGCCAGACGCTCAAGCATCTGGTCAATGAAAGGAAGGGGGAAATGATCTTTCATTGTAACTTCATTGAGTTTTCTGTAGTCGATACAGACTCTATAACCCGTTACTAGCCTCAATGCTATTTCTTCACCCTTTTCATTCTTCTCGATAGTAATTCCTCCTTTCTTAGGAACTACTTGAGTAGGGGACACCCATTCACTGTCAGCAATTGCATAAATAATACACATGTCCAAAAGCTTGATAATCTCTTTCTTAACTACTTCTTGCATGTGAGGGTTGAGCCTCCCCTGGGGCTGTCTAACACACTTGGCACCCTCTTCAGTTTTAATCTTGTGCATGCATAAGTCAGGAGATATCCCTCTGATGTCTCCCACTTGCCAACCAAAATTTTTCTCATTCTTTCTCAAAATGTTTAACAGTTTCATCTCTTCCAACCGGGATAGCTTGGCAGAAATAATCCACGGAAGCTTGTCACCTTCTCTCAAGAAAACATATTTCGATGCTTAGTAACGGCTTGATGCATCGGATCTACAGGGGGTTCTTCTAAACTCGATTTAAGATCTCCACTTTTCAACTCAACATCATTGAGTTTACTTAGTGGTCCCACTGCCAAAGCTTCTCCTTTCAACGAAACTTTATTAAACTCAACTTCTAATTGTTCTAGATTCACCCAACCATGATTATTCAAATTTTCAACTAATCGCTCATATTCAGTCTCAACAGCCATAACTTTCTTTTCCATGTAATCATTAAAGTCATCTGACATATCCTCAATGGAGAAGCCGGTTGGATAATCAGAGGGTCTCTGAATAGCTTTGGAGACACTGTAGCTCACTTCCTGATCACCGACTCGTATGGTCACTTGCCCACCTTCACAGTCAATGAGGGCTCTGGCTGTAGAAAGAAAAGGTCTTCCAAGTATCAAGGGGACATTCTCATCCTTTTCTATGTCTAGGACGTACCAGTCAACCGGAAAAGTAAATCTATCAATTTGAACTAATACGTCCTTTAGTGTCCCCGCAGCTTTCTTGGAAGATCTATCAGCGAATTGTAGGTTCATGGTCGTGGGTTCTAAAATATCATTCAATCCAAGCTGTTTACATACAGACAATGTCATCAGACTTATGGATGCACCCAGGTCACATAAAGAGTTTGGGAAGACTAGGCCTCCCATCAGCAATGTGAGCACAAATTTCCCAGGGTCACCCCTCTTGATTGGTAGATCTTCATAACTTATCATAGAGCAATTCTCACCAATTAACTGATACATGTCTTCGAGCTTCTTTTTGGAGGACACAACATCCTTGATGAACTTTGTATACTTAGGCATCTCAACCAAAACATCAGATAATGGAAGATTTACCTGAGTATTTTTAAGAAGATTAAGCACTTTCTCATACTTCTTGTCCTCATGCAAGGAAATGTTGCTTTTTCTAGGTGGAAATGGTAGTTTCTTTAAATCACTCTCAGAAAAGACTTTCTTCGAGGATGAACTGACAGCTTTATCTTCCAAATCTTTCCACCTCACCACTTTCTCACTTCTTTTACTAGTCAGTGGATCCATACGACTCTCACTTGATTCTTCATTTCTCAGGGGATCAGCCACCCGAGTACTCTCTTGCAGAAAAGGGGAACATGGGTGCTCGATTTCCCCTCCTACCAGGAGGGGTTAGTGGTTTCCCTGGTTCGGGGGACCACTAAGTTGAGTACCAGATCTGAGATTCATGGCACTGGCCTCTTCTTTACCATAGGGAATTGAAGGAACTAGGTCAGTGCACTGGCCATGATTCAAATCGGTCTGAGCTACCTGACCACCCTTAGGATTTTTCTCCGTAAAGCTGGGCAACTGCCCTGAGGGTCTGGAAGCTAGTTGGCCAGCCATTTGCCCGATCTGCCTCTTGATTGAGGCTTAATTCACCCTTCAAAAACAATTTATAAAGACTCGAAACCGTGGTAAACTAACTCTCTAACCGGCAGTGTACCGGGTCGATTGCTAGAATAGCTACAAGAGTACGAGGTCGAACCCAAAGGAATCGTGTTTGCAAGTACCAAAGTGAACGAAATGCTTAGTCTAGATGAACAATCTTTTCAAAGTATTTTTAACTACAACGACTCTGAAGTGATTCCTACTGACGAGTTTAAAGCTAGAGAAAAAGAGAAAGAAGATTAAACTATTAGGTTTTAGAAATAGATTAAGGAACATAGCCGAACCATGATCAAAGTAGCTAGTTTCACCCCAAGGAATGACAAAACCGGGAGTGTGCAATAATCGAACGAACTCTTGCATTCAATCTCACGGGTGCAAACTCCTAATCCCGGTGCTAAGGTCTGAACAACTCTCTCCTAACACCTTATGTCATGCTAACTACCCTTCCTGAAAAGAGTCCTACTAACAAGACATGTTATGCACTAGAGCCGCTTAAACGTTAAAACGAGTGACCTCACTATATGAAATGATCTTAGAACCCTTTTCCCACACCCCTCCGTCTGAACAACTCTCAAGAGTGATGTGTGTGATTTTGACCTAGGTGATCAATCTAGCCCAAATCCGTTATATCAAGTTCTAAGACGTGAAACATGCAAGATACAACAATAAAAAGCACTACCCACTCCCAATTTCATCACCCAAAGGGTGATTTCACTAAATTTCACATGATTCGACTATGAAAAGGACTTAGCTACTCATTACACTAGTTAGAACATACACAATACAGTAAATAAGAGTCATGACAAGCAAAGGAAAGGAGAAAATTACCTGTAATTTGTAGAAATTCGAGATTGGATCCAAAAAGTACAAAATAGAGAAGTAATTAAAAGGTGGTCTCTTAGTGTTTGGAATGGAAATCTGAGCTAAGAAATGGAAAGATTAAGCTAAGATAATGTTGATGTACACTAAGATAAAGTATTCTAAGCTATAACAAAAATCGAGCTAAGAAAGGGGTAGAGTTTTGCTAAGAAAGTAATTCATGTCCAAGAAATAGTCTAAGGGGGGTATTTATAGTTGGGGGAAAAAATTCTGCAGAAAACTGGTCCAAACGCACGTTTGGAGAACTGGAACTGGCGTTTGGCTTCTTCACGCACGTTTGGAATGGTTCAAACGTGCGTTCCGCTTCGTTTCTGGGCAGGGGCTTGAATGTTCTTCATCTTGAACGCACGTTTAGGATGGGTCGAACGTGCGTTTGGTGGACTTTGAACGCACGTTTAGGATGGTTTTGAACGTGTGTTTGGAGAGGCCCATCTCTGTATCAACTTTTGCCTCTTTGAACGCACGTTTGAGGGGTTCAAACGTGCGTTTGGAGTCCTGCTGCCCCAAAACTCCACTTTTTCCTCCTTTGATCTCTTCTCTTGCCTCGGTTATGCTTCTTACCATAAATCATCGCCTTCCGGGTCCTCGAGACATTAATACCCTATAACATCACACATGACCAAAAACATCCAAACAATTCCAAAGGGTAAAAGTGCTCGGGAATGGGGTTAGTATCAACGAAATCGGGGTAATAATCCATCATAGCAACGGATTAACTCCCCGTGCCATAAACTCACGATAACACCACGAAAGCGGTCTAATCCACCCAAAAGTGTTCTAAAAGTGTGGTAAACGGGGGTAATTAATGCACCGGAGTCACGTAAAGTTGACTCCCATCAACCACCCCACACTTAGCCTTTGCTCGCCCTCGAGTAAATTATGCGTTTTAAAACCAACCAAGGGATTCAACGTTGTGATGTAGGTGCTACTACTCACACTCTCGAGGTAACCACAAAGTAAGAAACATGAACATACACACACTGGTATAACATTATCAAGAAAATAGAGTGTGTGTGGTGCCAAGCTAAGAACCAAGTGCTCAAAAAGATTGCCGGGGCTTGAATCCCGACCAAAAGCCTACCAACTGTTTCATACCCACTAGTCTCTCCACTAATCAAGGTTACTAAGTTTGGACACGATCGGGTAGGACTTGAAGGGTTATAACGTTAGGCTAGGGTAATTCCGGTTAATCGAAAAGGATATTTTGGGAACTGGAGAAAAAGAAGTACGAGTGAACCTAATCAACAAGTGCACCACCTTATCTCTACCATAGAAACCACCCAAACTCCTTTTTGATTTAATTGAACACTTTGGGAACCATAGGATACTAACATACCTGAACTCATTGCCACACTCAACTACGTTTCAAGTGTTATGAGGCGAGATCTAATACATTAGCACCTATCTCACTATCCCAACTCCAACATCATAAAGATAACTTTTGAGCTCATCACTTTGATTCCAACTCTTTATTTTATAAACTCCAAACTCTTATTCATTGAGAACTTTCTAATTTATTTTGAACTTTGATTGATTGAGTTCTCTTTTTTTTTAAATTTTATTTTAAGGAGAGAATGAAGAATTTCACAGATTTTTCTTTTCTTTTTGGGCCAAACCCAAACACTAGGCCCAAACGAGCTCCTCTTCTCCTTATAGCTCCAAACAAGGAAACACCAACCCATCAAAACATCATTTCCCCCACCCCACACTTGCCTTAGCAAGTGTGGCCTAACAAAAGACTAAGTCCACTCGTAGGGTATGAATGA
Organism: Gentiana macrophylla; assembly: GCA_026214975.1. Classification (NCBI taxonomy): domain Eukaryota; kingdom Viridiplantae; phylum Streptophyta; class Magnoliopsida; order Gentianales; family Gentianaceae; genus Gentiana; species Gentiana macrophylla. Next base: position 78,773,258 of record CM047810.1, read on the forward strand.
AGGAATGTGACCATAAATAAAGCTCAAGGTAGGTTTCACTAAGTAACAAAACGGCTATAAAACGAATGGTGGTCGACCATTCTATCAAGGTGAAGAGGCTACGAAGGTCTAATGTTCGGGATAAGGCTTATTTGGCTTTGGTAGGGTCAAAGAGACACCAAGACCGCCATCCCGTATCCTACTTAGGCAACCTTCCTATTTTGTCTCGAGACTAGTGGTATAAGAAGTGGTAGTAATCAAATTGTGCACAAAGTGTAGCTTATGTGAAAAATAATAAACTCCATACTCAAGATAATATCAAACCACAAAGGCACATGTTCGGGTCCTACTAAGGTGGTTACCACTTGAATGTGAAAATAACACAAACAACACGGTGTTGAAAACCATTGAAATTTTTTAAAAATTACCCAAAAATCGACTCGAGCCCGGTCTCAGGCTAAGCATACCACATATTAAGAACATTTATCAATAAGAAACAAGAGAACAGCTAAGTCTCCCACCCCACACTTAAACGAAACACTATCCTCAGTGTGTGAGAGATAAAAAGAGAAAGACTTAGCTGTTTGACCAAAACCTGGCAAAAAGGCGCACTAGTAGCCCACGTGACATCTTCTAGTAAGCTCCATCTCGAGTATCTAAAACCATAAAAACAAAAACCAAGGCAAACACATGCACGGGAAAAGTCCACGTGCCAAAAGATGGTGATAGATACGAGATATATAAAAAAAAAAGAAGCCATGCCACAAATAACGAGTCGAAGCATATCAAGCATACTGGACGGGAATCGCATTGGATGTAAAGATAATCAAAAGAAACACAGAGCATCCATGCATAAAATAAAGCCACAGAGGCTCACAAAAAAAAAACATCCCCGTCTATGTACAAAAGCCAGAACCAAAAGGAAATTCTCACCCCAACTTCTTTTTTAAGACAAAACTCTCCCCTCTTGCACCAAAAGACCACACCAAACACATTATTACTACCAAAAAGGTGGGTTGCCTCCCCCAAGCGCCTTTGTTTTACGTCATTGGCTCGACAAGATGACTTATATGGTGCCAATTTTTCCAAAGTTATACTACTGGCACAGGCGAGAAAAGGTAGATGTGCTTTGTTTAACGTCGTTAGCATCGACGTAGTGGCACTAAATGGACTCATACCACAAAACACTCAAAACAACGACCGGAACCAGAAAGCATCATAAAGCACCCAAACACATAGCATATCAATTATAAGTATATTCATGAGAGACACCGCGATGGGGTTTTAAAGGGGTAGAGTTAACACATGGGGTACCTCTTCTAGCTCGTGAAGTTACCTCTTGCCAAACACTCAATATTTTATTTTCTGGTTCCCGCTCCGATTTCTCTTTAAGGTGCCCTTTGCTTGGGGTGCTTCGTTTCTTCACATTGCCTTTGAGTTCAATTCCCGGTTCTATGATGAGTGGCTTATGGTCCGGATGAGACAATGATGGTGAGACGGGCGATCCCGGTTTATCCTTGGTCTTGATCTTCACTCCATCAAAGACCTTTTGTGCATCCACCGTGTCTTCTACAGTTAACTCCTTATCAGCCTGTGGGTTAGTGGTAGCAACAACACAATCGAAAGTAGATTCGACAGAATTACAAGCAAGAGATTTAGACTTATAAACATTCAATGTCACGCTCTCCTTACCCACATGAAAAGTAATATCACCACTCTTCACATCTATGCTAGCATCACTCGTAGTCAAGAAAGGACGACCAAGCAAAACCGAAGTCTTAGAATCCATCGCCATGTCTAAGACGACAAAATCTACGGGAAAGGTAAATTTATCTATTTGCACAAGAACATCATCCGCTACCCCCATAGGTGTCCTAACCGACCTATCCGCCATTTGTAAGGTCATCCCCGTGGGTTCTAGCTCACCCAACCCTAACTTTTCATACAAGGCCCTAGGCATTAAGCTCACAAAATCTCCTAGGTCACACAACACATTTTCAATCATAGTATCGCCAATAGTAATAGGGAAGGTGAACCTGTTAGGTGTGATGCCCGAAAGACAATTTTGTAATTGTTTTATTTAATAAATGAAATGATATTATTATTCATATTTATTATTCTCATAATCACCGATGTGACAATAGTATTTACACTACTGAAAAAACCTAAGTATATTGTTTATGTAATCACTTAACTCGAGCAGTATGGGATATACACATGAGGATTGAGTTAGTGAAGATGTACTTAAAATACAATTAGCCCGTAGTGAAGTTAATCGAGAGTATCGGGTCTCTCCTTTAACGTGCTATTAATGCGCCCAGAACACAATAGGTGTGATTGTCTTATCCGGACTTTCGGTTAAGAGAACCTAATGGGGCATTTATATATGATAGATATATCATATTGGGCTGGACCGATTTGATTAGAGTTCACGATATAATTCCGTAATCGAGAATTCTTATCGAATCAATGGATGATCATATTTATGGATATATCTTAATCCTGAGGTGATCACGATGAACTCCGCTTGAATCGAGATGAAGTTTGACTTGACGGTTAAGGATTACACCGAGTCCGTGGTCCGAATTACCCCCATCTTGGCAAAGTCTTAATCGATTGAGTGAGTAGTCTGTGTTATCACAGATACGGAATCCATTCCTTTCATTTAGGGAAGTAGATAGACAGTTTCCTTATTTGTTAATCCTAGAAACTGATCGATCCATGGAGTTCATATTACACTGATTAGCTACCAAAGAGTTGTATGAATTAATTGATCACTAGGGGTTAATGGTAAATAAGGATAAGAGGTTCTAAAAAAGGGTTAACGGTAACTTCCCAATTTAGAATGAATAATGATCATGGATGGAGGATTAATCCATATGTAATGATTATATCAATGGACACTTATTATTGTTCTCGTGAGGAGATAAATATAATCTCATAATCGGAGAAGTGCGATCACGGGATTATGGTGGCATATTCTCGTGATTGATTTATCAAATATAATTATTACGTTAATGTGAGATAATTATTTATTTGATTTATCGGAGCCGCTGATTATTAGTCCATGGTCCCCGACGTGCCTCCTATATAGCATAGCTATTCTCGGACGTCGAATCCTAATAATATTAATTTAGTTCTTGTTGGACTTTATTAAAGCGATATGTGAATTAATTGTTTAGTGGACTATTAAATTAGTTGGGCTAAATAATTGAATATGTGGAAAGGACATTTTCCAAAATCTTGGCCCAATTATTGTGTTATGGCAAAATTAATATTGACTAGGTCAATATGTAAAATTTCGCCCCCCCTTATTTTTTTTTGAACAAGAAATTATTTTCTTGTGTATTAATAAGACATGTGTATAAAATATTTATTGGATAAATATTTATGGAAAGAAATAAAGATAAATATTATTCTAGATTTGTTCTAGAATATTATGAGATTATCTTTTATTTAATAGGATTATTATAATTGATTTTGTATTAATTATTAAATCCTTGAGAAATTAAGTTTTACTCTCCTATATAAAGAGAGTTCTCCTGCCTTAAGACACATGTAAATTTAGACTATCAACTCTTAGAGAGAAGATAGGAATTTCGGCCAAGGGTGAGTGGGGAAAAATCTTGGAGTTTTTTCCCAAAAAGATATCGGAAGGATTCGAGGCGAGGATTTCCTTCCACCGGGAGTTGCTTGGATCACAGTGCACGGAAGATCGTGGTGCTCTTCACACCTTCTTTCTATTGCGGTTCTTCAACTTGGATTTTGAGATCCAAGAGGTATGTTCTACAACCCCTGTAGTAGATGTAGATCTAGTTATTTTATTACGTGTATTTTATAGATCTAGATCCTTAAATCGCTTCATTGCGGATGATATTACTAACAGTGGTATCAGAGCCCAAGGTGATCTATATTTATACGTATAAAATATTAGATCTAAGGAGTGGAATATGCATGTGTAGATTGCATTATTTTCGTTTTAATTTTATTATTTTCGAAAATTTTATGATGAATGCTTGTGATTGTCGTGGTTGAAGAGATGGATTGGGGTTGGTATTGTTTACCCGTAGATCTATTTTGTAGCTCTTTTGATTAGCATCAATTGAGCATAGGATGTGTAATTTATGTCATACGAAAAATTGTAAAAGGTAGTACCTTTTGTATTTATTTTTTTTGGTTCCGGATTGGAGACGACGAAGATCATGGTGTTGAATATCATCAAGAAGATAAAAACGGGAGGATGCCGAATTGTTTTTTTTTAATAATTGGCGGCGGCAGCATTGCTTTAATCAAATTTGTCAAATTGTGTATTTGGTCTCGGCGGCAATTGACATAAATTATAAGGCGGCAGCTTATTCCTTTTACATAACCTAATTGGTTTGACTAATAATTTTTTTTTTTTTTTTTAAAGATTATTGCCGAGAGCCAAGTTTAATATGAAAAAAAAAAGGAAAGTTTTTTTTTAATAAAACAATTTAATTACATAGATATATATTTTTTAATATATTTGTATAATACGGCCTCCTCCCTCGTCGATCAAGGTTCGTGTCAAGATCGAAGCTTTGAAGATCCGGATGATTCAAGTTCGAAGATCAAGACTTGAAAAATAGATTTATTTTTTTTACTTTTCCTTAGAAAATAGGTTAGTCGGGGGGTACCAACGATCCATCTCGGTGTTTAAATTTTCCGCAATTTATTTTTTATGTGTTTGATCATAAAATAGACATAAAATCGGAATTGCCATGACATTCATCATATCATAAATCCACTCCATGCATACATGTAGAATTTTAATTTTGGTAATTAAAATAGGCATGTATACAAACTCGCGTAATTAGTTGAAATTTAATTAATACGTGGTAATTAATTAATTTAGTAACTAATTAAATATCCGAGGATCGGGTTATGAAATCGTTAAGCCTTTCGTGTGTGTTCTCGGTGAACCGCCGTAAAAGCCCAAACGAGATCACGTTTTCGATTCGTAGTGTCTACGAGATTGAATGATGGTAAAAGAACAATAAATCTTGGATAAAAGCGGTTCGCTTATAGGTTGGGTGGTCAACTCGAGCTAGGCTCGACCGACTTAACCCTCTAGTGTGATGTATGCACGGGGTCCGGCAAGACTAAGCTACACCGGAGAGCGGAGGGTGATTCCTTCTTATCTCAATGGGGCTCTCTTGACCCGACTTCGTCCGATCGTCACTTATGTTCCAACGAATAGGACGGGTAGGCTTGCCTCGTTACCGACACCATTCGAATCCTTGATTTGATGTGCTTTTATGTTAACATCAAAAGATGTGGTTAGTTAACCCACCACCACTTCCAAAATATTGAGTGGGAGCGGGGAGGCGACAACCAACCCCACGGTCTCTACTATAGATACAAGTAAGTGAGAGAAGGGGTGACGCCTCGCGGCGCTTTGATTTCGTCCCCTACGGATGGTGTTCACCCCTATCAACATTCATGGCTTGGCCTCCAAAAGGATAGGATTTACGGGTACTCGTCGGGTCACCGACCTATCCTACGACAAAGACACTCGGGCATACCTAAGAGATCCGATATAGTAGGTCACACTCATAAAGGATATTTTTGGTAATATCTAGGCTAAAAAAGGAAGGTAGTCAATGAATAAAGGGATGTTTGATTCTCGTGGGATGTTCGATTCTCACAAGTTATTTATTGATGAGATTGTCTCGATTTAACCGTCATCTCTTTGACCTACCCTACGGCGGCACTGAGATGCGAGGTTAAAACCTTGGAATGGTAGAGTAGACTTATTTTTAGTTTACAATTCCTAAAATAAAATAATATAGTAGTGTTAAATTTGAATTAATATATGTCATTTTATTTACAGCATTATATCCCTTACTAAATTGCTTAAAAAATTAATTGACTAGTATTGACTTCGTTAAAAAGTGGAAAGTAACTAGGACGTTGAACTAGTTAATCGATAATGCAATTATTTTTCGAAAGAGATATTTTCTCTTAAGCCTTTTAAAAAACCAGAGTGACATATAGGTATGTCACTAGTGTCATTCGTGTCAAACGGAAGACAAACTTAGTTTGATCAAAGGTGATTTCCGACTTTGAAATTCTTTTAGTGAATTTTGAATGTGTAGTAATTACACGAGTAATTTTCTAATTGAAAAATCGGAAAATCATGAAATATTACTAGTTGGACAATATTTGGAATCGATGAACTAGTGGGAGCTTTATGATTTGTTGTTTTTCTAGAACATTAGAAAAGTGTAACTGACTACACACGTAACCGTTCTAATTGAAAAACCGGAAAGTCATGAAATGTCGCTAGTTGGACGATATTTGGAATCAATGAACTAGTGGGAGTTCTATGATTTGTTGTTTTTCTGGAAACATTGGAACAATGTACGAAAGATTTTCTAATCGAAAAAATCGGAAAATCATAAAAATAAAGCATTGCTCGTTAGACGGTATTTGGAACCGATAAACTAGTGGGAGCTTTAATGTTATGATTTGTTGTTTTTTCTGGTATATTAGAAAATCCAAGAAGTCCCGACGAGTAACACTCGAAATAGACATCCCACGGTTCAAGAGTAGTGTCTACTCAAACGAACCGCTGGTTCAAGACTGTTTCCATTCACGGAAAGTCAAGAATGGGAGAATATGTCTAAAAGTGTTTGTCACCTAAACTGAGAAAATTTTAAGGCTGAACCGAAAATTAATTAACTGAAAATCATAGGATAAGGATAAAGGATTTTGGATCACCAACCTATGAATCCTTGGCGATTTTCTCGAGCTAAGTTCTTTGGAAGAACAAGGTAGCAGTGCATTTAACGATTAAAAGAGTAAACAACGGGCAGTTAATTTTAGCTAGAATAGTGAGAGTGATATAAGGAAATGAATCTCGGATTCAATCCTTGGATATCGCGGAAAATTATTTTCTGTTTAAGATTCGTTGGAACGAATGGATTTACCTTATATTCGATAATTTGTTTGTCGTATAGAAAGTGAATATACCATTTGTAGTACGAATCCAAGACTCGGACTTTTGTTTGATAAAGTCAAAACCACTTACAACTGCTGAAATATGTATATAAAACACATCTTAAGAACTATTAAAAGCAATTGGTTTCTATATTTAGATAAACGCATCTTCATATTCCATAGTTAGTGCATAGTCCCTAAAAGACAAGACCTGAAGACTGGCTCAGGGTGATTCCTTTCTCCCAGTCTGGTTAGATTGTCTCAAAGGTTCAATGACTAAGTTTCCTTTCAATCGGGAAAGGATAATGGTTATAAAGAAGTAACATAGCTTGTTCATGACAACCTTCGAGTCGATGAAAGATACAAGCTAGTAGGAGCTTCCGAGTAGTGACTTCTTGTCCGATAACTATTCAAACACTACGGAAAGTTTATCCAAAATATTTTGAGGTTTCTATGTTTTCAACAGAGATAGTGTATTCTATACTCGGAATAGGCCATTCATAGTCCTCGAGATCGATGCTCACCGCCTCATTGTGACATGTTCTCACTAAGTGAGAAACCGTTAAATTGCCTTACATAGTTTTAGATGTGCTACAATACACCGCTTAACTCAATAAAGATATTGAAGTTTAAATAACGGTTTACATTGAAATGTAAGACCGAGAAGTCTACCTAGAATATGCTTTGGAATTTACGGATAAGGTGTGGATTCGGTTCACCCCACTTCCATAAATATAAGCGTTTAGCACACGGTGCTTGAAGGTAAGACTGGTAATTTCACGCATCCGTTCGGTCAATGACCATTCGTGATATATCTTTTTAAGCTATTGAGTATAAAGGTTAGATATAGGATTCTTGAAATCGGGAAGGGACAATTATACTGTTGCATCCTTTCTGATAGAGTCCATGAACAGTAAAACCTTGAACCTTGAAGTACGTTTACTCAAGGTAGTTACTAATCGATTAAAATCGGACCACATCCAACATCGATTGTTGGTGATAACACTAAATACTACTAAACTAGATCAATTTCGATCCAAAGAAGTATTGGGAGTATGGTTTATCCATTACCCATTACGGGTTTCTGGACTTTGTAGTCCGAGGATCGAGTGATGACCTATGGCTCTTTTGTGAGCGTATAGGATTACGATAATAGAGGTTGGTTTAATAGCCATAACCACGTGAATGGAGTTCGATGCTCCAATTCTGTTCATGCTCTTGTAGAACCACCCGAGCGTCTCGGGCCCAGTGAGAGTAATTGGATCTACACGGAAAAGAGTAGAATGAGTTCGGTATTGCATGATTTCGTTCAAAAGCGAGAAAATAGAGGTGATTCCCCCGAGACTTTCTTGCCAAACAAACGGAGTCTGGATTCATTCGAACAAAAGGGTATTGCCTTATGAACTTATGACAGATGATATTTGTCAAGGCTTATGTCCTTTGTGGATAAAAAGAAAACCTCTCGGTCATTGGAAGTCATATATTTCTACAATATGTGGATTTGACCGAGAATATTGATAAGTCTTTTGTAGACTGATATCAATTTTAGTACATGAGTGAATATATACATACATTAGTGTTTGTGAAGGATAACACTTGCACTAGTTGGAATCAACATGGGTGTGTTATCCAAGTCGAATCGACAATACCACAATTCTCTGCAATAGAGATTTGGACAACATTCTTAAGAGTTTGACTCGGTCGAATTCATTAGAATCGATCATTTGGTTTCCAATCCATCTTATTGGTTAAGATGATGCATCATGTATGCAACATTCAACGAGGAAGTTCTACCCTATGCCTCGGGAATGACTCTCAAATCTTCGGATCAAGAGAAATGAGATAGATTCTCTTTCTAGTAAGAGATGGTCAGTTATTGAACGTCAACTTTGATCGAATCACAGATTCGGCGGTTAACAAAGCAAGTTTAGTATGTCCTTTAGTATCTTGAGAGAACGAGGAATAATATGCGGACATATTCATGTGTGAACTTGGATATGTGTGATACACTGATTTTGACTTTAAGTCAGATTGAGGATGATCGTTAAGTCGATCTCGGGCTCAGTGTTTACTCTTGTGTTGAAGCTATTGCCTGGAGGAATCCAGCAACGCCAACTCGACTTTAACTATTTGGGTGATTAGCGGCTTTTGTAGTAGCTAGAGAGGCGATATAGCTTCAGGATTTCCTTTTCATATCTGGGAGTGATTCTAGATTTGGAAGCCGATACCACATCATTGTGCAAACGATGAAGGAGTAGCTTATAAGGATTTTCGAAATCACTAGAGGACAAAAGCATATTAGGAAAGTACCACATGATTAGAGGGACCGGTAACGTTTTGATTCTACGGATCGTCTCGAGCCGACAACCTGACCAATAATTAAGACCCATGACATTTAGATGTAGGTACTCCCCGAGTCACTGACCTATCCTACGACGGCATACTCGGAGTGTACTTTGGAATCTGAAATGGTTATGATATGCTTAGTGGGTACTAGAATACGGGATGTGTCTCCATTGCTTTAGAGCAAGTGGGAGATGTAGTTTGTTGTATTTTAAATAATAGGGTGTGCTCTAAAAAAATTAATCACATGCTTTCGTGCAAGTGGGAGATTGTTAGGTGTGATGCCCGAAAGACAATTTTGTAATTGTTTTATTTAATAAATGAAATGATATTATTATTCATATTTATTATTCTCATAATCACCGATGTGACAATAGTATTTACACTCTGAAAAACCCTAAGTATATCGTTTATGTAATCACTTAACTCAGTGTATGGGATATACACAGGAGGATTGAGTTAGTGAAGATGTACTTAAAATACAATTAGCCCGTAGTGAAGTTAATCGAGAGTATCGGGTCTCTCCTTTAACGTGCTATTAATGCGCCCAGAACACAATAGGTGTGATTGTCTTATCCGGACTTTCGGTTAAGAGAACCTAATGGGGCATTTATATATGATAGATATATCATATTAAATTGGACCGATTTGATTAGAGTTCACGATATAATTCCGTAATCGAGAATTCTTATTGAATCAATGGATGATCATATTTATGGATATATCTTAATCTCGAGGTGATCACGATCCAACCGCTTGAATCGATATGAAGTTTGACTTGACGGTTAAGGATTACACTAAGCCTGTGGTCTGAATTACACCATCTTGGCATTGTACTGGATTGAGTGAGTAGTCTGTGTTATCACAGATACGGAATCCATTCCTTCCATTTAGGGAAGTAGATAGACGCCTCCTTTATTTGTTAATCCTAGAAACCGATCGATCCATGGAGTTCATATTACACTCGATTAGCTACCAAAGGAGTTGTATGAATTAATTGATCACTAGGGGGTTAATGGTAAATAAGGATAAGAGGTTCTAAAAAGGGTTAACGGTAACTTCCCAATTTAGAATGAACAGTCTATGGAGGATTAATCCATATGTAATGATTATATCAATGGACGCTTATTATTGTTCTCGTGATGAGATAAATATAATCTCATAATCGGAGGAGTGCAGTCACGGGATTATGGTGGCATATTCTGTGATTGATTTATCAAATATAATTATTACATTCGTGAGATAATTATTTATTTGATTTATCGAGCCACGATTATTAGTCCATGGTCCCCGACGTGCCTCCTATATAGCATAGCTATTCTCGGACGTCGAATCCTAATAATATTAATTTAGTTCTTGTTGGACTTTATTAAAGCGATATGTGAATTAATTGTTTAGTGGACTATTAAATTAGTTGGGCTAAATAATTGAATATGTGGAAAGGACATTTTCCATAATCTTGGCCCAATTATTGTGTTAGGGTAAAATTAATATTGACTAGGTCAATATGTAAAATTTCCCCCCTTATTATTTTTTGAACAAGAAATTATTTTCTTGTGTATTAATAAGACATGTGTATAAAATATTTATTGGATAAATATTTATGGAAAGAAATACAGATAAATATTATTCTAGATTTGTTCTAGAATATTATGGGATTATCTTTTATTTAATAGGATTATTATAATTGATTTTGTATTAATTATTAAATCTTTGGAGGCTAAGTTTTACTCTCCTATATAAAGAGAGTTCTCCCAAGCCTTAAGACACATGTAAATTTCGACTATCAACTCTTAGAGAGAAGATAGGAATTTCGGCCAAGGGTGAGTGGGGAAAAATCTTGGAGTTTTTTCCGGGCAGCATATCGGAAGGATTCGAGACGAGGATTTCCTTCCACCGGGAGTTGCTTGGATCACACGTACGGAAGATCGTGGTGCTCTTCACACCTTCTTTCTATTGCGGTTCTTCAACTTGGATTTTGAGATCCAAGAGGTATGTTCTACAACCCCCTTGTAGATGTAGATCAAGTTATTTTATTACGTGTATTTTATAGATCTAGATCCTTAAATCGCTTCCGCAGCGGATGATATTACTAACAGAACCCACCTCGATCTCTCATTTTCGGGGGTATCTTACTATCAAAAATCGCCTAACACTCTTCATTCAAACATACCATACCTTCCGTTTTACTCTTATCATTTAACAAGCCTTTCAAACACTTACAATAAGAGGGCATGTTTGCAAGTGCTTCAAGAAAGGGAATGGTCAAGTCAATTTTTCGCAATTTTTCAATGAACCGGATTTGTGCTTTATTCAAGCAACTTTGCCTATGGTTCTTTGGGGTATAGGGAAGAGTGCTCAAATCGAAATCTTTAGGAGAAGGAGGGACTATACATTTCTTACCTTTGGCGCGTGGGGAAGACGGCTCTTTCATTGGCTCTTTCCTTTCAATTGCTTTACTCGGTTCCCCATCTTCAATGTCAATTGCCAAAAATTCCTTCTCCTTGTCTGTCACTTTCTCTTTCTTTGCAATCGCCAACTCTTCCTTTACGGCTTCCAATTCTCTTCTCATTGCTTCCAACTCTGTCTCAATATTTCCTTTTTCCAAGTCTTCTTCCTCAACCGGCCTATAGAAATCATCATCTTCATCAATACCCCTTTCTCTCTTTGACAGATTTTGAGTCCTTCCTCCTCGAGCATTATCAACACCCACCTCTTTACCACTTCTCAAAAATAGGGCCTTCACATTTTGGGGATTATTTTCCATGTCGCTCGGTAAGCCTCCTTTCAAGTTCACCATGGCATTATCGGTGATTTGCCCCATGTGTGTTTCGAGATTCCGAATGGCGGACCCATGTTTGAAGTTCATCTCAACCATGTCCTTTTTTATCTCCGCAAAGTTTTTGTTCATTTGCTCCAATATGACATCGGTTGCACTCTTTTGAGGAATGGGAGAAAGTGGTGGAGGAGTTGCTTGGTAAGTACCCCCTTGTTGTTGATGTTGAGATTGTTGAGGATAGTATTAGGCTTGTTGGTTAGGCGCTTGATAAAATGAACTTTGATTTTGCCTATAAGCTTGGTTCGGCCTTGGTCAAAATACGGTTCCAATTACGCCTTGATGGTTTTGATTCCAACCTTGATTATTATTTCTCCAAGAACCATCACTTTGTTGATCATAATTACCATCTTTACTTTGCCCCACATAATTCACCTCATAACATTGAGAATTATCCACAACCGGTTGCTCGTTTTGTTGGCCTTGTTTGGCGCTTTGAAATTGATTCGTAACCGGATTGTAGCCCAAGTGCCCCGCACTCAGTTGCCCCATGGAATACATGTTCATCATTTTCTTGGCTAGATCGGTTGGACTATCTTGTGATGAAAAACTAGCTTGTCCTTGCATTGAGGATCGTGGATATGACATATTTTGAGATTTGTGTGTCATCCCACAATCCTTAGCCGAATGTTGGCCTCCACATATTTGGCAAAGCCTTGCCTTTTCATTTTCTCTTTCAAGGTTCTCCAACCTTTGCTCCATCGTTTGCATCTTAGCTTGACATTGATCATTTGTCTCCACTTCCTTCACTTCAACCAATCCCGGCTTTTTACTCCTTGGCCCTTTTCTACTTGAAGACACGTATTGCTTTGAGGTCTCGGCAATTTTCTCGATTTGATTTATAGCCACCTCCGGTACCATCCTCATAATATCCCCATTACACGAAGCATGCAAGGTCCCTTGGTGCACCGGCTCCAACCCTCGGAAAAATGCATGAACTACCTCAAAGGTCTCAAGCCGTGCCCGGGCACTCACTCAATAACGCTTTAAATCTATCCCAGGACTCATACAATTCTTCTCCTTCATAGGCATTAAACAAGATAATAGCCTCTTTCATGTCCAATGTCTTTGATGGTGGGTAATACTTGAATAGAAATGTCATAACCACGTCCTCCCAAGTGTGCAAAGAATCATGAGCCAATGAGTCATACCATGTCTTGGCTTGTTCCTTCAAGGCGAAGGGAAATAGCATAAGTTTAAGAGCTTCTTCACCGACTCCATTTATCTTGGTAATGTGCACAATTTGTAGGAAATGTTCAATGAAGATATGAGGATTTTCCATGGCAGTCTCCTTGAATATAGCATTGTCTCCCAACAAATGTATGATATTTCTATTCAATTCCAAATTATTTGTGGCCAACGGTGGCATCCGAATTGGACTATGCCCCATGGTTGCCGTGGGAGCCATCACAAAGTCTCTACAAGTCAATCCACCTTGATTTTGCTCTTGTTGACCGTTAAACCAATTGGGCATCGCATTTGCACCTTGGTTGTGAGCTTGATTTTGGTTATGTTGAAATTGATTCAACATCCATGCATTGAACTGCTACATAACGATGGGATCCATTTGATTACCTTGGGCCTCTTGTTGAACATTTTGTGGTATAGGCCTATTCGCATTCACAACGTTATTTCCTTGTCCATTCCCACCTCCTTGTGCATTGTTGTTGACAAGAGGCGGGTTTTGATTCGGGACTCCATTATTGATCCCCAAATTTCCTTCAAATCCTTTTTCACCATTGTGTGCCATACCAGATTCCTCTCATAAATCACCCAAACTACTTTCCTCAAAGACCAGAATTGACTCCTATACCTGATGACCTCTTCTTCTTTGACTATTCCTACGCCTTGCGTAAGCTTCAATCCCGTCTATGTATGGCTCGAGTGGTGTGTGAGAACTACGGGTCATGCACTACAAAAAGCAAACAACAATAAAACAGTAAAATAAAACCTAGGCCCAAGCCTTCGGTTGACTTGCAAGATATCACAAATAGCACACAATTCCCCGGCAACGGCGCCATTTTGATTGAGGCTTAATTCACCCTTCAAAAACAATTTATAAAGACTTGAAACCGTGTGTAAACTAACTCTCTAACTGGTAGTGTACCGGGTCGATTGCTAGAATAGCTACAGGAGTACGAGGTCGAACCCAAAGGAATCGTGTTTGCAAGTACCAAAGTGAACGTAATGCTTAGTCTAGATGAACAATCTTTTCAAAGTATTTTTAACTACAACGACTCTAAAGTGATTCCTACTGACGAGTTTAAAGCTAGACAAAGAGAGAAAGAAGATTAAACTATTAGGTTTTAGAAATAGATTAAGGAACATAGCCGAACCATGATCAAAGTAGCTAGTTTCACCCCAAGGAATGACAAAACCGGGAGTGTGCAATAATTGAACGAACTCTTGCATTCAATCTCACGGGTGAAAACTCCTAATCCCGGTGCTAAGGTCTGAACAACTCTCTCCTAACACCTTATGTCATGCTAACTACCCTTCCTGAAAGGAGACCTACTAACAAGACATGTTATGCACTAGAGCCGCTTCAACGTTAAAGCGAGTGACCTCACTATATGCAATGATCTTAGAACCCTTTTCCCACACCCCTCCGTCTGAACAACTCTCAAGAGTGATGTGTGTGATTTTGACCTAGGTGATCAGTCTAGCCCAAATCCGTTATATCAAGTTCTAAGACGTGAAACATGCAAGATACAACAATAAAAAGCACTACCCACTCCCAATTTCATCACCCAAAGGGTGATTTCACTAAATTTCACATGATTCGACTATGAAAAGGACTTAGCTACTCATTACACTAGTTAGAACATACACAATACAGTAAATAAGAGTCATGACAAGCAAAGGAAAGGAGAAAATTACCATTAATTTGTAGAAATTCGAGATTGGATCCAAAAAGTACAAAATAGAGAAGTAATTAAAAGGTGGTCTCTTAGTGTTTGGAATGGAAATCTGAGCTAAGAAATGGAAATATTAAGCTAAGATAATGTTGATGTACACTAAGATAAAGTATTCTAAGCTATTACAAAAATCGAGCTAAGAAAGGGGTAGAGTTTTGCTAAGAAAGTAATTCATGTCCAAGAAATAGTCTAAGGGGGGTATTTATAGTTGGGGGAAAAAATCTGCAGAAAACTGGTCCAAACGCACGTTTGGAATGGTTTAAACGTGCGTTCCGCTTCGTTTCTGGGCAGGGGCTTGAATGTTCTTCATCTTGAACGCATGTTTAGGATGGGTCGAACGTGCGTTTAGTGGACTTTGAACGCACGTTTAGGATGGTTTTGAACGGGCGTTTGGAGAGGCCCAGCTCTGTATCAACTTTTGCCTCTTTGAACGCACGTTTGAGGGGTTCAAACGTGTGTTTGGAGTCTGCTGCCCCAAAACTCCACTTTTTCCTCCTTTGATCTCTTCTCTTGCCTCGGATATGCTTCTTACCATAAATCATCGCCTTCCGGGTCCTCGAGACATTAATACCCTATAACATCACACATGACAAAAAACATCCAAACAATTCCAAAGGGTAAAAGTGCTCGGGAATGGGGTTAGTATCAACGAAATAGGGGTAATAATCCATCAGAGCAACGGATTAACTCCCCGTGCCATAAACTCACGATAACACCCCGAAAGCGGTCTAATCCACCCAAAAGTGTGCTGAAAGTGTGGTAAACGGGGGTAATTAATGCACCGGAGTCACGTAAAGTTGACTCCCATCACCTCTCAAGACTCTTTATTGTGCTCTGAAGGGATTGGATAATATTATTCTGCTCCTCCAGTTTAGCTTCAAGATCATTAGAGTGAGAGGGGCCTTGAGAGTTCTGAAAGTTCTGCGGGAAGGGTTGGGTGAACGATTAAAACGCAGGATTTGAATTGTTTGGCCAATTTTGATTGAACCTCGATTTGTATTGGAAAAATTAGTGTTCGAGTTACGATTGAAGCTTGGGTTTCGATTGAAATTACGATTACGGTTAAAATTAATTTTGATTGAGATTTTGATTCGATGGAAACCGTGGTTTTGAAGATTGCTTTGGCCAGAGAACTGATTGTTAAATCTCGATTTTGCTGGCCAAGGAAAGCATTAACCGACGTTCTCGTCCATTCATAGGGCCGAAGTGAGAGGTGTGTGCTCACATTATCACATGCCTGGCATGTGGCGAATTATCTTGTCCCCGATTCTCGACAAAGATTGACTTGATAGGTCGAAGGGAAATAAATTGACACCGGCCAACCATATGGCCGCTTGACAACAATTTTCTGTCTGAAACTTGAGAGTTCTGCGAAATGATAGATTCTCGATTCGTTGGATTTAGAGACCTTGTAAGAGCGACCACCGCTATTGCGGCAAGGCAATTTGATTTTGATTGTTCACCTCCTAGATCCTAGGAGGAGGAGGAGAATGCTGAATAGCTTGAGAGAGGGGGGGGCATAATTATATTTGGCAATATCCTAGAATAATGCCCACCCTTCTGCAGGTGTTTTCCTCAGGAATGCCCCACTAGAAGAACTATTGACCATACCCTTAGTGAGCTCGGTCAATCCACTGAAAAATGTGTTGACTTGCCTCTGCAAGTCCAAACCGTGGTGAGGGCATTTACGAAGAAGAGCTTTGAATCTCTTTCATGCGTCAAAGAACGATTTGTTTTCCTTTTGATGAAAAGTGAAATTTTCACTTAAGCATTGGGCTGTCTTGGATGGTGGGAAATATTGACTTAGGAACTCTTTCTCGAGTCCAAATTTCTGTGGTGATTGATTCGGCGAGAGAGTTGTACCACTCTTTTGCCTCCCTTTCAAGGAAAACGGGAATAACTTCAACTTTATCGCATCCTCACTTACACCTTGAATGCGAGTCGTACCACATATCTCCAAAAATATGTGTACGTGAGTATGAGGATTTTCAGATTGAAAACCATGGAAGATTGATGCATGTTGCATCATTTGGATGAGCCCAGGTTTGAGTTCGAAGGTTGGTGCATTTATGGCGGGTAGAACGATGGCCGGGTTGACTTTGACTTCACCAGGCATGGCTTAGTCAGCCAACGTACGTCTATCTTCTGCAGCCATAATGACTATGTCTTCGATCTCCTCAGCTAAACGTTCCTCAAGGTCTTGATCGGCCTTATCAGAAAGAACCGCAGGATGGATTCTCTGCCTGTTTGGTCGGACTATGGTCCGCTCGAGGTCGGGGGTATAGAGTAGTGGCCCCTTTTGACTTCGAGTTTGCATAAACCGAAACCAAAATCAAGTTGTCTAAACTAAAAACAAAAAGTTAAAACCTATGAAAAGAAAATAAAAACAGGAGGACAGACGGGCGTCCAATTAATCCGGACGGGCGTCTGCCTGAAGAACTAGATGGCCGTTTGGGGCAAGCCAGACGCTCGTATGATTTCCTCCAAACGGTACCGAGTTGGCTCTTTTTAGATGGACGGGCGTCCACTTACTCCGGACGCCCGTTTGGAAACCATCACAGAAAACAGAAACAGAAAACTTAGTAAAAACTAGACAACCGTACCGAGTCCCAGGCAACGGCACCAAAAACTTGTCTCGGATTTTATCTAATGAAAAATAAACAAGTAATAAAAATAAATCCGGTTTACCCCAAGTGCAGGGATCATAGTATAGAGGTTAATACCGGAGTCGAATCCACAGGGAATCGAGGTTTATCTAGTTTTTATTAACTTCCCTAAATTATCACAACTACTACTATTACTAAAGTTATAAGAAAATAAAAGCGTTTAACACTTAACAAAACTAAAAACTAAATTAAACTGGACAGAAGTTCGAAAATCTAAAGCCAGGAAATATAATTGCGAACAAGATTAACTAAACTAATTCTATTCCATAACCTAAACGTGCAATAAAAATATAAACTTGCTATGCAAAACAAGCACAAACGATTTTAATCAATAAATTTAAAAACGAACAAGCAATGTTCCACCAATTCTACAAAACTCAATTTCTTCTCTAGATTATCTAGTGATGATTTAACAAAAGTTGTGATTCACCTATCGTAGGTATGAATTTCTAATCTCTTAGATAATTCGTTTCTAAATCTCGTTCGTCTATCGATATAAAAAGATTAACTCTTTAATAACAAAGGTGTGAAATTTCTCAATCTCTTAGCCTAGATTTCAATCTAACAACTATCGTTACTTAGATTAAAGATCTAATCTTGAATATGGTGATCTGGGTTTAACAATGAACTCTCATCAACTATTAAAATCAAGCATGCAAAACATCCATCGATAAAATTGCATAATAACAATGAATTAAACATAGAAAAGATACAACTTTTATTAAAAAAAAACTCACAAGATAATCCAAAGAGAAATCAAGATGTTGCGAGAATAGGCTTCACAAAGCTTGTTCCAATGAGCTCTAGCCTCTATTCATCGTTTGATTACTTGAATTTGCTACTAGAAAGTACATATAATTGGAGAAATTTATCTAGGAAATCAAAAGCATAAAAGTTGTATATAAAGGGTGGAGAACACATAAAAATCGCCCCTAAGGGTTTTGTGGCCGCCTAATGTTAATTGGATCCCTTTAGGGTTGAAAAAAAACGCGCCTATTTATAGAGGTTTAAGTCGGTTTCTGCTAGGTCGGCGTATGGACGCCCGTCCAGAGTCTTGAACGCTCGTCCATTGTGCATAAAATCTTCGAGTCGGGCCGAGTCATCTCAGACGCCCGTCCTATGTAAATTTGGATGCTCGTTCAGGAAAAATCTCAATACTCTGAATCCACTATTTCTTCCTGGACGCCCGTTCGGTTCCTCAAACGCCGGTCCATCTGGACGGAGCTTCAGACGCTCGTTCAGTTTATTTCAAATCCGGTTTCCATCTCTATCTTTATCCGACTTCATCTTTATCCTTTTTCTTCCATGTAAATCCTCACTTGAACATCTTTTAAACCTCTTTTAAGCCCAATTCGTGTATCTACAAGATATCAAAAACATTGCAAAGTGTAAAATCATTCAAATCGATAGAAAATCAACAATAAAACCTCATAATTCAACCAACTTTGCGATTAAACCATTCCAAACATCACTTGCTTAATAAATCAAATAAACGTTCACTTTCTATGCAAAACATCAGAGTATAGAGGAAAATTGTTACGAAATAGAATGATATAAATCATAGAAAATCACCCTAAACAGAGATTCATAACTGATGCAGCGTAAAGTTTAATGCTTTGCTACACACGAAAATTAGGTCATGTATTCTGGTTCTTCCTCGACAATAGAGGGGGTGAAAAGATGATGATAATGGCCTGAGAGTAATTATTTTGGTGATGAAAAAAACCAACGGAAAAAAAATATGATGGAAAAAAATCAATGGAAAAAAAACATGAAGACGGGTGAGGGGCTGAGGGTTCGTGTAGGTTACGGTAACAAACCCCCACCCAAATGAATTTCATTACGATTGACCAGGATCTGAAAGACGTTAGTCGAAAAGCTCTGCTGCCATAAGGAAAAGTGTTTTTCATTGCCGATTTCAACCGGTGTATAACATATAAATAGTATGTGAAGACTTAGGTGCTAAGGAAGCAATTAATGCAAAATATTACAAATGGTAAATACAAAATATTGTGTGATTATTATGCGGATCCTTCGAGATCTTCTAGAGTATTCTCAACACGCTGTAACGTTGTATCAAAGATTATTTTTAATGCTCCACTTCAACCTATCAAAACATACAACGATAATTTCCATGTCTGATTATTCGGATAAAAAACGTATGAATCTTTATGAAGACTAACATTACCCAAGCACCACTACGGACCCTCTTAGAGAAGACTAACACCATTCTTTCATCACTGTATATAACTGCATCCCTTGGACTTGGAGCACGAAGAGCTACATGAAGTACTGACCTTTTCACTATGGTGTTTATCTGAATAAATCAAAAAATAATTGATAAATAATATTCATTTATTATAGAATAATCAAAATGCTATTGCCCTTCTACAACATATAATTACATCATATAATTATGAATTAGCTCAGAGCTCAAAAGCGGTGTAGTTTGGGTGACAGTGTTTGCTTTTAAAAGAGTATATGCTTTTATAGGTGATTTTTGGGTTACGTGTCCCGTTCTAATTCTTTATTATTTTATTTATATGTTTTAAAATACTTGATCCCATTTATGCACGAATAGATGCATGATAAATTTTGTTTTAATATAATATTTTGTACTGCGTTTTTTCGGGTGCTTGATAAAGCCATAAACGTATTATTATGGTTAAGAACGAAAAAAAGGCAGAAAGAGAATAAGTGGAAGATAGAACAGAGCTAGTAGCTAGTATAGCTAGACAATTAGTATCTATCAGACGATATGTATGTACAACTACTATGTAGTGGTATGTCATTATTTACTCGTTCATAGTGTACTACTACTGTGGGTTTGGTTCTATGCATGGAAATAATTTAATGTCAATAAAACAGTGAATCATCTATAATTTACAAAAAAATGAATAAATACTATTCCAAAAATAGCACCAGACCCACTTAAACGGGACAAAAAAGCATATATAACAAAGAAGTACCCGATGTCATCTATGTGCATATCAAAGATTTTTGATATATGATGAAATATATCATACCTCTAGGTTGAACTGCTTCTGTATCCACCGGAGGAGGACCGTCCGTATTCGGAAACCTTGATATTGATGTTTTGAGCTTGAAATTCAGCTCTTCACTGCTGCTTTTCTAGTGTAATAGTTCTATCTACCTTATAAGAAGGAAGACCTTAAAGGAGGTGGTGACACTTGTTTTTTTATTGGCTGTAAATTTTTTTTAATGTTCGTCTTCCGGCCCAATCCAGTCAAGAAACAAATACTTTGATGGGCCAGTTTCAGTTTTCCTCTTTTATAATAAAATAGTAATAATAATAATGAGGAACTAATAAGAGAAAAAATAAAAAATTAAATTGCTTTCGTTATTCACTCGGTTGCTTGTCCGTATGGTTGCCTATGACGGTTCCCAGGTCATCCTCCACCTTTTCCTGCCCGTCGGTACCGGATCTTGCTTCTCGCGAACTGGCTGTACCACTTGGAAATGATCGGTGGGACTTCTGTCAGAGCAATAGTGATGGAATGACCTGCCAAATGACATGATTTACGTGGGATAAAAGAATGCTTTGCTTCTTCCCATGGCTATGCCCGTTACACCATGGTAATAGTTGATGTTTATAGCTTAATTTTTTTTCTAATTACCTATAACCCTACAAAAATTAAAATCGTTTTGCCTGAAAAATATTCATAAAGCCTCAGTATTTTCTCTTTCGTGTTCAGTTCTTCACTGCTTTAATTTTCGCATTAGGAAATCAGAAAAACAGGTTAGCACATTAAACACCCACCTGTATGCCCCATTAATTGCTTGCCCTGCATTGTGGACCATTGAATACATATAAATTGGTTTTTTGCAGGTTTCATGTACTTTCAACCATCTGATTTTCCTCTGGTGCCTGGATTTCTTCTGTTGTAGATTTAATCTGATTATCTGCTTCGTTTGGTGATGTTTTTTTCGAACGAACTACAACATTTGCCTCTCTGCTTTGCTTTAAGAATTAGAAAAAACATAGAAATGCTTCAGCTATGTTTGCTTCATGTAAGATGGTTGAAGATTCATTGAAACGTTCTTGAAGTTGTCTTCACCCCTTTTTTTACAGACTGTCTATTAATTGTTGTGAGTTAGCTATTGTTTCCCCTTTAATCGTTTAAATAAATGCATTGTTTAATAATTTTTTTTGTCTACTATGCTATTCTTAGCTTCTGTCAACAGAAAAAAAAGGGTCAATTTATTCAATAAAGTTTTTTATCTGGCTTCTTCTACAGCGTTGCGCAAGCAGAGGATCCAAGTTGCTTGTGTACGACCAGGTATGTGCTTCCTGTTAGTTTTTGCCTTTTTTTTATATTAATCTTGGTCTTTGTACATAGACTTATAAGGAGGTGGTTTGGTGTTGCTGCTAAGGATTAGTTTCGCGGTCTTAAAGGTTAAAACCATGTCGTTTCTCTTTGTAAAAGGATGTGGGTTTTGTTTGGTAGAGAAAAATGGCTTGTGTATCAAGTACAATTTGATGCTTGCTTTTTCCCTGAAACATTTGTGATTGCTTGCAAATTCATATTCTGTAGGAGGGCTGTTGGCTATATATTGTTTGTCCCACTGGGTTTTGGAACTGCTATCGGTGTTGTTGCTCAGGAATTTTTTTCACTGTTCTAAAGCTTAAAATATGTTGTTTGCCTTTGTAAAAGGATGTGGGTTTTCTTTGGTTAAGAAAAAGGCTTACAGTTCAAGAACAAGTTCATGCTTGCTTCTTTACCTTAAACATTTCTGCTTACTTGTGAATTCATGGTTTCTTCGAGGCCTTCTAGGTATATAGATATTGTCATAGTGGGTTTTGGAACTGCTCTTGTTTATTATTCAGTTGTTTGTGGGAATATGAGAGGTGATAAGAATAAGCCTTCTGCTTCTGGTTTTCTGGGATTCATGTTTTTAAGATTTCATATATATATATATATATATATATATATATATATATATATATATATATATATATCATGCACGTACATTAACAATTCCATGACATGCATTCTTATATAGGATTGGGGAAAACCATACTTGCAAGAAACAGTTGGTGCATAAGCTCAGGTGTCTTGTTGTTTATATATGTTTTAGAAGTTTTTTTCTTTTCTATGCTTTACGGTGCTTCTTATGGTATCATGCTTTCATGCTTGCCAGTTATCCCGATGTCTTGTTTGCTTTGGAAAAACAAATGTGTTTATGCATACTTTTTCTTTAGAAGGCTGCTAGGAAGAATTTAGATACATGCATTTCCCTTGCAGTGTCATGCATACCAAAAGGACTGCAAAGCCTAGGCCTGGGTCTTTGGCCCAGAAAAATAGTAAAGGTAAATTAATTGCTGGTCAGACCAATCAAACTGCTTTAAAGGACACATGCCTAATGGATTCAGGTGACGGTCTTCAGACTCAACCTGATGCTTGCTGTTCTGGCACCCCAAAAGCAAACAAAAGCTTAGGGTTGCACGTTTAGAGATTAGCTTAGATAATCCTGTAAATTTGGAATCGTGTCATCCTCTTCAACCACCCTCCCTTTAAACATAGATTACGGGAAATAAAAAATGTAGGCAAATAGCTGTTTCAAGATGGAAACATAAACACGTAACAATAGAAAAGCTCCCGAAACCAAACTTCCGCTTCCGAAAATCAAGGAAGGTAGATATTTACTACATAACATTGCTACCTGATGACTGTTAAAATAGTCTTTCCTACGGAATCAATATTCTATCCATTATGAGCTAAAAATAGTTGTTTCGACCTATAAATATGAACCATTTGAGTTGAATATCATTTGTCGGGTTCATGAGTCGAGAAATCTGCACTTAGCGTTTATTTTCCCTATTTCGATATTATTTCGTGTATTATCTGATGATTTTCAGGATATGAAATATTGGGCTGAGCATGATGGACGAATCTAGAGTGGACTGAACGAATAGAATGGGCCTAGGGTATTCTAGAAGCATCCAAGTTAAGTCGGTTGAAGAAAAAAGACAAAATTACCCTCGGTAACCCGAGGGGCGGTGCCGACTTACCGAGGGTCGAGATCCTTCCGAAACGCGTTTTCTTGGACGAGGGGTTGAACTAGTAGTTCCTAAGTCAGTTTAGATAGCTATAAATAAAAGGCTTCGCCTCAAAACACAAGTGTACAATTTTCAAGACAAGTATTATGCAATAAAAGTTCTTAGTTCTTTATTTTATTTATTTTATGAGTTCTGGTCGGAGAGACGACGGAGTCACCGCCTAGGGAGAGATCCGAAGGAGATCTACGCTCATCTTTAAGGGTATAATTTTCTTTCTTGTCTAAGATGTAGATCTATCATCGTTATATACGACTAGTATGTTTGAATTGCTTATTTAGTTTAATTATGTAGTAGTTAGTTTATTTTACCCCATGTGTTATAGATCTGATTCGTTGGTGAAGAAATCATGAAATAGTAGTTGCGTTTTTCAGATCTGCGATGGTCTGTATCGCTAGATCAAAATACCTAGTAAATTACTAATTCATGATAATCGGCGCCAGCTACATTGATCAATAGATTTAATTTACATGTTAGTAGCCTGATCAACTATTTGCATGTTATCGTAAATTAACATGAATGACTGTTAGTGAAGTGTTAATTAGGACATTATCTTGATGGACCCTAGGAACGTGCTGGTCAATGTCGACAGCTGTCTAGACGGGTTTGCGGTATGAGTTAGCGCTCAATATCGACAGCTCTAGTTCGTTCTGTGTATGGCCTATTACGGACCAATTAAGGAGGGTAGCTTGCGTATAGATTGTCTACTGTCATTGTCGGAGTAGATAGGTTTAGGAGTTGTACCCGTAGCTGAACAATGAATAAATTCACCAATGGGAGGAATCATTTGCATGTGTGGGGGAATAACTAATTACTCATAATTGAACTAATACATTAGAAACTCTAGTTTGTTTCGTTGAACTTGCATAATCTTGCTAGTTGATTGTTACCAAATTTACTACTGTCTATATTATTGTTGGTCATAGACCGTTATCGTGACAAGCTCAATCTTGATAATTAGACGTTCTTACGAGTCTCTGTGGGATCAACCTTGATTTGCCAGCACTCTACTACTATTGACTTAGTCCCATTGCTAGTAAATTAACACCGATTTACCGAGGGTCCACCCCGATAAACTGAGGGTCTAAATTCTGCCAGAATCATTTCTGTTTGTTCACAGTCAGGTCAGTAGTCAGAGTCTGTATTTTTGAGTCTGCCAGGCGTGTGTAACAGCCGCCGAGGCAAGTCACTAACTTTTTATTTTCTTTTTGTGTCTTGTAGTACGTTACATGAAGTTCAGTAGCCAAACTCGAGAGATTCATACCTGAGATTGAAAAGTTTTCTAGACAAAAGAGAAAGGAAACTCGAGAGAGATCTATTAGGCTGGCAGACGATGTGGTTTCGAACGAAGAAGATCACGGCGAGAGGGAAGAAGAGATTCAACCTTTGGATGATACAAAAACCAATATGGCACAAAACGGACAGAATGGATAGAATGGAGCAGGTATTATGGTACAAGTAGATAGGAAAACTCTATAGAGTTATGCAATGCCTACGATTGAGCAATTTGTTCCAGCAATTGTTCACCCTGAGGATGCAGTTGAGGTACTTCACCCTAAACCGAATGTTATACAAATGGTGACTAACGACACTACCTTTCATGGAGTAATGAACGAAGATCCTAGTGTACACGTCACCAACTTTCTGGAGATAGTCAGCACGGTCAAGCCAGCAGGAGTACCAGGAGACAATATCAGGCTGAAATTGTTTCCATTCACTCTGAAAGACAAAGCAAAGATATGGTTATTGTCTCTAGCACCAGGATCAATCAAAACTTGGACCGATCTGTTGCAGAAATTCATGAATAAATACTGCCCACCTGGGAAGTCACTACAGATGAGACAAGAAATCATGAACTTCAAGAAGAGACCCACTGAAACCTTTGAAGAAGCATGGGAAAGATTTAAGGAAGCACAGAGGAGATGCCCTCATCATGATATCACTTTGCCCGTACGAATGCATAGTTTCTATCACGGATTGCGGCCAAGTGAACAAATGAGTGTAGATGCATCAAGCAACGGATGTTTTGAGTTGCTATCACCTGAAGAAGCCGAAGTGAAATTGGAGCAAATCACACTTACAAGTCAATGGGGAACGCATCAAGTTGAAATGGCCAAAGTAGCTGAAGGCGTATTTGGAGAAGATACCTCTCAAAAGATCTTATACCAGCAAATGGCGATGAATGAAAAGATAGATGGCATGCAAGATCGCATAGCCAAGGTTGAGAAAGTTCAAGAGACTGAAAAAACCAACACTGAGGACGTGAACTATATAGGAAGGCAAGGAAATCCTTATGGAGGCGGATATCGCCCAGGTTCTCATGACCACCCTGGTTTTAGACTAAGTGACCCTGCTGGGGGTTTTTGACAGAGTGATTCGAACGGTGGAGAGAGACCGAGACAAACTGGTGGATTCATGCCTCAATTCAATAAGTCCGGTGGTTGGGAAGCAGCCATGGATAAAATGAGCTCAACTGTGACCGACACGGTCAATCAACTTACGAAATCCATGATCGAATCGAATACAAACTTCACCACATATTGTCAGAAGAATGATACAAGACTGACCAATCAAAAAGCATTAGTGCAGAATTTGTCACACCAAGTGGGGCAGATTACAGAACAAGTGTCAGCCCGTCCTCCGGGAGGATTGCAAAGTAATACTCAGAAAAATCTGAAGGAAGTAAATGCAATCATGACTAGAAGCAGAAAGGAACTGCCTGGACCATTTATACCAACTATCCAGGTAGAATAAGAATGCAGTCAGCAGCAGAACGCAGCAGAATCTATTGAAAAAGAGGGGCCGGTAACCCAGGACACTACTCCGGTAAACCGGGAGTCTGAAAATGCAAGAGATAAGCAAGCCGAGCGGCGAAAGCTGAGCCACCGTAAGTCCTCACGAATTGAAACTATTAATCCTACTACTTTACCCTATCCCCCTAGGAAATATAAGCCGAATAATGATGATGCGCGTTATAAAAAGTTTATCGAGATGTTTAAAAATCTACAAGTGAATATACCTTTGGTAGAAGCTCTGGCCGGAATGCCAGAATATGCGAAATTCTTGAAAGAAGCAATTTCTACCAAAAGGAAATTGTTAGACCTTGAAACCATTTGCCTGAACGAGGAATGCTCGACAGTTTTACAACGCAAACTGCCTCCTGAGTGTAAAGATCCTGGTAGCTTCCTCATTCCGTGCACAATTGGAGGAGTATGCCTAAAAAAAGCATTGTGTGACCTTGGAGCCAGTGTCAATCTAATGCCACTCTCCATCTTTCATAAATTAGGCATGAAGGAGTTAAATGAGACATCTATAACTCTTCAATTAGCAGATAGGTCTATGAAGCAACCCTATGGAGTGGTTGAGGATGTTTTGGTGAAAGTTGATAAGTTTGTATTCCCTGTAGACTTTTTGGTGCTAGACATGGAAGCTAACCACGATGTTCCATTGATCTTAGAAAGACCTTTCTTAGCTACGAGCAAAACATTGATAGATGTTCATAAAGGTGAGCTAATTCTGAGAGTGAATGAGTACAAAGTAGTGTTCAATGTGATGAATTCAATGAGATATGCTCAAGATGAAGGAGAAGCATGCTACATGCTAGATGCCATAGATGAGCTTGTTTTGGAGTTATATCAGCAAGTGGCACTAGACCATGAAGTAGCAGAGACTTTAATCCTGAAGGATGAGTAAAGTTATGAGGGAACCTGGCCTGGTTGTAGTGAAGGTCAAGTGCGAGAAATAAAGCCTATATCCTCTATGGATTTAGGAGGAAACATTCACAGACCTACCTGGCACAAGTTCTTTGACTTACAATTGACTGGTAAGTTGTTAAGATCATCGTTAGAAGAGCCACCAAGTAACTTAGCGTTAAAACCTTTGCCTTCTCACCTGAAGAACGTGTACTTACAAGAGGATACTCTCCCCCCTTATAATTCAGCTTCATTATCATCTTTAGAGAAGGAGAAACTTTTAAGAGTACTGAGAGAGCATAAGGGAGCGTTTGGGTGGATGATTGCAGATATAAGAGGAATAAGCCCATCGGTGTGCATGCATAAGATCTCTGTAGACCCTGAGAAGAAAGCGGTAGCACAACCTCAAAGGAGGTTGACGCCACAACTAAAGGATGTTGTTAAGGAAGAGATCATAAAGATGTTGGAGATGGGAATCATTTTCCTAATTGCAGACAGTGCCGATTCATGTGGTGCCCAAGAAAGGATGATTCACTGTCCAACCTAATGAGTTTGATGAGCTAATCCCTGTGAGACTAATTACTGGACATCGAGTTTGCATAGACTTCAGGAAACTGAATGATGCAACTCGTAAAGATCATTTTCCCCTACCATTCATTGATCAAATGTTGGAAAGATTAAGCGGTCATGCATTTTATTGTTTCTTAGATGGATATTCTGGTTACTATCAGATCCATATTGCCCCCGAGGACCATAAGAAATCAACTTTCACATGTCCTTATTGAACTTTTGCGTACAATCGCATGCCTTTTGGGTTATGTAATGCATTAGCAACATTCCAAAGGTGCATGATGTCATTATTTGCGGACATGGTGGAAGATTTATTAGAGATTTTCATGGATGATTTCTCTGTATTTGGAGATAGCTTTGATAAATGCTTGGACAATTTGAGTAAAGTGTTGAAGAGATGTGTGGAGACCAACCTTGTACTTAACTGGGAAAAATGCCATTTCACGGTTACAGAAGGAATAGTTTTGGGTCATAGAATTTCAAAGAAATGAATGGAAGTTGATCGACCAAAGATAGAGGTGATAGAGAAGTTACCCCCTCCAACGAACTTGAAGACGTTCCGAGCCTTTCTTGTCCACTCAGGATTCTATAGGAGGTTTATTAAGGACTTCTCTAAAGTTTCTAGATGTTTGATTGAATTACTTGCAAAGGATGTACCTTTCGTATTTGGAGAAGAGTGCAAGAAAGCATTCAACACATTGAAGCAAATGCTTATAACCGCCCCAATTCTGGTAGCCCCAGATTGGAACAAACCTTTTGAGCTTATGTGTGATGCAATCGACACGGAAGTTGGAGCAGCCTTGGGACAAAGGAAGGATAAAATCTTTAAGCCTTTCTATTACGCCAGTCGTACCCTTAACAGTGCTCAGAGGAATTATGCGACTACGGAGAAGGAACTCTTAGTTGTCATATTTGCATTTGACAAGTTTTGACCTTATCTGATAGGATCGAAAGTCACTGTATTCACTGACCATGCAGCTTTGAAATACCTTTTAACCAAGCAAGACTCCAAGCCGAGATTATTAAGATGGATTCTACTCTTACAAGAGTTTGATGTGGAAATCAAAGATAAAAAGGGATCTGAGAACCAGGTGGTTGATCACCTGTCGAGATTAACTTTGTTGGAAGAAGAGCAACCCACTGAGATCAAGGAATGTTTTCTTGATGAACAACTGTTTGCCGTCTCAGTGGTGGCTCGAGTAGAATCTCAGACCCGACATCATACATCAAGAGTGGGCAAGGTATACCCTTGGTTTGCTGATATTGTCAATTACATAGCAGGAAAGTACCTACCACAAGAATTCAATAATGCAGATAAGAAGAAGCTCTTCACATATCTGAAGTATTATCATTGGGATGATCCCTACCTATACAAATTGTGCCCTGATGCCATTCTAAGGAGATGCGTCCATGATGATGAGATTCCAAGTATTTTGCACATGTGTCATGCTAGAGAAGCTGAAGGTCACTATGGATAAGACAAGACAGCATCAAAGGTACTGCAGTGTGGATTCTACTGGCCAACAATTCATAATCTGCTTACGAGTTTACAAGATCCTGTCATTCTTGTCAAATGACTGGTAATATTTCTAATTAAGCGAAACGAGATGCCACTATAGATTATCTTAGAAGTGGAAGTATTAAATGTTTGGCTAATTGATTTCGTTGGGCCATTCACATCGTCAGAATTAAATCGTTATATCCTGGTAGCAGTCGATTATGTTTTCAAATGGGTGGAAGCAGTAGCTTCACCTATTAATGATGCCAGGGTTGTCTTGAGATTTCTTAAGAAAAACATTTTGATGAGGTTTGGAGTGCCCAGAGCCATAATTAGTGATGGAGGGAGTCATTTCTGTAATAGGTTGTTTGAGAAGTTGATGATAAGATATGAGGTTAGACATAAGATTGCAGCAGCATATCACCCCTAGACGAGTGGACAAGTAGAAGTCACGAACAGAGAGATTAAGAGGATTTTAGAGAAGACTGTGAATCCCACGAGGAAGGATTGGTCTTTGAAACTAGATGACGCTCTTTGGGCGTGCAAAACAGCTTATAGGACCACAATTGGGATGTCATCGTATAGGATAGTATTTGGAAAAGCATGTCATTTACCGGTATAACTCGAGCACCGAGCGCTGTGGGCTACGGGATTTCTAAACACGGATGAGGATTTAGCCGGTGAAAAAAGAATGCTAGAGTTGAATAGATTGGAAGAGTTTAGACTTCAAGCATATGAGAATTTAGCCGGTGAAAAAAGAATGCTATTCGCACGTTTTCGAGTAAGGAATCGGTAGAAAAGGAGCCCAAGTTCAATTTGAAGTGAGCTATAGCATATTCAATTTAGTATGGAAGAACGAGCATATGTTATGTTGCGTGAAGTAGTAACTTATTAATTATTATTCTATCATTGCAATCAATATTTGAGCACATAATCTAAGTGAGAAGTGTTTAAGATTAGATGACGAATTGTTTTAACCGGGAATCATTATTTGTCTGTCTATATACTTGAACAAATTGTTGCAAGACAAGGGAAGCAACTTGGATGACGAAAGGTGACCGGGACAACGGACTTGTGAGTGAGAAAGAAAAAAACAGTGAGGAAATTTGCCAGAAAAAAAATGATGAAAAAAAAGAAAAAAAAATTGATGAAAAAAATAAAGGCAGTGAGGGAAGCGAACTCGTGTAAAAAGGGCATGACCCTCGCATCAAAAGAAACAAACGAGGACTTAAGAGCGATGCTCAGTCCCCGAGTCCGTCCGACCCAATACGGTACCATGTTGTGTAAACAAGTCAGAAAGCAAGATGTGCGAGTGTATACGCAAGCAAGTTAAGATTGTGTGGTAAATACAACTTGATTCTTCTCACAAACGCACTATCACGACTGATTCATCACACGACACATTGATGCGTGATAAGTAGTGATTAATGGGGAGCTTATGGATTTTGGCTTGATGTATGTTTCTGCAGGAAACCTCTATTGAATTTGTGGTAGTTGATGGATAGTTGTTCTTGGAGGTACATTCCGCCGTGATACTCTGCTCGCTGACGAGCATAAGGCTTGTGGGGGGGGGGGGGGTAGTTGATGACAGTTAAAATAGTCTATCCTACGGAATCAATATTCTATCCATTATGAGCTGAAAATTGTTGTTTCGACCTATAAATATGAACCATTTGAGTTGAATATCATATGTCGGGTTCGTGAGTCGAGAAATCTGCACTTATCGTTTATTTTCCATATTTCGATATTATTTCGTGTATTATCTGATGATTTTAAGGATACGAAATATTGAGCTTAGCATGATGGACGAATCTGGTGTGGACTGAACGAAAAGAATGGGCCTAGGGTATTCTAGAAGCATCCAAGTTAAGTCGGTTGAAGAAATAAGTCAAAATTACCCTCGGTAACCTGAGGGGCGGTGCCGACTTACCGAGGGTCTCGATCATTCCGAAACGCATTTTCTTGGACGAGGGGTTGAACTAGTAGTTCATAAGTCGGTTTAGATAGCTATAAATAAGAGGCTTCGCCTCAGAACACAAGTGTACAATTTTCAAGACAAGTATTATGCAATAAAAGTTCTTAGTTCTTTATTTTATGAGTTCTGGTCGGAGAGACGACGGAGTCGGCACCTTGGGAGAGATCCGAAGGAGATCTATGCTCGTGTTCGAGGGTATGATTTTCCGTCTTTTCCAAGATGTAGATCTATCGTCGTTATATTCGACTAGTATGTTTTAATTGCTTATTTAGTTTAATTATGAAGTAGTTAGTTTATTTTACCCCATGTGTTATAGTTCTGATTTGTTGGTGAAGAAATCATGAAATAGTAGTTATATTCTTCAGATCTGCGACGGTCTATATCGCTAGATCTGAATACCTAGTAAATTACTTATTCATGATAATCGGCGCCAGCTACGTTG
Source organism: Gentiana macrophylla (assembly GCA_026214975.1). Lineage (NCBI taxonomy): Eukaryota > Viridiplantae > Streptophyta > Magnoliopsida > Gentianales > Gentianaceae > Gentiana > Gentiana macrophylla. The sequence goes on from CM047810.1 coordinate 78,805,219, forward strand.
ATCGATTGATTTAATTTACATGTTAGTAGCCTGATCAACTATTTGCATGTTATCGTAAATTAACATGAAGGACTGTTAGTGAAGTGTTAATTAGGACATTATCTTGATGGACCCTAGGAACGTGCTGGTCAATGTGGACAGCTGTCTTGGCGGGTTGGCGGTATGAGTTAGCGCTCAATATCGACAGCTCTAGTTCTTTATGCGTATGGCCTATTACGGACCAATTAAGGAGGGTCGTTTGCATATATATTGTCTACTACCATTTTCGGAGTAGATAGGGTTAGGAGTTGTACCCGTAGATGTACAATGAATAAATTCACCAATGGGGAGGAATTTGCGTGTGTGGGGGGAAATAACAAATTACTCATAATTGAACTAATACATTAGAAACTCTAGTTTGTTTCGTTGAACTTGCATAATCTTGCTAGTTGATTGTTACAAAATTTACTACTGTCTATATTATAGTTGGTCGTAGACCGTTATCGTGACATGCTCAATCTTGATAATTAGACGTTCTTACGAGTCTCTGTGGGATCGACCTTGATTTGCCAGTACTCTACTATGATAGACCTAGTCCTATTGCTAGTAAGTGCCTTGCACGCGATCACTACCTCAGTAGTTGAACTTAAAAAACAAAAAGATTGCTATCATTATGGAGCTAAAAAGTTTAGACACGAGATGGAAAACATGTGTTGTTCTGATGGAGATGTTACTTTGGCTTTTAGTTGCATACCTCCTCTGATGAAAACATTACTGACTTCTGATACACCTGATGCAAGAATGTCCATGTCTTCTATACGAACCTACAACAATCACCCAGCATTTACATCCTTAGGTGTCAGGTATGACAAAGAACTGTTACGAAGGAACAAAAGTATCTACACATTTAGGGAATAGGGGCAGGTGTACCATTTCCTAAATGACTTACAGCTGTACTTCTACGACACGGTTCATGAAGTGGCAGCTAGGTTAGAGACATGTTGTAGGCTGTCCGAACCCGTACATCAAAGTCTGCTTCAAATTATTGAAAAAAAATCCATACGCACGCTTTTTTAGAGCTCTGAGAGATATATCAACGATAGAAGATAAACTTATCTTATTGCGTGCCAACCCTGCCCTTAATCAAAAAGTATATCACAAACCAAATGTTCAATAGGTTAGTCTGATACTAAATGAAGGCGATGAGAATGAAAATTCTTTGAAAAGAAACATTTGAGTATACACTCAAGGGGGAATTCGAGGAGTATTAACAACAACTATGGATGTTATGACCCCTTGAAATATCCATTGATGTTCACTTGTGGGGAAATAGGTTGGCATCAAGGAATACAAAAGAATGGACTGAAGCTGTTGAAAAAAAAGAAAAAAAAAGAAGCTTAACGAGACTGATCTAAACCATTTAATAGTTCAAATGGTAGAAGAGCTGCTGACAAATGAAGAAGAAGGTAGCTTAACAGATGTATAAAGCATTTTGTGATATGGTGAACCAACAAAACTACTTATCTAACCGTTTCTCCTACTGTTGCAGTCTTAACTGCACATGTTGAACCCGAGCACTATGTGTTGGTTAGGGAATATTACTATTACGAATTTCAGATTAGGGAGCATGATAGGTCGTGTCTGCTAAACTTTGGAAGGTTGATACAACAGTTTCCTGTGGACATGTATGTCAAGCTGAAAGCACAAAGGTTAGATTACTACCGATCTCAACAAAACAAAATAAGGCAAGAGTATTTGCAAGGCATTGCTGATGCAATTGCATCAGGGAAAACAGATTCAGGGAAAATAGGCCAACGCATAATTCTTCCAGCAGGATTTACAAACGGCCCAATAAACATGATATGTACGTATATAGATGCCATGGCCTTGGTACAAAAACATGGGAAACCATACTTATTTTTAACAATGACATGTAACCCTAACTGGAAAGAAATAAATGAACACTTAATGCCTTCAGAAGAAGCCCAAAACAAACAAGATCTAACCGTTCGGGTCTTTCATGCAAAACTAGAAGAATTAAAAGATGAAATCCTAAATAAACATGTTATTGGAGAGGTTCCGGCGTATACTTATGTCATAGAATACCAGAAAAGGGGGTTTCCCCATGCACACTTCCTGATTATTTTTAAGCCTTATGCTAAGATGTTTAGACCCGAAGAGTATGATAAGCTTGTGTCAGCTGAGCTACTAGACAAAGTTACAAAACCTTACTTATATGCCTTAGTGGTTCATCATATGATGCATGGACCGTGTGGAGATCTTAACCCAACTAATGTGTGTATGCAAGGCACTGATGCTTGCATCAGTGCCTTTCCGAAAGATTTATGTGAGGAAACAACTGACTGCAATGATGCATGCCCCAAATATAGGCGTCGAAACGATGGGAAGAAAGTGAAGGTTAAGGATGTCTACTTAGACAATCAATGGGTGGTTTCTTATCCTTCTTACTTGGTTGCTAAGCTAGACTGTCATATCAACCTTGAAATATGCTTGACCGTCAAAGCGGTAAATTATATTTACAAGTATGTTTGCAAGGGAAACGACAAGATTCTATGCAGGGTTAGTGGAGACTGTACTACAAAAACAATTGATGAAATTGAGCAGTATGTTTCTGGAAGATGGATATCTGCTCCGGAATCATTATGTAGATTCATTAGATTTTCTATGGGTGACATGAAACCTGCTGTTGTTAGGCTTCTGCTTCATTTAGAAAACTACCAGCCACTTATGTTAACAAGAAACAGAGGCAAACTAATGTTTTAAACAATCTTGTCCAATGGAAAACAATGGTTACCAAATTCTTCTACATGAACAGATTTTCTTTGGATGCTAAGAGGTTAAAATGTACATATGATGAATTCCCAGACCTTTTTGTTTGGCTTGCAAGCGACCAGCATTGAAAGCTTAGAGAATGAGGTGACTGTATAAGCCGGATAGTAAACGCTCACCCTTCGGAGGGAGAGAGATACTACATGAGAATGCTTCTGGCTAATGTGAGATGCCCAGTGTCGTATGATGACCTTAATATGTACAATGGAGTTTAGGCTACTACTTTTAGGGAAGCAGCGTTGAACCGCCGCCTTTTGTAAGTTGATAACAACCAGCAGCTTTGCCTGGAAGAAGCTTCGCTTTTCCACATCCCATATGAGCTTAGAAGGTTGTTTGCCAACATTTTGGTTTACTCATGTCCAAACGATCCTAAAAAACTTTGGCTTATGTTTGAAAACCAGCTATCGGAAGACTACAAAAGGGACAAGATGTTGTCGTCGTATCCTGTTCAGACAAAGGTGGTTCAGATTAATAGGTTCCTGCAGTCAATGGGAAACATTTGGAAACATTTGCCATAGCCTAAGAAGGAATGAGATATGAATGCCTAGATGACTTGACTAAAGAAATTGAAATAGAGAAAAATATACCTGTTTCACTCAGTGACCTACAATCAATAGCCTGGCTAAATGCAAAACAGAAACCAGCTTATACTTATTATGGACAGAGTCTATAGGAAACAAAATGTGTGTTTTTTGTAGATGGACCTGGGGGAATCGGTAAAACATTCCTGTACAGATCGTTGCTAGCAGAAATGTGTTCCAAAGGCAATATAGCATTGGCTACCGCTACATCCGGAATTGCATCATCTATTCTACCTGGAGGTCGGACATCACATTTAAGATTTAAAATTCAAATCGATGAAAGAAAAGGGTGGACATGCAGAGTTTGTAAACAAAGTGGCTTGGCCATGTTAAGAAAGGAAATCATACTAATAATCTGGGATGAATCACCCATGGCTAAGAGAACAGCAATCGAGGCATTGGATGCTTTACTTCAGGATTTAATGGAATCTACTGAAATTTTTAGCGGTAAAGTCGTTGTCCTTGGAGGTGATTTTAGGCAGACTTTTCCAGTTGTTAAGCTAGGCAGCGTGAAATGAATGACATTGTATTTGGTATGCTAATTAGTTCCAAAATATGGCCGAAACTAGAAAAATTTAATTTATCAGAAAATATGAGAGCTTTAAACGATCTAGATTACACAAATTTTTTTCAAGACATAGGAAACGGAAATCTCCAAGCCAAAATTTGCGATGATGTAAGGATTCCAAGTTCAATAATTCTAAAAACCTTGAATGACGATGAGGCTATTAATGACTTGATTAAAAAAGTCTATCCAGACATTAACAATTCGTTGTCTAACGCAGTTGAAACTATTAATGGAGAAATACTAACAACAAAGAATTCGTTTGTCGCTGACATAAACCATATGATACATAAATTCCCAGGAGATGCAGCTGATTATTTCAGCTTTAATGAAACGCTTAATCCTAATGACCAAGGACAATACATTGATATAATTAACAGCATAATGCCAAATGACTTGCCTCCTCATCATCTTATACTTAAAGTCAATGCTCCAATCATCCTTCTTATAAATCTAGATCCTTCGGAAGGGTTGTGCAATGGAACGCGTTTGGTTTGCAGGGCGTTACGGAAGAATGTCATACATGCTGAAATAGTATTTGGTGATTTTTCGGGGAAACATGTGTTTATCAACAGAATACCTTTACAACCTCCAAAAGATTACCATTACCCTATCCCGTACAAACGTACACAGTTTCCTGTACAACTAAGTTTTGCAATGACTATCAACAAAGCCCAAGGACAGACATTAGACTACGTAGGTGATGATGCTCAAAATAATACACCTTACGGCATCAACATTGCGCCCATTCTAAGCTAAAAGTAGTAGTTTTCGACCATTTATACGAACCATTTGAGTTGAATGTCACATGTCGGGTTCATGAGTATAGTAATTTGTATTTAACATTTATTTTCCCCGATTCGATATTATTTTGTGTATTATGTGACTATTTTCAGGTTACAAAGAATGGGTCAAGCGTTGAAGACCGATTGTGGGCTGAACTGTATGAAGAAATGGACCAAGGGTATTCCAGAACCTTTAGTTAAGTCGGTAGAGAGAAAAAGACAATAATGCCCCCGAAGCCGCATGAAGTGCCTCGGCAGCCACGAGATCCAGAAGCTTCAGAAACCGCGTTTTCTTGGACGAAAGGTAGTTTTTAAGGTTAGCGAAGTCGGTTATGTAGCTATAAATAAGAGGCATCAGACCTCGAGTTCAATGTACAATTTTCCACAAGGCAAATACATTATATTCAATAGAAGTTCTCTGTGTTCTTTCATTTTCTTTATGAGTTCTGGTCACGAATCCAACAGATTCGCCACCTAGGGAGCGCTCTACGGAGGGTCTGCACTCATCTTTGAAGGTATGATTTTCTGGTTTTCTAGATGTAGATCTGTCGTTCTTTTATTGTTATGGTTTAATTGCTTATATTAGTTCTTCTATGTAGTAGTTATTTTGTTTTACCCCGTATGTGAAGAGATCTGAATTGTTGGTGAAGAAATCATTAAATAGAGGTTGCGTTCTTCAGATATGTGATAACGCTCTAACTGGTACCAATAATTATACATATATTCACCCCAAATTCTTCTCAAGAGAGGATAGATAAGCTCGTTCTTATGTGGAAATGTGTCGAATGCTATGTGAGTGTTTCCACGATCGTAATTCTGCATCTTTGTGATTTTCCCAATGTTTAGGTACTGTTTTGTCTCGTTTTGCGTGTTTTATAGGGTGTACTGAATCTGGAGCATTGGAGAATGGATCTGGACCAAAAGGAATGCATTTGGGAGTGATTGAAGTCCAAGAAGAAGCTCACAAGAAAAAAAGAAGAATAGAAGGCCCGGTAACCCAAGGGTTAGGCCCGGTAAACCGGTGACTTATTCAACACGAAATTTATTCTGCCGCATTGTCTAATTCGGTTAGGGTTTTAGAGGGTCTTAAGTCGGTCATTGTATCTATATAAGGCCACATTATCAGATTATTGTATGAAGTCTTCATAGTTTATTATCAATTCTTTAATTACATTACAATTATTATGAAATAAAGTTTTCTTGAGCTTTGGAGAGTTATTTTCGGTTTCCTCCCTTCTTCTATCATCTCTAGCTTGAGTAGATCTAGCTAGATCTCCATTATGGAAGGTATGAAGCTTTGAACGTTCCTTTTTGTCTTCAATATGGTATATATGTTCGTATTTATGTGTTTTAGTTAATCTGCATGTTTAACAACCCCATAATTTACTTATTTTATTTTTACTGAGCAATGTTGATCCAGAAATTAGGAAAAGCCGCCCCCGGTAAACCGGCGGTCTATACCAGTTTACCGAGGCATGTTTTAGAAAACCTAAACTTGGATTCCCTATAGCTACGTTGATCGGCAGAAATAATTAAAACGTGTAATAGGCCTGACCAATCTTATATTCGTAATTCGTAAATTAACATGAAGGACCACAAGTGAAGTGTTAATTAGGACATTGTCTTGAATAGACCCTAGGAACGTGCTGGTCAATGTCGACAGCGCTCTAGGTGGGTTAGCGGTATGAGTTAGCGCTCAATATCGGCAATTCTAGTTCTTTATGTGTATGGGCTATTACGGACCAATTAAGGAGGGTAGCTTGCGTATAGATTGTTTGCTGCCATTGTCGGAGTAGACAGGGTTAGGAATTGCACCCGTAGCTGATAAATGTGATAATAATCATTAAAAGCTCACGATTAATCTAAGGAAAATATGTGGGGAAGTAAACGTAACAATTAACTAATCCAAGTTAGTAGATCGGTGATGAGAGGGAGATGTATGCCATGTTTGTTTTCTTTTATGTTATTGTTGGTCAATGACTGCCTCTATGTTGCTTCTTAATTAGGTTAGAATTGTTTATACTTATAAGTTGCATTGTCTCTGTGGGATCGACCGACTCTCATTTAGTATACTGCGATGTACCGAGTATTCTTGCTAGTAATATCGATGTTAGTGACTTACACGCGATCAAGATTTTTGGCACCGTTGCTGGGGACAATGGACAATTTTTAAATATAAACGTTTTAATTCTAATTAAGAAGTCGTTTTATTTTATTTTATTTTGAGTCTTGAGTCGTTCTGCATCAACCCTGCATAAGTTAAACTGCCATAAAGAGAAAATTCAGGGCCGGTTTCTAGAAGGTAATATTCGAGTTACCGAGGCCTAAAAAATCAATTTCTGAACAGTTCTTGTTATTCTGTGTTATTCCCAATCGATTTTAGTTAGTAGGTCTGCAACAGTTGGGATCACACCCAGCTGAAGCGGAAGTTGCTAACATTTTCTTTGTTTTATTTTGTCTTTTTTGCAGGTTGATTAGAACACTTCAGAGATTCGATCCATTCAGGGTTGACAAAGAGAAAACAAGCCAAGCAATATTCCTAGGACAATAATGAATATCACACCGATTTCCATGTATTGTGGAACTGAAGCACGAGAGCTTTATGAAGCTGTTGGTCCCTTGGAAAGGCTAACACAAGTTTCGGGGGGGTGTATAAACATGTCACCAAAAACTTTCCCAAAACTGAAAGTACCCTAGGAACTGAGTTTTTACCAAACTCAAACTGATGCTCAGCTCAGTTTTGTTCCTGTCCCTTAACTTGTGCGGAGTTAAGCTGACTAAGCTGAGTTTAAGTCAAACTGACTTAAGCAACAACTGAGTCAACCGACAACGGATATATTTAGCCTTTATAAAATATAAGTTTACAAATAGCTTGTTTACTTGACTTTGGAACGGATACTAGATAAATACAATCGCAATAAAGTAAATGAACGCGTAAAGTAAATAAACAAGAATTATAGAGGTTCCAGGTGGTGTAATCCTATACGTCCTCTCTTCCTCTGTGATGCGGAGGAAAATTCCACTAGAACTTCTTTGAGATGGCCCGGTTACAAAGAGTCCTAAATTGATAGTCCTTGACTAATCCCTAGCTTCACTATCAATACACTTGTAGAACAGGTAGAATTGATGTTCTTCAATTGTTTGAAACACTGGTCCTTGGAGGGTTGAATTGCCTCTTCACCAGCTCATCACAACCACAGTCTTCCTGACTGCACTCAACTGTCCTTCACACCTTCTTGGTGTTTCAGAGTCTAAACCTTTGATAAAATCAAAGTTAAGACTTGAATCAATAACTATGATTCAATTGTGATTTGAGCTTTTCTTCTAGATGAGTAAATTATGCTCGGCTCTGTACTTCTTCAAATGAGTGATCTTGATTTTCCTTGAATGCTTAAAAATCACTTGAAGAAATTTCTTGATCTTGCAATAAAGTATTTAGCAGGAATTCTTTTGAAATTGGTTTCCGCCTTAATTTTATCTTTCTTGACTAGATTGATTCTTTTTAATTCTTCCTGCTCTCCCTTTTTTTCACACCTTCTTGTTGTTGTAGAAGTAGTCTATTTATAGGGGTTCATCTAACGTTCATCCTGCTTGAATCTTGTAACGGCTATATTTTCTGACCGTTCTGATCTGTTAGTAGTTTATCCAATAAAATCGCTTCCTCTATAACGTTCGACTGTACTATCAGCTTGTTGGATGACTAACATATAAAACTGAGTTTCCTTATCAGTTTTATATTGAGTTTATGACTTGTCAGTTTCTTGACTGACTTGGAGCATTAACTGAGATTTTACTCTTCTTCAAATATCAGTACTTCAGTTTACATCTGATTATAATTGACTTAATCCGAGTACACAATAAACAAATAACTTCTAAGAATTCATTGTCCTTATGAATCTTAGGTCTTTATACAAGATCCATAAAGTCAGTTCAGGTCACCACAATCTTGCCTGAAGTCTAACTTCATAGTCTCGACTTGTAATCTTCATAACTGAGTTTGAACCCTCAGTTCTTCAGTCTTCAATAACTGAGTTTGAACCCTCAGTTCTTCAGTCTTCATTAACTAAGTTTGAACCCTCAGTTCTTCAGTCTTCTAGATAAGCCAACTGAGTCGGTGTCCTTTAGCGAACTTATCTTCTTCAGTTTTACGTTGGTGTGCTCTGCTTTAACGGATTTCCAGTTTCTCGCTAACTCAGTTTCTTGTTTACTCAGTTTCTTGTTATCTCAGTTCGTGACCTAGAAATATTACATTGCTTGTCTGATTTAACTTATACAAATATCATACTCTTTTAATTCCTATATATTGACATCTAGACATCTTTTTGCTTTGCACTATAACAGCTAGTTACGACACTTCATCAATGGGGTTTAGAATCAAGACTAAATAAGTGATGAATCATCATCAAAACATAAATTTTATTTCCAACAATTTCCCCCTTTTTGATGATGCCAATACCCTCCTTAAAAGTAATGCAAAAAGATAAACAAGATACAGTAATTAAATTAGTGAACTGAGAAACGGACAATTTATTTGATAACTGAGTTACAGTGTTGGGAAATAAAATACAATACAATAAAAAGAACTAAAAGACGGTTTCTTTTTACTTGATAGTTAAACTAAATCGATTATCATAGGCTTCCGCAACAGTTCTCATAGCATCATTTGTTACTGTGTTTTCAATTCCATGAATGCTTGCCCATATATTCCATGATTCCGATAAGTTGTGCTTGCTGAAAAATTTGCTCTTAAAAAGAACTGCGAAAGTTAAGACAGTTGTCCTTAGTCTTTCACTGGTGGCTGTTTTCAGTAGATTCTGAATAAATTCAGGTTCAGCCTTTTCATTCTTATCTGACTATTTATCTAGTGTACCATTCTTTTCCCATTTCCTCAGTTTATTCCAATAGTGCATGAGCATTTTTTGCATGTGTAGAAATGTCTTGAGAGATTCTTCTTTTGACACTCCATCTCTTTCTGGTAGATTTTTGAATAGACTGTAGAGACGAGAATCCAAACAAACATTTTTGTCAGTCGGTTCTGAGTATTTAACAATCAGTTCCATCTCTTCATCAGTGAATTCTCCTCTAGCTTTCTTCAGTTCATTTAGTTTGTCATCAACATTTGTAAGGACTTGTGGCATCTCAGCTGCATGGACTTTTAAGATGTCCAAACTTTCCCCCTTATTGACATCATCTTTATGAATCAGGCTCTTGATGTAAGCGTTCAATGTTTTTTGAGTTGATGCCAAAATGGTTTCAGCTACAACTGAGTCCTTCATGCCCTATTCCATTAAAATCATTTTGTCTACCAGATTATTGAGAATAATTCCCATCTGTCTTGAGTTTCATTTCTTCTTGTGTCATTCTCAATGGTTATTTTCCGAAGCTCAAGTAGAGTGTTTTGACAGTTATCAGTGACGATATCCATTTTCTTTTAAAGCTTGCTTCTTTCATCTTTGCTAGCTTCTAAGGATTTTAGAACCATTCCAAATAAGGTGTTATCGTCTTCCTGAATTCTGATTATCTCATTATGAAAATTTTTAATGAGATCAACCTGAGTAGGTAAATCTTTTGAGCCTCCTGCTTGTTGTTCATTTACCTTGTTTGTCTCAGCCTCAGTTGGTTTAGCTTGCTTTAGAGGTCAGAGAACAACTTCCTTCAGTTTTTCTCTATATTCTGCCGATCTTCTTCTTTCTTCAGATTGTTTCCAAGCTTCTTCCAAGCTTGATTGATCAATAATTTTTGCAGGTGACAGATGTACGTTGAGTTCATCATCTCATTCCTCTCCAGGCATGTTTGCCATAGTTCTTGCTATTTCAAGTGTAGACTTGTCAGTAGGAGATTGGTAACCTCCTTCTTGTTGTTGTGTATCTGGTACACTTTCAGAACTTGATATTCCACTGCTTTCTTCAGAACTACTAGAATCATAATCAGTATTCTGTTCTGTTGCAGTTTCCTTTTCTTGTAGAGAAGCAAAAATCCTTTTTTGCAAGTTAGGATCTTCCTAAGAATCATCATCATCATCATTCTTTTTGGAACTTCCACCAGCTATGGTTTCCTTCCAATAACAGTTTCTCATCAGCGCATATCCTTGATTTAAGAATTCATTGGTATTGATTATCTCCGATAGATTTGTAATGTTGTATAGATCAAATACCCATTTGTCGACAACTTCCATTTCTGCTTGTTGACTTCTTTGATTGGCAATGGAACTGAATTTCCAAGTCCGATATCTGCACAATTGCTCATAATCAGCTATCATAAGTTCTACATGATTAGTTGAGGATTTGAATGGTTTGACAATCTCCTCTGATTCTTTTATGATCTCCTGGTCTTTTTCTAGAATAGAGTCTTCAATTTGAATGGGATCAGTTCTTGCAATATCCTCAGTTTGCATAAAATCGGTTCTGCTGGTTCCTCCCTCAGCAGTGTCTGGGACGATCGATGTATCTTTTTCAATGATCAAATCGAGATTATCGGCTCAGTTTCCATAACCGTGTCTCTAACAAATTCTTCAGTAGACTCAGGTTCCAATGTAGAAACTGGAACGTCTTTCACTGTATGCTCAGTGGGTTCTTCTTCATGGATTAGCTCATCCAAGTGGATAATATTAGTTGATTCTGTTTCTGTTTCAGCCTGCTTTTCCTCAGAGTGAGGAGCTGAAAATTCTTTAACTGTTTCCTCATGTTCTAATCTAAAAGCAGATTCTTGAGGATTGGATTTGGATTTTGAAAGTAACAGAAGCATATTCAGCGTTGTTTCATCAATCAATCTTTCTTCACTGTCAGATTCTTCATCATCATGCTCAGTTCTCAGGGTCTGTTTGTTAGGAAATTTACGCGGGAACGCAGCGGAATTCAAAAATTTATTACCTTTAACCAGGATCGACTCGTTTAAGCCATAAACAAATAAGCTAGTAGACGGTGTTTACCTTAGTTGATCTATAAGATCGACGCTTTGACCGTCTAAGGAGAGTAGTTCTGCATAGAGCCGCCCAAGTGTTCGGCCTTTACCGCTAGTCCACACGAACAGCCCGCCGGAATCCCATCACGGATTGCTATTGGAAAACTCCGGTTGCTAGACCGGCCTTTTTCCCCTCTCTCCAACTCTCTATAGGATGCTCTCTATTTTACACAAGAACTATTTAGTTCTTGTAATTGTGATGTACAAAAGAGCTTGACACCCACTTCCTTTTTATAGGCAAAGTGGCGCCCCAAATATGAGTGGAGGAGAAGAAAACCTTTTCCCAATAAAATAAGGAAAATATAAATGATTGATTTATCTCATTTATTATAATATCTTATATTAAATAAATCTAGGATATTCTCAATATCTTATATTGAATATTTCCAAGATTTTGTCAATATCTAATATTGACTATCTTTATTTTATTACCATAAATCAATTTACACATGTGTATATATCACAAATATATATTACATATATAAATTTATACCAATATATTCAACTAATGAAATTGTGCACATGTACATTCAATGCACAGCACACACACACACATTCATTTAAAATAAATAAATAAATAAATATATATATGTATATATATATTAATATTTTGTAATACCATTAATTAAATTGCACAATCCAAGTGCATGACTTATACACATATGTGGCGCCACTTATCAATATAAGTGTATTTAATTAATCAACATAATTAATATCTTGTATTATATTTATGCATAATAAATAAATACCACCATATTAATTTACCACTATAACCTTTATAGTACGAGATAAATACTTTCCTTATTTGGTTATCATCTATATAACCACATTTTAATCCAGCTAGATGTTCTTATGTGTGTGACCCGATAGGCTTCCGAATATGTTGGCCGTAGACACAAAGTGCAAATTACGAAAATGCCCTTTATACCTAACGGTTACGGGATAGCGTCTAGCAACACACCGTGACCCCCAATCATCGGAAGAGTCAAATGCAATGACTACTACCTTTCATGTGAAACAGTTACCGTGTAACTTACTGTTAAGGATGATTTTATACGATTTATTCCGTTATATTTTATAATGATTTCCCTCCATATTTGTATAATTTGCATAGAAAATGAGCGTTTAATCGATTTATTGAGTAAATGATGTTTTAAAAGGTTTAATTGCAAAATTGGATGATTTATGTGTAAAATTGATGATTTCATGTTTATTTGGAAGATACTACATTTTGCAATGTGTTTGATGTATTGTAGATACACAATTTCGACCAAAAAGAGGATTGAAAGAGGTTAACAATCGGATTAATGAAGAGGAGAAGAGATAAAGATGAAATCGATTGAAGATAAAGATGAGAAGATCGATTTTTGATCCAGCTGAACTGGCGTCCAAGTCCCGTCCAGCCTGGACAGGCGTCCAGAATAATGAACTGGCGTCTAGGAGAAGATTTTTGATTCAGAGAGTTTGGACGCTGAGTGGACGGGCGTCTGAAGCAAGTCCAAGGCATCTGGACGGGCGTCCACAATTCCGGACGGGCGTCCACGGCCGACATGCTGAAAACCGACTTACTTTTCTATAAATAGCAGCGCGGATTTCAACCCTAATTATACATTATTGAGACCTATTGATACACAATCATTAGGAGAAAACCCTAGGCGGCCCCAGCCCCCTTAGGGGAGGCTGGGGTTGTGATTTTTCTTGTTTTATATTCGTTTTTTCTATTTCGTTTTGCTTTTGTTGTGCTGAATGTTTGGAGGCTGAGCAATTATTCAAACCATGTGAATCCGTTTCAGCAGGTTCTTTATTTTCAATCTAGATTTGTTTTGTGAATTTGATTAAAGTTGTATCTTTTCTATGCTTATGTGTTATGCAATCAATTTCAAAAGATGAATTGTTGTTGATGTTTACCGTATGACGAGATTCGGTGTAAACCTTAGATCACCATAGGAAAGATGGGATTTTTAACCTTGACATAACGAGAGTTGATAGGTTGAATATCTAGGTTGCTAGATTGAGAGATCTTACACCTTGGTTTGATAGCGTCAATCTTATAGATCGAGAGATGAGAGATTGATAGGCGAATTATCTACGAGAGTAGAAATTCATACTTTTGTTAGGTGAACCACATCTTTAATTAAATCATCACAAGATAACTTTAGAGAGGAAATTAAGGGTTGTGGGATCGGTGGATAATTACTTGTTCAATTGTTTAATCACCATGATCATCGTTTTTATAGTTGTTTTTGTTTTCTAGTTTATAGTTTAGATTTAGTTTTCGCTTTTATCCTTCCCGGCTTTGGACTGACAATCCTCTGTCCAGTTTATTTTATCGTTTTTAGTTTCGTTTTAGTAGTAACAACCTTGAGAAAATTAATGAACTAGATACCCCGATTCCATGTGATCGACTCCGATATTAATCGCTATACTACGATCCCTACACTTGGGGAATACCGGATTTATAAATTTTATTACTTGTTATTTTTCATTGCATAAAATCCGTGACACTTACAATCTTATCGCTGTAATAATATCCATACGGTCGTACGTCGAGTGTCAAACATTAACGACCGTATCTTATAATCCGGATATCAAGCTCTCTCGAAGTAACTCATTTACTCCCACTTTGCAAAGATTCACGAGAGCTAGACATTCCTTATAAGAAGGCCATTTCGGATATTCGATCCCAATCATAGGATACGCGATTCCCGGACGACCAATCATGTATACTCCACATGGTTCAGTATCACACCCAATTACTACCGCATGATTGCCCCGTGGATAGGGGAAACCTGAATAGTGTCAAACCATGACAATCAACACCGTGATACCATGAAGACTCCGGTCCAAAGGATAATTACCCAATCGTCACATAATGTGACACTTATCCGTGTAAGTGGGTCAGTCTAACGTACGCATTCTCTAATACACGTCCACGTACAGTCCAAGTGTCTTTACACTTCGATAGACGAGATCTATCCCTGCCCTAAAGACATAAGACATCTAATACTTGCTAGCCTGTTTATACTATCAATGTACTGTTTAATAGTACATCAGCCTAGAGACATTTAAGTATCAAACTTATTAAAGTGATTAGAAATCTCATCAACCATAATCGCCTATCACAGTTTAATACTAAGGACGTTATCATATAACAATTCATAATTGGTTCATTAAAAGAACATATATATAACCACATAAAAGCCATTTAATATATGTACAAACATAAAGAAATAGTAGAAATGATCCGACCCGGTCGGATCCGGTCCAACCCGATTGGGTTTAGGACACTATTCCAACACTGGTCTCCCTGAGTCTCGGCTTCATTTTGTATGTCAGCTTCAACATTCTGTTCTCTGTTGACAACTTCAGTCTCCTTCGTCATTTCCATTTTTTGTGTATGCGTGGCTGGTTCTTGAATTGGTAAAGCCTCAGTTACCGAAACTGAAATAGATTCAGTGGGAGTAACTTCAGTTCTTATTCCTTGTGTTGGTGACACTTCTACTGATTTCTCAGTAACTTGATCAGATTTGTCTTTTTTAGAATCTTCAAACTGTTTCCTTCTTTTACTCAGTTCTTCAACTTGTTCTAAAGCTTCATCTCCAGTTAGATCTTTCTTCATCTTTCTTCTTTTCTTCTTTCTGGGTTCACTTACCGAACCTTCAGCTTTTCTTTTTCCAGCTTTTTCTTCTTTAGTAACTATCTTCCCATCGGCAACTGGTGTTTCCTTCCTCTTTGCAATTCCAAAATGATCGAGTATTCTTTGGACTGTTAATGCAAGAGTCTTTTTATGATAAAAACGACCTTTCTTGACATGAGTTTTCTTCTTGGGCATGTCAATTGATTGTGCCACTAATTGATCAAATAGATACCTTTGCCAATTAAAACTTTCTCCAAACCAAATCACATATAGCAAATCCAATTTTGCTCCAGATAGATTGCTAAAGTTTCCTGCATTTCCAATTATGCAATTTGCTAACATTTTGGTGAGAAAATTGAATTCTGGTTTGAGTAGACTTGTGCTTCCGGTCTGTAACACTGTGGATTCTGCATCAACTTCTATGTCATTCCATAGTTTCTCCTTATGTTCCTTAGTCAACTTGATGGCTGACGTTCCTCCAGATTTGTCGAATCCAAAAGTTTCTGCAATAAGGTTTTCAATAACCATGATCTGCTTACCATTGACAGTAGTGTTAAAAGTGTGTGTGCTTTCTGTTGGTCCCTTGTAAAGGCTTTGGTTATGTTTTAAGGGGGGGGGGGGGTGAATAAACTTCACACTTAAAACTTTTGGAGTTAACAAACTCAAAGAACTTGACCTAAATGTTGAGTCGATAGTCTGGCTTGACGCTCATTCTTGAATTTGTGCAGCGGAATATATCAAAAATTAAGCCTCATTACTTGTTGTTAAAATATGATACCAAGTATTTGATACTCAGTAGTGTATGTGTGTGGTTCAGTTGCTAGATTCAGTAGATTGATGTGCTAGATATACTAAATGCAGAAGGTAAGTAGGACGATTTTATAGTGGTTCCAGGTGGTGTAATCCTGTCAGTCCACTCTTCTCATGTGATGTTGGAGGTAATTCACTAGAGATTCTTGAGGTAGCTGTTAAAAAAATCCCTAAGTTGCTTGTCCTTCACCAATAACTATGGCTTCACAATCTGAACACTTAGAACAGGTAGGATTGCTGCTCCTAAGTCTTCCACTGGTCCTGGAAGGTTAGGATTGCCTCTTCACCAGCTCCACCACAAACAACAGTCCTTGACACACAGATGTACTTCACAATCTTCAGTAGATTCCTTGTGAAAGAAAGTTTGAATCAAGTAAGTGATTCAGCTTTCAGCAGCTTGATCAGGATGAAATGATCAGCAACTTTTTGTCTTCAAGTGTGTAAACTTGATCTAGCTTGAATGCAGATTACACTTGAAGAATTGTACTGGATCAGTAGCCTTATGCTCAGTAGGGTCAGCATGGTGTTTGATCGATTTAATTCTGATAGTTCAAGATGGATCCTTATTTTTCTTCAAAAATCATCACTTGTATCTAAGTTAGGAGTCCTCTATTTATAGGTAGAAATCCTTGTGACTTATGTTTGAAATTCAAACATAGCCGTTTTGGATTTGTCTCCATCTTGACTTGCTTTTTCTGACTATTCCTAGGACTGACACTGTCAGATTCCTTTTTGATAGTATACAGTCTGTCCACTCTTTGACTTGTATCCATTGGATAAAGGTCTGAATCATCCCAACGTCCCATTAATCTTAACCATTTATTTGTTTGATAAAGTCAAAGGTTGTTAGCTGTCCCTTTCTTTGTAATTTTCCAATGTAGTCTTTGAATAATTCGAAGTATATGTATCAGCAGGTTCCTGTGACCATAAGTCTGCTGAAATACATATCAGTCAGCTGATCCATGTTTTGATGTGTCTATAAGACAATGCAGCTGACTTCTTTTATCTAACTTTTATTTATGAAGTTAGATTACACCATTTAATCATAACCAAGTTCCAATCACCACTTAACTTGTGGAACTTAGACCTTGTACACAAGGTATATGTAATAAGTTTAGGTCATCATAGACTTCCCTAAATTCTGATTCCTTATCCTTGACTTTAAATACTAAGTTTGATCCCTTAGCATTCAATAACTGAGTTTGAACCTTCATCCTTTAGTCTTCAGCAGGTTCCTGACTAGTCTACTGACCTAGGTACCTTACTGATATAGACAAGTCTGCTGATATTGGTTAGCTGACCATTTACAGTGCTTGTTTGATCAAACCTATACAAGATCAAACTCTAATAAACCTATACATTTGATCTAGACGTCTTTTTGCCTTTGCTCTATAACAGCTAGTCTGGCACTCATCACTAAAACTTAAAAATAAGTCCAACAATTTCCCTCTTTTTGATGATGATGCCAATACACTCCTTACAGCAAAGCAAAAAGATTAAAAACAAGAACAGAACAAACTTAGTCATCTCTCATTATAATCATTTGTTCAAAAGTTATTACAATCTAGAATCAGCAAAAATATAAAGCAGATAAGGTATGCTGATCTAGTTTCTTCTTTCTCTTTCTTCTCTTGCTTTCTTCACTTGCTCTTGATAGGCTCTTATTTCTGAAATCATTTCTCTCATCCATTCATTTTCAATGAGAGAGAAATCAATGTGAGGATTCACTTCTTTCCACCACTTCCATGTTTCAGGCAGAGTGAGATTGATCTGGTGTACTCTAAAGCCTAAACGCATGTAGACTTCTTTGAATTCATTCAGTGACTCCTTTGCATTGGTTGTAGGTAAACTCCTTTCACCTCTACCACCTCTTCCACCTCTATGTGCAGCTCTCAAGGCTTTAACCCTTGTTTCCCAAAACTTAAGTCCCAGAAAGGAATTAAGTCCCTCATGGAAACCTTTGTCTTGATAAGGTCTCCTCTTGCTATTGTATACTTTCTTATATTCTCTGAGAAGATCATCAGTGAGTGGAAGTCTGCCAGGTGCAGGTTCTCTGAAAGCATTAGTTTCATCTTCCCATCATTTCTATGCAAAAATTCTAGCAGCCTCTTTTGCTACTGCTGTTTGGTTCTCTTCCCCCTTATTGACATCATCAACAAAACGGGACAGCAGGCCATGAACACTCTCCTGCGTGGTGACTAGAGTACTCAGTTGTCCTTCCATAATTTCAGTTCTTGTATCAACTGCAGTAATCCGTTCTTGCATAGTTTGCTCCAGTAGATTGATCCTTTCAATAAGCTTAGGATCCAATCCAGTAGGTTGAGGTGTTCCAGCAGGCTCAATCACAGTAGGCTTGGGAGCCCCAGCAAGTTTATCAAGTTTCTGGTGGATGGCTTCAAGTTGATCTTTCAGAAACTTCTCCTTCATTGTATTTCCTTGTCTAATCCCCTTTACATCCAGAGCAAGGCCAGCAAGAGCATACTGGGTGGAGGTAATATTAGAAGCAACAGTTTCAGTAGTTCTTTCTCTATTCTCCACTAAATTCATCAAGTCTTCAAACTGTTAGGTGTAGTGCCCGAAAGACAATTTGTGTAATTGTTTTTAATAATGGATGACAGAATTTATCTCACCTTAGTTACTTGCTTTGTGCTTGTAAAGTAATACACTGCTGCAAACCCTAAGTATATCTATATGTAACCACTTAACTCAGTGTATGGATTGCACGTGAGGATTGAGTTAGTGGAGATATACTTAAACAGTTAGTCCGTGGTGAACTTAATCAGAGTTTAGGGTCTCTTGATTAAAACACCAATAATACGCCCAGAACACCTTAGGGTGTGATAGTCTTATCCGGACTGTCGGTAGAGGGTACCTACGTGGGGCATTTATATATGATGGCATTCATATAGGACTGGACCGATTTAATCTGAATTTATCGATATAATTCCGTAATCGAGGAATCTTATTAAATCATTAGATGATCATATATGGATCAACCTTAATCTGAGAGGTGATCACGTGTGCTTTGCTTGTCCCGGGGTAGTGTTTGATGTGTTAGTTACGGTTCACTTAAATATGTGTTCCAAGCCACTTCTCATTGGCACTATCTTCAGATGAGTGAGTAGTTCTGATTTTCACAGACATGGAATCCATTCCTTCCTGCGGGAAGTAGAGAGACAGTCCCCTTATTTGTTAGCCCTAAGAAAGTGATCGATCCCGGGAGTTCATATTAGACTAATTGATCACTAGTCAGATATGTGAACTAATTGATCATCAGGGGGTTAATGGTAAATAAGGATAAGATATTCTGAGTCGGGTTCACGGAGACTTCCCGCTCGAAATGGATGCGATCTATGGAGGGTTAATCCGTATGTAGTGATTATATCAATAGACGCTTATTCACTCTATGGGTTGTGTATAAGTATACATCTATAATCGGTAGAGTTCGATTTGGGTTTATGGTGGCGTAATCCCGAATTAATAATTAATGTACTTATTCGGTTCGATGAATAATTAATTATTGAGCTACCGGTTATAGGTCCATGGTCCCCGATGTGGCTTCACGTAATTCGGACTAGTAATCTTGTTATTTGGGCCTCAGTGATAATTAATTGGCTGGGCTAATTAATTGATATGCATGGATATTATTTAGTTGGGCTAAATAATATAATACACATGAAAGACATTTTATGTGGGCTTAGTAACCTACAAAGTGGCGCCAATGTCATGCTAATTAATTGTCAAGGAATTAGTTTTCTTGGATAATTATTTAATGTGTGATTTATCTTTTATTTGTTAAATGATAATTCATGGAATATTAGATAATTATATGATTTATCCTAATTTGTTTGGGATAATCATTTTATTTATCTTTTATTTGGAATAAAGGAATAATGTAATAATTATCTCTTAATTATTTAATCCTTGGAGGACAAGGTTTACTCTCTCCTATATAAAGAGAGTTCTCCTGCCTTAGAATATTTGGCATAATTTAGACCACTATAGCAAAAAGAGAGAAAAAATTAGTTTTCTTGTCTTTAGTTTTAGAAGAAGAAAAACTCTAAGTTTTTCTTGGTGTTGCATATCAAGGAGGTTCGTGTATCAAGAAGGGTGTCCACCAACCGCCGTTTGGAGAACACATCGGAAGATCTTGGCTTCTCTTCCTACTATTGGTAACATGATCTTAACCCCCTTGTAGTAGTTTAAGTCCTTTAATTATGTATTGTGATGTATAAATCGTGATCCATCCGCTGCGCGTAGATCTAACTCGTTTAGATCTAAGAACCTGCATCCTTCATGTGGTATCAGAGACAGGTTCCACGATTTATATAGTCATAATCATAATTAAACGATTTAAATGAGTGGAATTGCATGTAGGTAAATTTTATTTATTGTTTTATGCTTTGATAATGATTAATTGCTATGGTTGAAGAGATGGATTGGGGGTTGGCACTGTTTGCTCGTTAGATCTATTGTAAACTCATATAAACGATGAAAATTCGTTCATATGAGTATAGGAAATTATGTAATTTATTTGTTATTGCAATTTTAATTTCCAGAAAATAGATCTGTTTAGTAGCTGTTTGGTTATTTCGTTTTTCCCGTTGATCGAGCCGTTGAAACGACGATCCCTCCGGTCAGAATCAAGATTTGAAGATGATGAACAATCCCACAAAATTTGGCGTCGATATCAGTTCGTTGTCGCAAAGAAGCTCGCTATATGTAAAACGCAGATTCACGAAACCCTACCTGTGACTTCCTCGAATTTCTGGGAGAGTTTTGACCGTTGAAACGCAAATCCAACCGGTCAGATCGAAAAATATGGAGGTTTTGACGTGGGATAAAAATTTCAGGTCGATCGGGATTCATCTCTATTCCCGATCGGCCTCGGGAAGTCATTGATGCGCTGCTGTAAAAGTCAGATTCAGCAGCAAGTTGGGTGGCTCACTGGAGAAGATTGACAAGTCAAAGCTCCGATCCAACCGTCCATATTGAAGCCCTAGGAATGAAGAACATATTTGGAAAGTTTCGTTGCGATCCGAGTTCGTTTGGTTTCCTGATCATCGAAGCGTTTGAACAGCTGCAGATTTTGTTAGAAAGAAGTAAACCCTAGTTAGGGTTGTGGTTATTTATTTTCTAATAGATTAGATACGGGGGTGCCAACGGTCCATCTCAATGTTTATTTTCCGCACTAGTATACATGTTTAGATTGTTTGTGTAGAACCGGAAAATTGCCATGACATGCATCATATCATGAATTCCACTCCATATGCATACATGTAGAAATTAATTCGAGGAATTAGTTAGGCATGTATAAAACACACAATTAGTTTTAATTAATTGTTGGATATTAATTGGAAACTAATTAGGGTAAAAACCGAGGAACATGGGTTTTTTCAATCGTCGAGGTTGGGTGATAGATTCTTGGTGAATCCCACTCTGCGAAAGCATAAGGAGTAAAATCCGAAACCTCGTGGTTAAGGTGTTGGATTCTCGGTGAATTCCACCTTACCTAGACGAGATTACGTTTTTGTTCCGTAGTGTCTACGAGAAAGTTTGATGTTTAAGGATTGGATAGTCACGGGCAAACATGGTTCGAAAGTGGTTTAACCACGGTTGGGTGGTCAACAGAAGCTATGGCTCGATCGACTTCACCTCTCCACGTGTGGCGCTTGCACGCAGGGGTTGCAAAGGTCGAGCCATCCGAAGAGCCACTACGGCTCAACGGAGCTCCCCTAGTCTTGACCCGTCCGACGGCCACATATGTTCCAACGAATAGGTCGGGTGGGCTAGCCCACGTAACCGACAACATTCGGGCCTATGATTTATTGTTCCTTAATGTAACATCAAGTCAAAAAACGTGATCAGTAAACCCACCACTTTTTCAAAATATTGAGTGGGAGTGGGAGAGGAGACAGCCAACCCCACGGCCTCTACTATTGACACAAGCAACGTGAGAGAATGGTGACGCCTCGTGCCGGCCTGGGACCGGCCTCCCTAAGGAAGGCCTTCACCGCTATCAAAATTCAAGGCTTGGTCTCTGAAAGGATAGGATTTTGGGTACTCGTCGGGTCACTGACCGACCCTAAGGCGGCACACTCGGGGTCTACCTAAAAATATGAGACAGTGGGTCACACTCATAAAGGGTATTTTTGGTAGTACCTTGGCTGAAAAAGGAAAGGTGATTGACAATCACAAATGAGATGTTCGATTCTCAATCTGATCTTCAATATTAATCGAAACCTCTTTGACCTACCCTAAGGCGGCACTGAGGCGTTAGATTAAATCCTTGGAATGGTAGGATAGACTACAAGTACTTAGTTTATGTTCCTAAAATTTATTAGTAGTGTATGATTTGGATTTATTTTCTGTCAATTTTATTTACAACTATTTATATATCTCTCTAGGGTGCTAGACTACTAGTGTAAAATTGACTAGTAATGACTTCGTTGAAAAGTGGTTAGTAACTAGTACGTTGTACTTATTGATCTTACATACGATTAATTTTTCGGAAGAGATATTTCTCTTGAGCCATCAAGACTTAAGTGACGTAAATAAGTATGTCACTGCTGTCACTCGTGCAGTATGAGAGACAACCGTAGTTAGTTTGAAAGATGATTGGGACGATAAAATTCTTCTAGTGAATTTTAATTGTGTAGTGTCTACACGAGAAATTTTCAAATAGAAAAATTGGAGAATCGTAAATTAAAGTGTCGCTAGTTAGACGGTATTTGGAACCGATAAACTAGTGGGAGCTTTTATCTTATGTTTTTCTAATTAGAAAATTAGTCCCACTGGGTAACGCTTTCATTAGACATCCCACAGTTCACGAGTAGTGTCTACTCAAACGAACTGCTAGTTCAAAACTATTTCCTTTTAAGGAAAGTTAAGAATGGGAAAGAATGTCTATAAGTGTTAATCATCTTAACTAAAGTTTTGAGGCTAAACCGAAACATTACGTAAAGAAAGTATAGGATAAGGAAAGTGATTTCGGATCACTAACCAATGAATCCTTAGCAACTTTCTTAACCGAGTAACTCGACTCGGGAGCTAAGTTCTTTGGAAGAACAAGAGAGCTTTGCATTAATGATTGATAGAGTAACAATGTGCAGTAATTTCAGATAAAATAGTGGGAGTGATATAAGGAAATGAATTTCGGATTCTATCCTTGAATATCACAGAAAAAATTATTTTTCTGTTTACAGATTCGTTGAAACAAATGGATTCACTTTCATCTCGATACTAAAGTTGCCTTAAACAAAGTGAAGATGACATTTGTAGTACGAATCTATGACTCGGACTTTTGTTTGATAAAGATAGAACCACTAAGAAAAGTTGAATAGGTATGTGTAACACATCTAAAACTATTAAAGGTAAGAGGTTTCCGTATTAAAATAAACGACCCTTCAATATCTATTAATTAGTGCATATATCCTAGAGATAAGACCTGGCGACTGGCTAAGGGTGATTCCTATCTCCCAGTCTAGGAACTCTATCTCAAAGGAACAATGACTAAGTTTCCTTTCAATCGGGAGAGGGTAATAGATTTGAAGGGGTAACATAGCTTGTTCATCATGACCTTCGGGGTCTAGTGAGAGACACAAGCTAGTGGGAGTTTTTGAGTAGTGACATTTTGTCTGATAACTACTCGAAACGCGATTTAGTTTATCAAAAGAATACGAGGAGGAGTCTCTGATTTTAGCAGAGAATAGAGTATTCATGCTCAGAAATAGGCTGTGGCATAGTCTTGGGACTGATGCTCAGCCTGCCTCCTAGTGGAATGTTTCTCACTGAGAAAGAAACCATAGACTTGCCCTATATAGTTATTGATGTACTACAATACACTGCTAAACTCTATTAAGATAATTGGTTGCAAAATAACGGTTAACATTATTATGTAAACCGAGAAGTCTACCTAGAAGATGCTAGTGAATTTATGGATACGGAGTGACTTCGGTTCACACCACTTCCGTAAATGTAGGCATTTAGCATTTAATGCTTGAAGATAGGACTGGAGATTTTGCGCATACGTTCATATTGTGACTGTGAAATATCTTAATGTGACGAGTGAAGGTTGGTTATAAGATTCTTGAGATCAGAAAATGACGGTTGAACTGTCACAAAGATTCTGATAGAATCTATAAGTAGCAGCCTTAAACCTTGGAGTACAGTTACCCAAAGCTAGTTACTATCTGATTTAATCAGACCACGTCCAACATCAGTTGTTGGTGATTACACAGATAAATACTACTAGATCAGAATATCAATGCACCCAAAACACAGTGGGAGTATGGTTTAACCATTGACCCATTGTGTTTTGTGTTTTTTGTGGACTTTATAGTCTGCTGGGGTGATTGATAACCTATGGCTCTTAGTGGGGATCAGATAGGATTACGATCATAGAGGTTGGTTTGAAAGCCTTAACCCTATGAATTGAGTTTTGATACTCCAGTTATGTTTAGCCTCTTGTGGAACCACCGAGTGTCTCGAGCCCTAGTGGGAGCAATTGGATCTACATGGAAAAGAGTCGAAAGAATAGGAAAGTTTAAACTTTCAGCGCAAAGTGAGTGGTATAGGGTGATTCACGACAAGTAGAGAGTTAACCAGGACCTTGAACTCTCTCACCACTCGGTCTTGCAAGATTTAGATTAAGCGAGAAAATAGTGGTGATTCCTCGAGACTTTCTTGCCGTAAAACGGACTCTGGATTCATTCGGAACAGAAGGGTCTTGGTTAGAACAAACGGCAGGTTGACTGCCGGGACTTATGTCCTTTGTGGATTTAAGAGAACCTCTCGGTCATTAAAAGTTGCATGTTTTAAAATATGTGGACTTGACCAGAATATTGATAAGTCTTTTGTAGACTGGGTATCAGTCTTGGTAAAATAGTAGTATTAGTGTTCGTGAAAAGTAACACTGAAACTGTTGGAAACAGCATGAGTGTGTTATCTGAAGTCAGAAACTGACACGCCAAGATTCTCTGGATGAGAGAATTGGACTATATTCTAAGAATTTGATTCGGTCAAATTCACAAGAATGAGTCATTGACTATCCCATCCGTCTTATTGGTTAAGATGATCTTGCATATACGTATGTACTATGCAACATTCATCGAGAGTAGTCCTACCCTACCTCTCAAGAATGATTCTCTAAATCTTCGGATAAAGAGAATGGGATAGAGTCTCTCTTGGATAACGGAAAGTCAGGTTATAACAAGTCAATTGCAATCGAATCTTGGATTTGAGCAATAAGTAGCGGTTTAGTACGTCCTCAAGTATCTTTAGAGAACGAGGAATCATATGCTTGTATATTCAGGTGCAAACTTGAATATGGTTGACTACACTGATTCTGACTTGTAGTCAGATTAAGGATGATCATTAAGTTGATATCGGGCTCAGTTTTCACTCATAGTGCTTAGAATTTCCTTTTTGGTCTGGGAGTAATTCCAGGTCTGATAAGCCGATATCACTTCATCGTGAAAATAGTGAAGAGATAGCTTAGAAGGATCTTCTCAGTCACAAGAAGTCAAAAGCATGTTGAGAGAGAGTACCGCCTGATTGGAAGGACCGACAACGTTTCAATCCTAAAGATCGTCTCGAGTCGACAACCTAACTAATCAGTGTACCAAGTCGAGTTCTTGGAGGGTACGACTTTGATGGATATGTCTCATCTGCTTTTAGAGCAAGTGGGAGAGTGTTGTGAATAAGATGAGAAAGGGTGTGCTCTAAAAACAATCGTTTCTTGTCATTTTAAATCAAGTGGGAGATTGTTAGGTGTAGTGCCGAAAGACAATTTGTGTAATTGTTTTTAATAATGGATGACCAAATTTATCTCACCTTAGTTACTTGCTTTGTGCTTGTAAAGTAATACACTGCTGCAAACCCTAAGTATATCTGTATGTAACCACTTAACTCAGTGTATGGATTGCACGTGAGGATTGAGTTAGTGGAGATATACTTAAACAGTTAGTCCGTGGTGAACTTAATCAGAGTTTAGGGTCTCTTGATTAAAACACCAATAATGCGCCCAGAACACCTTAGGGTGTGATAGTCATATCCGGACTGCCGGTAGAGGTACTACGTGGGGCATTTATATATGATGGCATTCATATAGGATTGGACCGATTTAATCAATTTATCGATATAATTCCGTAATCGAGGAATCTTATTAAATCATTAGATGATCATATATTGATCAACCTTAATCCTGAGGTGATCACAGGTGCTTTGCTTGTCCCGGGTAGTGTTTGATGTGTTAGTTACGGTTCACTTAAATATGTGTTCCAAGCCACTTCTCATTGGCACTATCTTGAGATGAGTGAGTAGTTCGATTTTCACAGACATGGAATCCATTCCTTCCTGCGGGAAGTAGAGAGAAAGTCCCCTTATTTGTTAGCCCTAAGAAAGTGATCGATCCCGGGAGTTCTTATTAGTCTAATTGATCACTAGTCAGATATGTGAACTAATTGATCATCAGGGGGTTAATGGTAAATAAGGATAAGATATTCTGAGTCGGGTTCACGGAGACTTCCCGCTCAGAATGGACAGTCTATGGAGGGTTAATCCGTATGTAGTGATATTATATCAATGGACGCTTATTCACTCTATAGGTTAAGTATAAGTATACATCTATAATCGGTAGAGTTCAGTTTCGGGTTTATGGTGGCGTAATCCCGGAATTAATAATTAATGTACTTATTCGGTTCGATGAATAATTAATTATTGGAGCTACTGGTTATAGGTCCATGGTCCCCGATGTGGCTTCTGTAATTCGGACTAGTAATCTTGTTATTTGGGCCTCAGTGACAATTAATTGGCTGGGCTAATTAATTGATATGCATGGATATTATTTAGTTGGGCTAAATAATATAATACACATGAAAGACATTTTATATGGGCTTAGTAACCTACAAAGTGGCGCCAATGTCATGCTAATTAATTGTCAAGGAATTAGTTTTCTTGGATAATTATTTAATGTGTGATTTATCTTTTATTTGTTAAATGATAATTCATGGAATATTAGATAATTATATGATTTATCCTAATTTGTTTGGGATAATCATTTTATTTATCTTTTATTTGGAATAAAGGAATAATGTAATAATTATCTCTTAATTATTTAATCCTTGGAGGACAAGGTTTACTCTCCTATATAAAGAGAGTTCTCCCAAGCCTTAGAATATTTGGCATAATTTCGACCACTATAGCAAAAAGAGAGAAAAAATTAGTTTTCTTGTCTTGGGTTTTAGAAGAAGAAAAACTCTAAGTTTTTCTTGGTGTTGCATATCAAGGAGGTTCGTGTATCAAGAAGGGTGTCCACCAACCGCCGTTTGGAGAACACATCGGAAGATCTTGGCTTCTCTTCCTACTATTGGTAACATGATCTTAACCCCCTTGTAGTAGTTTAAGTCCTTTAATTATGTATTGTGATGTATAAATCGTGATCCATCCGCTGCGCGTAGATCTAACTCATTTAGATCTAAGAACCTGCATCCTTCACAAACCTCTGCTCTTTCCAGTCCAGTTGAGTTCTTAACCTTGTTATGTCATTTCTGACAGCCCTCAACTCTTCCACAACCTCTTCTGGTACTCCACCAGCCATATGTCCAGCAGCTTCATCAGCAGGCTCTTCAACATTGTATTGTGCCCTTTGTCTGCTGACAACTACGGCATAGCTCATGTCTCCCCCAGCAGGGTTAGGACCCTGAAACTCCTCTAGGATAGGATCTAGGATAGGTTCCTAAAAAATGGGTACAAATTCCTGTTGTGGTTCATCAGCAACATTTTCTTCTTCAGGCACTTGAAATTCTTCATCAGTGTAATCATAGTCCAGCAGCTGCTCATCCTCATCAATAACAGTAGTCTGCGGACCATCTTTCCCTACAGTGGTTTTGTCTCTAGTAGGCTCCACTACAGCAGCCTGTTCAACAACAACAGCAGGGGTTTCCTCCAAACCCAAAGATAGTTCCAACCTTTGTCCAGGTGCTGTTTGTACCTCAGCATCCTGAACCTCCTGTTCCAAATCTACAATCTGCTGATCATCAGTATGCTCTGCAGGTTCTTTAACAAATAAAGCATCTGAAACACCAACCACTCTGTTTCCTTCAAGATTTATCCCATCATTTATTAAGGCCTCCAGACCATCTATGGTGAGATTTTCCACATCCTCATCCATTTGTCCTATCTGCTGGCCCTCAATAGACCTACCAGTATCAGTGGACTGTTGTACACTTGGTTCATTTAATAAAGCAGTCCCACTGACTCCTCCTGGACCAGAGGGATAAACATCACCAGAATCAGATGATGAATCATCACTGTCTGATTCATCTCTAGGATCTTTAAACTTGATACCCTCTTCCTTCTTTTGTTGATCAAGGAGATCCATCAATTTAGCTTCCAACAGAGAGGTATCAACCAAATCCAGTAGACTTTCCACTCCTAATTTCTCAAAAGCCCACTCCTCAAAATCTATCATTGGTTCTGCAGCTGGCTTTTGTCTTTTATAAAAACCAAACTTCCACTGAAAATAGTCAGCTACCAGCTGGAGCTTTGGATCAACATACCCTTCTTTCTTCTTTTTCTCTTTTCTATCAAAGGGCATGGTTGGCTTTCTAGGAGCTGTCTGTCCACTCTGCTCACCTCCAAAGGTCTCAACCAGCAGAGTCATAGTTTCTTCAATAGATGCATCTAGGTCAGTAGGTTGCTCAGATTGTTTATTAGTGCCTACTACCTCCATCTGTACAACACTTGGTTCCCCCTGACTAACATGCTCATCAGCAGGGTTAGCAACAAATTGCTCTTCCCCCTGACTACTTGCAAAACTTGCAGGGTCTTGTACCAACATTTCAACTTCCACAGCAGGTACAGACTCAGTAGTCTGCTGTGGTTCTTCAATAAGTTGCTCAACAACAACTTGTGCAGCTTCAGTAGGCTTAGCAGCCTTTACAGGAGAGGAATCAAGCAACCTACAAAGAGGCTCAAAGCAGCGAGCTTCTGTCAGATTCTTCAGTAGGTTGATCAACAACAACCTTTACTATGTCAGTATGCTTAATAATTGTTAAAGGTTCAGCCTCAATAGCCTCTGTTTCTTCTTCTTCTCTCTGAGCCTCCAGAGTCCTCAACTGTTTTCCTTTGCCATATTTCTTTTTCTTGGAAATCTCTTTCATTCTTTTGGAGAGTTGCTCTTCTTCAACTTCAGAAGCTCTCCTCTTTCTACTGGCTTTCTTCTGTTGCTCCTTTAAGATTTCAACAACAGTCTTCTTCTTTGCAACTACATCAGGGTCTGTAACCTCAATTTCAGCTAGACCCCCAGCAGACTCATCAGTCTCTGCTTTTTGCTTTCTAGTCTTCATAGGCTTTAACATTTATGTTATTTTTCTTGTATCAGCAGCCTTTCTCTTCTCAACAGTCTTTTTGGGTGCAGCTGACTTAGCAACTTCCTTAATCTGCTCACCACCAGCATCATCATCTCCATCATCATCATCACTTTGTGTAGCCTCAGCATCAACATATTCATCATCATCCAAGCCAGGAATATGAGTAGCAACTTCTGGCTTGTATCTGGATTGATTAATCTTTTCAGATGAAATATCATGTATCTGAAAATGATTCAACAAGGTCTGAATCAGTAGACCTATGGACTTGACCTTGGACTTCCTTATACCATCTCTATCTTCAATAAAAACCTTCTTTATGTAGTGTATGAAGAATCCAGCCCAATCAAATTTCATACTTCTACAGATGATGATTAGTATATCTATTTTGGGTCCAGACAGTGTATCTAGACTCCCAACGAATCCCAAAATGGTCCTGGTAACCAATTTGCTCAGCAGATTATACTCATAACCAAAATGCTTCACATTAATGCCAAGATTTGATGCAATTTTCTTATTTGTCGTTATTGCATCCACAAACTACATCCTTGGTAGATTCATTGCCTCTAGATTGGTGGGGGCATTATTTCCAGGTGTAAAATGAAATACCTCTCTCAGTAGGTCTGAGGAAATTTCAATTTCTCTTCCATTAACAGTTGTAGTGAAGGCCTCTCTACCTTCATGTCTAACAATGTTCTTCCAGAACTCCAAAACATTGATATAAGAAATCCATTCCAGTCTTCTATTGGTAATGTTCTCCAAACCAGCATACCGTCTGATTCTTCTTCCTATATTAATGGCCAGTTAAGTGGAGTGACAGTCAGTCACATAGCCTCTTACACTTTGACTGGTGCCAATATGAACATTATCTTTGTTTGCCATTTTGAGTGAATGAGATGAAGAAGAAGGCTTTCAAATCTGTGTTCACACAATAAATTTGTAGAGAAAAAGCAATTCAAGATTTGTAAGTATCCTCTGTGTATAGGTCTGTATATATATAGACATAGGGTAGTTGTAACTGTCAGAGCACGTATTTTGGTATTAACCACGATTAAATCTGAGTGAATGCTGTCTTGACACGTGGCCCATTAATTTTCCATAACGTTTTGTAACTATCAGATCGTGTAACTATGGTTACAAAGATAGAATAAATATCCCACCATTTGCTTTTTGACTTATGTAAGTTTGACTGAGTAAAGTTTCCTTCAGCAGCCTTGGCTTAGCAACCTGCTGACAAATATGCCTCAGCAGCCTGCTGATAGGGTTACTCTGCTGATCTTTTATTCCTCCTTGTTTTGTTCAATTGATAATACAAGATGAATTTTAATACCAATGACTGATCTGTCAAGTGAGCTAACCCAACAGGACAAAGACCAATCCCCTTGGCAACTTCATTTGCTCAATTTTCCAAACATAAATGAGTACATGAAATTGTTGATACCAATGACTAGTCTGCTAAGTGAGCTCACCCAACATAGCAAAGACTAATCCCCTTGGTGAATTCCAGTACACTGCTGATCAAAGATGTATCAGTCAACTTTTATAATTCCAAGTTCAGTCCTTAGTTTAGCAAATCTTTCACTATCTAATGGTTTAGTGAAAATATCAGCAAGTTGATCTTCAGTAGGGATGTAAAGAACCACCACATCTTTCTTTTCAACATGATCTCTTATAAAATGATGTCTCACATAAATATGTTTGGTTCTTGAGTGCAAAACAGGATTTTCTGTGATTGCAATTGCACTTGTGTTGTCACACATTATAGGAATTTCTCTTTCTTCAATTCCATAATCCCTCAACTGTTGTCTTAACCACAGTATTTGTGCACAACAACTTCCAGTAGCAATATATTCAGCTTCAACAGTGGAAGTTGATATAAAATTCTATTTCTTGCTAAACCAAGAAACCAGTCTATTTCCCATTAACTGACGGGTTCCTGTGGTGCTTTTTCTATCAATCTTGCATCCAGCATAATCAGAATCTGAGTAGGATATAACTTTGAAGCTTCCATCTTTAGAATACCATATCCCTACTCCCAAGGTCTCTTTTAGATACTTGAGAACTCTTTTTACTACAGCTAAATGACTCTCTTTAGGTTTTGATTGAAATCTTGCACAAACACATACAACAAAGGATATATCAGGTCTGCTGGCAGTAAGGTACAACAGACTGCCTATCATCCTTCTGCATAAGGTCTGATCAACATCTTTGACTTCTTTGTCTTCATCCAATCTAATATTTGTACTCATAGGAGTAGATACCTTGGTGTTGTTTTCCATACCAAATTTCTTCAGTAGCTCCTTGGTATACTTTGTTTGATGAATGAAGATTCCATCTTTTATCTGTTTGACTTGGAATCCCAAAAGTAGTAGTTCATTTCTCCCATCATACTCATTTGGAATTTACTTTTCATCAGATTTGCAAACTTCTCACATAGCAATTCATTTTCAAAACCAAATATTATGTCATCTACATAAATTTGTACCAGTAGGGTGCTTTTTCCTTCATTGATTCTAAAAAGAGTCTTGTCAATGGTACCTTTGGTAAAACCATTGTCTACCAAGAATTGAGATAGAGTCTCATACCATGCTCTTGGTGCTTGTTTCAAACCTTAAAGTGCTTTGTTGAGTCTATACACTTTATCTTCTTGATCTTTAACTTCAAACAAGGAGGTTACTGAACATATACGCCCTCTTCCAGAATGCCATTCAAAAATGCACTCTTGACATCCATCTGATATACTTTGAAGTTTTTATATGCAGCATATGCCAAGAATAATCTTATAGCTTCCAATCTTGCAACAGGTGCATATGTTTCATCAAAATCTATTCCTTCTGCTTGAGAATAGCCTTTTGCTACTAGTCTGGCCTTATTCCCCACAATGGTACCAGATTCATCCAATTTATTTATGTATACCCATTTTGTACCAATTATGTTTGCATGATTAGGCCTTTCCATTAGTGTCCAAACTTGATTTCTTTCAAATTCATTCAGTTCTTCTTGCATAGCAATTATCCAATCTGGATCTGATATTGCTTCTTCAGCAACTTTAGGTTCTATTTGAGATAGAAAGCAAGTAAACATTGCTTCTAACTGTCTTCTAGTCCTCACACCTTGCTGAATATTGCCAATAACTTGTTCAGCAGGGTGATCTTTTAACCATTGTGGATTCTGGTTGGATTGATTCTCAGGAACATCACATTCAGTAGGGTCTGCTATTTCTTCAGGGGGTTCAGCAGATCCTTGAACTGCTTTAGTTGTTGCATCAGTAGTATCACCAGCAGGGTGTTCAGCAGGGGCAGAATCAGAAACCTTTAAGTTTCCAAAACTTCAACACATTCTGGATCAGTGACTTGTTGATTCTCAGCAGGTTCTGAAGCTTCATCTTCCATTCCAGTGAACTTAGGTTCAACAAATACAACATGTATTGTTTCTTCATGTTTTAGTGTCCTTTTGTTCAGTACCCTGAATGCCTTGCTAATTGAAGAATATCCCAAGAAAATTCCTTCATCTGATTTTGGTTGGAATGTCTTCAATTGTTCCTTATGATTCAAGATAAAACACTTGCTTCCAAATGGATGGAAATAAGATATATTAGGTTTTCTTCCATTCCAAATATCATAAGGTGTCTTCAGCAGCTTCTTGTTCACTGAGGTTCTGATTTGTGTATAGCATTCTCAGAGTAATGCTTGCAAATTTAATATCTTTCAAACCGACAATGCTTCACAAGTCATAGTTCTTCCTGCTTCTTTTAGAGTTCTATTTCTCCTTTCAGCAACCCCATTTTGCTGAGGTGTACCAGCAGCAGCCAATTGATGTAGTACACCATTCTGTTCACAATACTCTCTTATAACTTTATTGAGAAATTCAGTACCCTTGTCTGATCTGATTTTCACTACAGTCACACTTTTCTCATTCTGTAATCTCTTCAAAAGTTCAGGCATCTTTTGAAGTGTTTCACTTTTCTTGTTCATGAATATCACCCAAGTGTATCTTGAATAATCATCCACAACTACCAAAGTGTACTTCTTTCCTGTTACACTTGTTGGTGTTACTGGTCCAAATAGATCCACGTGCATGAGCTCCAAAACTCTTTTTGTTGATTGTTTAGTCTTTGACTTGAAGCTTGACTTTGTCTATTTACCTTGGTGACAGGCATCACAAATAGCATCCTTCTTGAATGTGATCTCATGTAAACTAATCACCAGTTTCTTCTTCACCAACTGATTGATATCGTCAAAATTTAGTTGATTCAACTTCTTATGCCATAACCAATTAAGTTCTGACTTGGTATGCACAATCAGGCATGTTTAGAACAATGATGAGACAGATCCACAACATACATGTTTTGTTGTCTTCTTGCAGCTAAGACAACTTGATCACCTCTTTCACTTATGACAATATATGTGTTTTTGTCAAAAGTGACCTTGTATCCCATGTCACAAAACTGTCCAGTGCTCAGTAGGTTGTAGTCCAGTTCTTCCACATATCCAACATTCCTGATTGTTAATTCATTTCTCACAAGTGTGCCATATGCTCTTGTGTATCCTGGTGTGTTCTTGTTGCCAAAATTCACTCTTGGACCATCCTCTGCCACAAAACTTGACAAAGAGTGCTTATTCTTTTTCATATGTCTGGAACATCCATTGTCAAAGTACCAGACACCTTACAAAACAAAGTTAGTGCATTTTAGGTACCCAAACCTATTTGGGTCCATAATGGTCAGTGGTAAGCATGACCCTTGGCAAGTTTCCATAAGGACTTCTTTGAAAGGTATCATACTTTGGTTCATACATGTATTCTACACATCCATAAGGTCTAACAGTTTGTTGTGTAGGATTCACATATGCTTTCTGGCCTTTTGGAATATAATGTTGTTTAAAGTGATTTCTTTTGTTAAAAGCACTAGGATAACCATAGGTTTGCTGTCTGTTAGGAACAGCCCTGTAATATGGAGTCTGCTGAGGTCCCTGCTGAGGTCTTGTATAAGTCCTCTACTAAGCCCTCTGCTGATTCCATTGCTTAGGTTTTACCCTAGCAGCATGGTTATATCTGTTGCTTCTAGCAGTAGGTTCAGGAATATTCCAATCATCATCAGTAGGGAACAATCTACTTTCCCTCTGAGATAAGTATCCCTTGAATGACTAGCATTTCTGGATTTAGGATTCTTATCCTTGGAATGTTTCTCGGTTTTTCCTTTTTGTGGTCCAAATAGACTTGGTAGCAGTGTCTGCTATCACAGAGTCTAGAAGGCACAAAGAAATTCAATTTTTAGATTTATTCTTTTTATTAGGAGCTGTTGACTTCCTTGAATTTTGATTTTGCTTCCTTGAAGTTTTCTCAGTAGGCTTTACTGCCTCAGCAACCCTTTTGGGAGTTGGATCTTGTGCAGGCACAAACTTAGGACCAATTCTGGTACTAAGTTCAGTGACCTTAATTGATCCATTCTTATTGGATTGTTGAGTTCCAAATCCAAGCCATGTTCTATCACCATAAGGCTTTCCAGATTGTAATGTAGTGGAGGAACAAAATGGTTCAGCAGATTCAACAGCTACTGAATGTTCAACAGGCTTATGCTAATTCTGTCCAACTTCTTTTTCCTTACCCTTGAGAATCCTTAATTCAGCATTTAATCTTTCAACTTCTGATTGAAGAGCTTCTTTTTCAGCCTTCACAATCTCATACCCAGATTGTATTATCCTTAGTTGATTAAGGATGGCAACCAAAGTTTCTTCATTGTCAAAATTTTTTGGATTTGAACCACAAGTTGATTCATAATCACTTCCAACGGGAGTGTTTATTGATACAAAATTGTATACCTCCTCTGTTTCATCCATATTTTCCATTAAAGCATAATCCTCCATCTCAGCACAAGTGCAGTATCATCAGATTCATTTCCTTTTTCTGATTCTACTTCATATCCTGATTCATCTTCAGCAACCATAGCTTTCTTGCCAGATCTTCTTTGTTGACTCTTGGACTTTAGTAGGTCTGGACAATCAGGTCTGAAATGTCCAGGCTTCTTGCAATTAAAGCAAAAGATAATCATGTTCCTTTTTCTATTTTAATTCAGGACAGTCAGGTTTGAAGTGTCCTAGTTTCTTGCAATGATAGCACAAGTAGTCATTGTCTTTCTTTGATTCTTCCTTCTTCTTTTCACTGAATTTCTTTGTGAAATTCCTTGGAGAACCCTTTCCTGATTTCATCATTCTTATTTTCTTGCTCAGTAGGGCAATCTGCTCTTGCATCTCATCCAGTAGATCATCTTGAGCTCCTGATGTCTCTTCTTGATTTGAAGCAGCCAATGCAGTGGTCTTTGGCTCTTCTTTTTCAGTCTCAGGTACAAGATTTTTGCTAAATTCATAGGCCTTAAGATCTGAAAATAGTTTGAAGGTGTCTTCTTCATGCAAACTCCTCATTTCTTCTATAGCAGTCACCTTCATCTCCCAAACTTCTTTTGCAGGTAATGCTTCCAAGATTTTTGAGTTGATTTTTTCTTGTGAGTACTTCACACTCAGTAAGGTGAGTTCATCCATGATTGCATTGAATCTTGGTTCCATTTGTTCAATGGTGTCATTTGGTTTTATTTTCAATGGTCTCATTTGGTTTTATTTTCTTCTTTGTCACACTGATTTTGTTATTTTGAACTCCTGGAACTCACAGATTAATTGTAACTTGTCCCAAAGTTCCTTTGCAGTCTTGCAATCCTTCACCATCATATACATATTGCCATCCAAAGTTCTGTATATAATATCAATAGCAAAATTGTTGAGGTTTGCTCTTTTTCTATCTTCAGCAGTCCATTCCCTTGTTGGCTTTGGAATGTACTGTGTCTCATCTCCCACTATTACTGACTTGGTAATCTCCAGTGGTCCATCAGTTAGCACATCCATCATCTCATCATGTGTTGTAGCTAGATAATCCTGCATACGATTATACTCATCAAAACGATCTAAAGAACACATCAACATTGTTCTAGCATACTGGTTGTTATCCACGATGCAAAGCTTTGAAAATCAGAAACTTGAAAAGGTTTTCAAAGTATTTTCACAAGCACAACAAGTAGGATTACTTGAATGTAGCAATTGCTCGATACCAATTGTTGGTCCCTTGAAAGGCTTTGGTTAAGTTTAGAGGGGGTGAATAAACTTAACACTTAAAACTTTTGGAGTTAACAAACTCAAGAACTTCAAGAATGCGACTTGTCGATGAGTCTGCGATACTCAAATAGTCTGTTTATTTGTTGAGTTTACTTGAATTTGTGCAGCGGAATATATAAAAAATTAAGCCTTATTACTTGTTGTTAAAATATGATACCAAGTATTTGATACTCAGTAGTGTATGTGTGTGATTCGATTTGCTAGATTCATGAGATTGATGTGCTAGATATACTAAATGCGAGAATATAAATGCAGAAGGTAAGTAGCGCATTTTATAGTGGTTCCAGTGGTGTAATCCTGTCGACCCACTCTACTCCCGTGATGTTGGAGGTAATTCACTAGAGATTCTTGAGGTAGTCAGTAACAAAAATCCCTAAGTTGCTTGTCCTTCACCAATAACTATGGCTTCAAAAACTAAACACTTGGAACAGGTAGGATTGTTGCTCCTAAGTTTTCCACTGGTCCTTGAAGGGTAGGATTGCCTCTTCACCAGCTCCACCACAAACAACAGTCCTTGACTCACAGATGTGCTTCACTATCTTGAGGATTCCTTGTGAAAGAAAGTTTGAATCAAGTAAGTGATTCACCTTTTTCAAGCTTGATCAGGATGAAATGATCAGCAACTTGATGTCTTCAAGTGTGTAAACTTGATCTAGCTTGAATGCAGATTACACTTGAAGAATTGTACTGGATCAGTAGCCTTATGCTCAGTAGGGTCAGCAGGGTGTTTGATCGATTTAATTCTGATAGTTCAAGATGGATCCTTATTTTTCTTCAAAAATCATCACTTGTATCTGAGTTAGGAGTCCTCTATTTATAGGTCGAAATCCTTGTGACTTATGTTTGAAATTCAAACATAGCCGTTTTGGATTTGTCTCCATCTTGACTTGCTTTTTTCTCGATCGTTCTAGGGTGACAATCGTCGATTCCTTTTGACAATATCTGATCATCCACTTTTGACTTGTATCCATTGGATAAAGGTCTGAATCATCCCAACGTCCCTTTAATCTTAACCATTGATTTGTTTGATAAAGTCAGAGGTTGTTAGCTGTCCCTTTCTTTGTAATTTTCCAATGTAGTCTTTGAATAATTCGAAGTATATGTATCAGCAGGTTCATGTGACCATAAGTCTGGCAAATACATATCGATCACCGATCCATGTTTTGTTTGTGTCTATAAGACAATGCAAATGACTTCTTTATCTAACTTTTATTTACGAAGTTAGATTACACCATTTAATCATAACCAAGTTCCAATCACCACTTAATTTGTGGAACTTAGACCTTGTACACAAGGTATATGTAATAAGTTTAGGTCATCATAGACTTCTCTAAATTCTGATTCCATATCCTTTACTTTAAATACTAAGTTTGATCCCTTAGCCTTCAATAACTGAGTTTGAACCCTCAGCCTTCAGTCTTCAGCCTTCAGCAGGTTCCTGACTAGTCTACTGACCTAGGTACCTTATTGATATAGACAAGTCTTCTGATATTGGTCAGCTGACCATTTACAGTGCTTGTTTGATCAAACATATACAAGATCAAACTCTAATAAACCTATACATTTGATCTAGAAGTCTTTTTGCCTTTGCTCTATAGTAGCTAGTCTGGCACTTATCACTAAAACTTAAAAATAAGTCCAACTCTTTCTCCTTCTATAGCTGTACTTCCGAATTCATAGAAGTCTCCAAAGCTTTCCAGACATACACTTTTCAGATCGATGTTGAATACATCATCCAAACCTTTAATTTTCTGGATTTTTGCTGCAATTACTTTGGCTAAAGTTTGATCGGTATACTTGGCAATTAATTGATCAAGTGAAATGATCATTCCAGGTTCAACACGAGTAGAAGGCATCGTTTTCTGGATTTGATTGAGAAATTTGAAAATTTGGGGGAATAGAAAGTAGATTCAAAAATTCGAGTGTAAGGAATTATAAAAGAAATTTCTGGGTTATTTATAATTTGTAGTAGGGGTAGTTAAGAATTGAGTGGGACTTAAAACGACTTGTCATAAATGTTTTGAGATTGCGAAAATGAAGATGAGTGGAAAAGATGTGCGGTTGAGATTAGAAAAGGTTACGTTTTTTCCTGACATCCGTAGCTAGAGAATAGTAAATAGAGTAGATGCGGTGTAATTCCAGCTGTACATGTTCAATCTTGTACTATATACTGAATTCAAAGGCTCAGTTTTGAATACACTTAGTTCTGTGAATCATACTTCTCCAGTTCTCAGTTAGCTATTTTTCTCCTCCAAAACAGAATATGAAATTTTTGGTACCCATATCTGTTTGTGTCCAAACTGATTAGTTTTTGATGATATATTTTTATTTTTAACTTCATATTTCTTTTGATATTTTGACTGGGTAGAGTCATCTTTCACAAACTTTTCCTGTTTTGTCCTAACAATTTTTTGTTTATTCATTTTGTGAGACTAGAGTGATGGTTCATTCAAATCTTCATCAGTGGGAAATAGTCTTCCTTTCCCTCTGAGTCTGTTTTCCATGAATGATCTTCATTTTTGGATGGATATGACTTGAAGATTTTTCTTACTGATCTCGGATCAGTTTTGCCCTTTTTAGCCTTCTGAGTTTTCCTGTAAAATCTGTTGGTTTGGTGCTTTTTACCAACTGATTTATCAGTTCTATCAGTTTGTACATTTGGTCATGTCTTTGAGTTTTTGTCGATTCTAATAACTTTATCGCTTTTACGAGTTCTGACTTTTGAGTAGTCATAAATTTTAATGCAAGCGATCTTGGTCTCGAACTTAGAATTATCTTGATTATCAAACCCTAAAGCGATCTATCTCCAAATGGTTTTCCAGTTTTGAATCCGAACATCGGTAGTTGGATCAACTGATGATTATGTAATGTTTATTACTTCTGTCAGTTCATCAGTTGGTCGATTTACCTTGGTTCCATTATTATTCTTGATTAAATTGATCTCAGCATTCAATCTTGAAATTTTTGATTTCAATAACTTTTTCTCCTTTTTGACATTCTCATAATTCTTTTGAATTGCCACTAATTCCTTATGAGTATGTCCAAGGTTTCATTGAAATATTTATTTCTCTGATTGTTCATGGCAGTGTGAGGATTGGATGTAGATGCAATTACCTCCTGATGTTTGATAGGTAAACCTTCTGTCAAGGAATCATCATCAATTAGAACTTTCTTTCTTTTGTCAATAGAATTTGTCTGTGTTATTCCTAGTAGTATGATTTCCTCATCACTTTCACCTCCATAACTCATGGGTAGAACAACATCTTTGCCATTTAAATTTTCTTCTATGTGATCAGCACTCGTAGTAACTCTTTTTCTACTTCTTCTGAAAGATCACTTAAGGATGGAAATCCTCTGGATTCATCATCAATATTAGCATTAAACTCAATGTCTTCATCATAACTAAAATGAGGTTCCGGATTCGTATGTGAGCTCGTGGTACTGAATCTTTCAAATACTTGATCCTGAAAATCAAAAACAACATTCTGCAAGTAATTAGTCAGGGGGTTATTCAGCCAACTTCTAATTCTAGATGTATCTATTGTAATAAAGTACAGTAAAGGGTTTTCAACAACTGGTTTGTAAGATATCTCCTCCAAAAGCAGTAACGGCTCCGATACCAATTGTTGGTATCGGAAATAACTGATGACCAGTTACCAATTGTTGGTCCTTTGGAAAGGCTAACAGAAGTTTAGAGGGGGGTGAATAAACTTGTCACCAAAAACTTTCCCAAAACTGAAAGTACCCTAGGAACTGTGTTTTCACCAAACTCAAACTGATGCTCAGCTCAGTTTTGTTCTTGTCCCTTAACTTGTGCGGAGTTAAGCTGACTAAGCTGAGTTTAAGTCAAACTGACTTAAGAAACAACTGAGTCAACCGGCAGCGGATATATTTAGCCTTTATAAAATATAAGTTAACAAATAGTTTATTTACTTGACTTTGGAAAAGGATACTAGATAAATACAATCGCAATAAAGTAAATGAATGCATAAAGTAAATAAACAAGAATTATAGAGGTTCCAGGTGGTGTAATCATGTACGTCCTCTCTTCCCCTGTGACGTGGAGGAGAATTCCACTAGAACTTCTTTGAGATGGCCCAGTTACAAAGAGTCCTAAATTAATAGTCCTTGACTAATCCCTAGCTTCACTATCTAAACACTTGTAGAACATGTAGAATTGCTGTTCTTCAATTGTTTGAAACACTACTCCTTGGAGGATTGAATTGCCTCTTCACCAACTCATCACAACCACAGTCTTCCTGACTGCACTCAACTGTCCTTCACACCTTCTTAGTGTTTCACAGTCTAAACTTTTGATAAAATCAAAGTTGAGACTTGAATCAATAACTATGATTCAATTGTGATTTGAGATTTTCTTCTAGATGAGTAAATTATGCTCGGCTCTATACTTCTTCAAGTGAGTGATCTTGATTTTCCTTGAATGCTTAAAAATCACTTGAAGAAATTTCTTGATCTTGCAATAAAGTATTTAGCAGGAATTCTTTTGAAATTGGTATCTGTTCGGTAAAAACTAGTTTTATAATTTATAAACCGAAACACCCCAAGTATAAGGATCGTAGTATAGGGTGTTTACGGATCGTCCTAAGGGAGTGGAATGTTTATCGGATTCAAATATAAATCTATATCAATTATGTCACAATTATCTATCTAAAATAAAGCTGAAACTAACTAAAACCTAAACCTAAGAATTGAAACTAAAACAGGAAATAAAAACAAGCTGAAAATAAGAAAACAGAAATACGGACGAGCGTTCACTAAAGTGAACGAGCGTCTGAAAACTAAACCTAATGGACGGGCGTCTGCTATTGCGGACGAGCGTCTAACTACGAACTGAAGCAGAAAATTGCAGGAAAACAGCAGGAAACTAGGGTTTATAAAACTAGAACTTAAACTAAACTTAATCTAAACGATTTGATTAAAACAATTAAAGGAAAACACAGCAAGGCGACTAGGTTCCACCTATCAACCAACAATCCCAACTAGATGGTGATTAAAAAGACATAGTTTTTAGTAGTGATTTATTCACGAATTCAATTAAATATCTTCAATCAAATTCTAGGGTTTCGTCTATCTTTTCAAACAAACTAAACAAAGAATCAAAACTCAATCACAAGATTGTTTCCAAACTTTTACTCAACTAAACATGCTTAATCTCTTATAACATGATTAGATGCATTACTTGGAACAAAAGAGAACTCAAATAAACATACTTTCATATATTGATTCAAGCATCAAATAAACATAGATCGTTTCATCAAATCTTAATTCAATAAAACTTAAACAACATAAAACAGATCCAGAGTAATGAAAAACTATGAATTAAACTCACTAAACTTAAGCATCGAACTCTCTAGTTGGTTTGTGTTGTTGATAGGCTTCCTCCGTCGACTCACTGCAAGGCTTTTAGCCAACAATCATGTTGAAGATGATTGTTGAGTTGGAGAAGTTCATCTCTGTGTAAAAAGGCTTGTAGCCGCAGCTTTTTGGTGTGAAAGTGCGATCTCAATTATGTGGTATCAATTAGGGTTGGGGCTGCCGCTTTATATAGAATTTTAAGTCGGTTATGACTAAGTCGGCAACGGACGCTCGTCTGGTCTCGTGGACGCCCGTCTGGTGGATCTTGACTTTGCTCTGGACGTCCGTCCCATGCTGCGTCCAAACTCTCTCAGATGTGATTTCCTCTCTGGGCGCCGTCCATGAAATCAAACGCCCGTCCAGTGGGCGGGGATGCACGCTACTTAGGTGATCGCTTTGAGGTCGGATTTCATCATCTTTATCCAATTTCTTTGAGCCAATTCCAACTCTATCTTGAATAATTCGACTTGAGCTTCATTTATCCTCATTATATGCACGAAAATTAACAACTACATGATAAATAAACAATGCAAAAATGTAATAAAATCCAAATAATAATAATTCCATTAAATCAACACTTAAAATCATCAATTTTGCATACAACCCTCTTAAAATCATCCTTATTAAATAATTACACTCAAACCCTTAATTCTCATGTAAATTATGCAAATGTGGGGAAAATAATAATGAAATAAACCCCTAATAATCATATAAATATGGCCTTAACAACTCCCCACACTTAACTTTTTTGTACGTCCTCGGACAAAACAATCAAAACTATAGCTCAACTTTATAAATAATCCATGAGATCTCTAACTCACGTAACAAAAGATACAACAACTATAGCAAATGATACCAACACAGAGATAAATTCGTGTAAGTGTGACAAGCCATTCTCAATCTAACAAGCCTTTCAAATAAATATCCTCTCAAAAATTCCAATGACTATCCTAGGTACAAGCAATAATAGCTCCACTCAAAGCCTTCCCACGCACTCAAAGAGGGATAATCCCTACAAAGATATCATGCGGTTCTACTGGGTATAAGATCCATGACAACAAAGACTTTACTTTATTTTAACTCATCATTTTTCAAAATTTTCAAATTTGACGCATATCAGAATGAGCTCTTACCCCTCATAGTAGAATAGGACATTTCGTGATAACACCCTACCTTACTCAAATCATAAGGTAGCTTCTCCTGACTGTCGTGAGCTATTG
This sequence comes from Gentiana macrophylla, assembly GCA_026214975.1. Taxonomy (NCBI): domain Eukaryota; kingdom Viridiplantae; phylum Streptophyta; class Magnoliopsida; order Gentianales; family Gentianaceae; genus Gentiana; species Gentiana macrophylla. Next base: position 78,848,512 of record CM047810.1, read on the forward strand.
GTCATCATAGTGGTATAGGACATTTCGAGATAATGCCCTACCGCACTCAAATCATTAACCAGCTTCCGACAAACGTATTTATTAATAATTGCTCACTCACTTTATTTATTCACTTTTCAAAGTCATAAGTTACATCTCACTTATCACATTCAAACTTTATGATATTCACAGTACACGGTCTAACTACGGTGTAACTATACTGACCTTCCTAAGATAAATCACTAAAAATAATGAAGGGATATAATTCAAAAGTCATGCTTCAAAATCAAAGGCTTTCGTGAGTGAAAAACGAAACTATCTCCATAAAAGTAAAACATGCTATAATTATCTCACTAAGTCACATACTATCATCGTTAGAAAACTACAACTGGCAAGCATCTAGTTCCAATTATATGCTCGAGACTCACAAAAAATTTTAAATTTAGCATAAATTTAACATTCACTCATATTTCAAAGGATATAGCATAAAAACATACCCAAACACCCCCCCACACTTAAATCACATTATGTCCTCAGAATGTGCAGAATAAAAGAAAAAGAAAACTTAGCTGGTTTCAACAGTGGTTGTCGGAAGAGAGTTGGCAGAGGTCAGGCCGGAGCATGAATATACCGCGACAACTCGAATAGACAACACTGGACATAAAAGCTTGTGAACCTGCTCAAAAGTATCTCGCCACACTCGACATACCATATAATCTCGGGTACACGGGGTATATGAGCAACACATAACACAAAACACTCACAATGAACGTAAGAGGAATAACCATCAACACAAAATCAACTAAAGTATTATTTCTAAAACAATAAAACAAAACAACCTAAGAAAAGGAAACGAACAAAGAAAACTAGGTTGCCTCTCCTAGGAGCGCTCTTTTTTAATGTCAATAGCTTGACACAGATTCCAAAAGATCAACCCGGATCGGGCCACTTTGGTTTGACTACCGCCACCTCGATGATCGTAATCGTGAGCACCAAGCGGAAATGATTTTCACCACAACAACAAGTCAAGTGTGCTATAAGATCATTAAACTTTTCTCTCAAACTACACCGACTCTCTTCTTCTTGTTCTTGCGCACGATAGGCATAGACATAGTGGTATGATCGTAAGTCTCAACGTAAGGTACCTTACGGGTGGATATAGAACGTCATCATCATCTGACTCAAAGAAATAAGATGGAATCTCTTCACAAATCAGGACATCTGTACTCTCATCTCTGCTTTGAAAATAAAGAAGCTCAGGCTTTTCCTTTGGTTGCCCAAAATATTTCTTAAGTCGATGGCCATTCACTTTAAAAGCTTGATTACCATACCCGTTCAAAGTAATTACTCCACTTGGATTAACCTCGAGAATCTCAAAGGGACCAGACCATCTAGACTTGAGTTTACCCGGAAACAGGTGAAGTCTAGTATTATAGAGTAAAGCCATTTCACCAACTTTGAATTCTCGGTCCTTGATCTTAGCGTCATGGAGCATCTTCGTTCTCTCCTTGCTGAGTTTAGCATTCTCGTACGCACGGAGTCTGAATTCGTCGAGCTCGTTCAATTGTAACAATCGTTTCTCCCCACAGAGTTGGCTATCAAAATTTAAGAATTTAATTGCCCAGAAAGCTCTATGTTCAAGTTCGACAGGTAAATGACAAGCTTTGCCATAGACCATTTGGAAGGGTGACGTGCCCATCGGGGTTTTAAATGCAATCGATAAGCCCACAACGCGTCATCCAAACTTAAGACTCCAATTAGATCGATTATTGTTCACGGTCTTCTCAAAATTCTTTTCAAGCTCCGGTTGCTTACCTCGACTTGGCCACTAGTTTGAGGATGATAGGGTGTACCAATCTTATGTTTGACACCATACTTCTCAAGGATCTTGTCAAGCGGCGCGATTGCAAAAGTGAGTACCTTCATCACTAATGAGTGCTCTCGGACAATCGAATCTAGTAAAGATATTCTTTTGCAAGAATTTCTTTACAACCCTCATGATCATTAGTTTGAGTCGCTATGGCCTCGACCCACTTTGAAACATAATCCACACAGCATTTAGAGATATACTTATTACCACATGAGGATGGAAAGGGTCCCATAAAATCTATGCCCCATACATCGAAAACTTTGCATTCAAGAATGGGCTTAAGTGGCATTTCCATCCGACTACTCTCTTTTCTCGTTCTCTCTGGCACCTATCACAACCTTTACAAAAGGCTTCAGCATCTTTAAACAGAGTCGGCCAAGAGAATCCAAATTTGAAGAATCTTTGCAACCGCCTTTGGTGTTCCATAGTGACCTCCGGTAGACCGCTATGGCATTGTTCTAAGATATCCCACCGATCATGCTCGAGAACACACCGTCGAAGCAACCCGTCTTTCTGACTCGAACAAATAAGGGTCTTCCCATACGAGATATTTAAGATCGAAAAGAACTTTTCTTCTCCTCGATACGTCATGTCCTCTAAATGACCACTCGCTAAATAGTTGACGTGAGTCGACATACCACGCTTTCTAACCGCTTCAAGCTTCATCAATTGCTCGACCGGAAAATCAATGCCTATATCATTGTGATTTTCTCGCACCTCATTTACTAAGCGAGATAAATGATCAGCCACAATATTCTCACTACCTTTCTTATCTTTAATCACAAGGTCAAACTCTTGTAAAATTAAAATCCATCTAAGTAACCTTGGTTTGGCATCTGCTTTATCCATAAGGTAGCGTAAAGTCAGCGTGATCTGTCCATACAATCACTTGAGAACCTAGAAGATAACTTCTAAACTTGTCAATGGCAAAAACAACAGCTAAGAATTCCTTCTCAGTTGTGGTGTAATTGCATTGAGCCGGGTTCAAGGTACGACTCGCATAATAGATGGGCCTGAACCTTTTATCAACTCTTTGACCTAAAACTGCGCCTACGGCGTAATTAGAGGCATCGCACATCAACTCGAAAGGCTTGGTCCAGTCAGGTGCAACTAAAATAGGGGCACTGATAAGCTTGTCTTTCAGACAATTGAAAGCTTCTTTGCACTTTGCATCGAACAAGAAATCTACATCTTCTTTCAAAAGATTTGATAAAGGCTTGGCAATCGTAGAAAAGTCTCGAATAAACCGCCTGTAGAAGCCAACATGACCTAGAAAACCTCGTACCTCCTTCACTGTCTTAGGGTACGTCATCCTTTCAATGGCTTCAACCTTAGCCTTATCAACTTGAATACCAGCATTGGACACCTTATGTCCCAAAACGATTCCTTCGTCTACTAGAAAATGGCATTTCTCCCAGTTAAGCACAAGATTTTTCTCAACACAACGTTGGAGTACCATATCTAGGTTCTCTAAAATTTCATCAAAACTATCGCCGTAGACTGAGAAGTCGTCCATGAAGACTTCCATGCATTTCTCAACAAGTCCATCAAAAATGGCCAACATACACCGTTGAAAAGTCGCGGGTGCATTACATAGACCGAATGGCATTCTACGAAAAGCAAAAGTACCAGATGGACATGTAAACGTGGTCTTCTCTTGGTCATTGGGGTCAATGGCTATCTGGAAGTAACCAGAGTATCCATCAAGGAAACAATAATACTTGTGACCACTCAGTCTTTCAATTAGTTGGTCAATGAAGGGTAAGGGAAAGTGATCTTTTGCAGTGACTTCATTAAGTCTACGATAGTCAATCTGAGACTCAGAGCTTCATCACGAGTCGTAAGGCAACTTCCTCCCCTTTTCATTCTTTTCAACAATAATACCGCCTTTCTTTGGCACAACTTGAGTAGGGTGACCCCACTCGCTATCGGCGATTGCGTAGATGATTCCCATGTCAAGCCACTTTATAACCTCCTTCTTGACAACCTCTTGCATATGCGGATTCAGCCTTCGCTGAGGTTGTCTTACCTTTTTAGCTCCTTCCTCCGTTCGGATTTTATGCATGCATATGTCTCGGGGTGATCCTCGGATATCACCCACTTGCCAACCGAACGCGAGGATGTTTTTCTTAAGCACTTCTATCACCGTGCTTCTTGCTCTTGGTCGAGTTTCAAGAAATGATCAAAGGCAATTTATCTCCATCCTTAAGAAAGATATACTTAAGGTGTTTTGGAAGCGGTTTAAGCTCTAAATCGGTAGGTGGTTGCTCAATACTAGACTTTAACGGACCACCTTTCTCCTTATGAGATTGAAGTGGTTGACATGAGAACACCTCATCTTCCCGAGGCTCAACCCCGTAAAGTGCTGGATCAAATCATCCATCGGAATCCTCCGGTCAACACTTGCTTCCTTTTTTCGGTGATCGATCATTTTTCTTAACTCTTCATCTTTAAGCTCTTACGCCACTCCTCCCAATCATCTACTTCCCAATGAGTAGCTTCTCTCCAAAACTCTACCTCGTCCCAACTACCCATCGAGCTTCTTCTTCACCAGGGATGAAGTCTTCCCGACTCGATTCTTTGAAATCATCGTTTGTTGCTTTGGGCATCTCCATGCTTCTAACTCAATAACAGCCCCGGTGTGGCGAGTGAAGATGACTCGTCAATGCCTACGGCTTGAAATGAATCGAAGGTGGTCCGCAATCACCGGATCCTCAATGTCCATGACTTCAAAAACACCTATCTCTGTAAGCTCCATTGCATCTTCATAATAGGCATCTCCGCCATCCTCATATATGGCTTCGACAAACGATATTTCATCAATTACGGCTCTTTCGTGGATGTGTCCTCGTGTGAAGGTGACAGATGTGTCACCGACTCTAAGAGTAATCATCCTGCGTGAAGTCGATGAGAGCGTTAGAAGTGTCTAAAAGGTTCGGCCTAGAATTAGAGGCATCTCCTTATCGGTGGATAGTCTAGAATAACCCGATCGGTAGGAAGACTAAATGTTCAATTTGAAGGAGAACATTAGCTACACAACCGGCTGCATCGCTAGATTTATCTACCATCTCAAGAGAAATCGGGCGTTCCGCATCCTTTTATCTAACCCGAGCTTTTGCATACGTTTAATGGCATCACATTAATAGAGGCCCCTGAGTCGCATAAGACATTTTCGAATAAATGGCCTTCGATCTCACAGGAGATTGAAGGTCTGCCAGGGTCACCTCGCTTAACAGCAATTTTCTGTGAAACCAACGCGCAATCCTCGCGTAGCACTTCTTCAGTCATCCCCTGAAGCTTTCTCTTGCTCCCACAGAATTCTTTAAGATACTTAGTACATTTAGGCATTTCAGACAATACCTCAGCTAAGGGCATACTCACTTTAGTGTCCCTAAGTATCCTCCTCACCCCGTCATACTGCTTGTCTTTGGCGAGGGCTTTCTCTTTCCTTTTTAGTGGATAAGGAAGGGCTTTATCATTCCTTGTAGCTTGATTCTTTATCGCCTCATCTTCCTTATCCTTCCATCTCACAAACTTTTCTTCCTTTTTCTTAGTCAGGGGTACCGCCCCTTGACTTTCCTTCCTTTCCTCGTTATCAGAATTATTTTCATTCTCCGAAGAATTGTCACTAAGCTCCTCATCGTTGCTTTCTTCGGCATGTGGTTTCTGATTTCCCCCTCCTGAACTTATGGCGTCAGGAGGGGCTACTCGTTCCGACACCTTGCCGGGTCCAAATTTCTTACCACTTCTCGAGTTACTTCATTCAACTCCTCTTCTTGTCCATACTCCCATTGTGGTGTAATGGCAGTGCAAACATTCACATCAGCTTTTGGGTTTCTCTCGGTATAACTCGGAAGTTTACCGTGAGGTCTCGCTTGCTTGCTTCTTTGATCCGCCATTTGACCAACTTGTCTCTCAATTGCTTTAACACTAGTAGACGAGTCTTCACCATGTCTACCACTCATCGAATTTGTGTTGAGGACACATGAGGTGGTATGATTATTGTTCTGAGTTTGATTCCAGCCACCTTGAGGCCTTTGGGAGTTCAGGCGGCCTTTGATAGTTCGAGTTGAAAGAATTCGAATTTGAAGGGCCAGTGGTAACTTGGCTTGATTGAAGTTTTGTCTTTGAAATCTGAATAGTTAGTTTACGGTTGAAGTTTCGGAAGGGTTGGTTTTGATTATCCATTAAGTTTACCTCCTCCGTCATCTCGGTCCTGCTGTGTTCCAAGATAATTCACCTCGGAAGGCTGCATCGAAGATTGGCCACCGCTTGCTTATCGATTCCATCCGAGCAACCAACACCGTGTGTATCGTGATTGCTTGCGTGCCTTCTTTCTTAACAATATTGGTCTTCTTAGAGTCGACCACATGTTGTTCTTGGCAATGTCTCGGCTACTCTGTAGCGCCTCATCACCTCCCCTAAGAAGGATCCATGAGCCGTGGAGTCAAGATAGTCTCTATTAGGTTGAGAGACACCTCAGTAAAAACAGCTTCCAACAACTCATGTCTATCATATCCGTGATTGGGGCACTTTCTCATCAACAGATTTAATCTCTCCCAAGCCTTGCCAATGGACTCATCCTCCAACCGCTCAAACGTAGCTATTTCCCGTTTCATTTCCATAATCTTGCCAGGTGAAACCCACTTAAGAGCGAAGGCTCTTTTGACATCATTCCATGTATGGAGGAATGATGTGCTAATGACTTAAACCACCGACTTGCTTCACCTTTCAAAGCAAAAGGAAATAGCTTTAACTTTACGATCTCAGAATCAACACCAGGATAATGGCCTGCTTCACAGATTTGTACAAATGTGGACAAGAAGTCGTGTGGATCTTCCCGAAAGCGATACCATGGAAAGAGCTATTCGAACTAGAGCAACTACTCCGTTCTTTAGATCAAAGTTCACTCCTCCCATGTCGGGAGGACGAATAGTCTATGCCCTTCGAGAAAATCTTGGTTTAGATATGGAGTGTAGGGGTCCCGGTTCAACCGATTAAAATTTGGTTTTGGCGGAATTGTTGAAGTTGTTGATTTATGCCACTTTGTCGATCTCTTTGTTCTTCTGCGAGCTTGCATTTGTTGAAGGAGTAAATTTAATCGAGCTTGGGGATCGACTGGAATTGGTGGATCTTGATCCGCCATTTTGTCCAAATCGTGAGAAGCTTTCTTCTAAGGATAGATCGTTCGTGCTCGGGATCAAAGATCGAGGTCCCTTCTTACTTCGTTTGCATAAACCGGAAGAAAGGAAAGGAAGAAATCAACCCTTTGGGGTTGATTAGAATAGGTTTATAAAAGATTAGATGGTTTAGAGGAAGAAAAGAAAAGAGAAGGAAAGAGAAGAAAGAAAAGAAGTGATGATTGAGCAGATCGAATCAAGCGTCCGTTGTTAGTGGACGTTAGTTCGAATCGAACGCTGCTCGTTGATTGAATGAACGCTCGTTCGAAGGGACGAAATTGAGGTGGGCGGGCGTTCAAGTTGTTGAACGCTGTTCGAATCTGAAAACCTAAAAACTAAGGTTACCGAATTTAAAAACGAGATAACAAATAAAAGCGTATGAAATAAAATCAAACAGATCTATAATTACGGAAACAGATCTAAGCTATATATAAAAAAAATAAGGGAAATAATTGAAAGAAAATCAAATAAAATAAAACAGTAATAAATGTAATCCTAAAATTAAACGAAACTGGAAAAGAAACCTACCTACGAAAAGTTTAAAAAAACAAGAAAAACACTAAGACGGAAAACTGTCCTAAGTAGAATCCGACAACCGTTACCGACTCCCGGCAACGGCGCCAAAAACTTGTTCGGTAAAAACTAGTTTTATAATTTATAAACCAAACACCCCAAGTATAAGGATCGTAGTATAGGGTGTTTACGGATCGCCCTAAGAAGTGGAATGTTTATCGGATTCAAATATAAATCTATATCAATTATGTCACAATTATCTATCTAAACTAAAGTCTGAAACTAACTAAAACCTAAACCTAAGAATTGAAACTAAAACAGAAAATAAAAACAAGCTGAAAATAAGAAAAGCAATCATGGACGGCGTTCACTAAAGTGAACGAAGTCGCCCTAAAACTAAACCTAATGGACGGGCGCCTGCGCTGTTGCGGACGAGCGTCTAACTACTGGCTGAAGCGAGAAAATTGCGGGAAAACAATGAAAACTAGGGTTTATAAAACTAGAACTTAAACTAAACTTAATCTAAACGATTTGATTAAAACAATTAAAGGAAAACACAGCAAGGCGACTAGGTTCCACCTATCAACCAACAATCCCAACTAGATGGTGATCTAAAAAGACATAGTTTTTAGTAGTGATTTATTCACGAATTCAATTAAATTTCTTCAACCAAATTCTAGGGTTTCGTCTATCTTTTCAAACAAACTAAACAGCAATCAAAACTCAATCACAAGATTGTTTCCAAACTTTTTACTCAACTAAACATGCTTAATCTCTTATAACATGATTAGATGCATTACTTGGAACAAAAGAGAACTCAAATAAACATACTTTCATATATTGATTCAAGCATCAAATAAACATAGATCGTTTCATCAAAACTTAATTCAATAAAACTTAAACAACATAAAACAGATCCAGAGTAATGAAAAACTATGAATTAAACTCACTAAACTTAAGCATCGAACTCTCTAGTTGGTTTGTGTTGTTGATAGGCTTCCTCCGTCGACTCACTGCAAGGCTTTTAGCCAACAATCATGTTGAAGATGATTGTTGAGTTGGAGAAGTTCATCTCTGTGTAAAAAGGCTTGTAGCCGCAGCTTTTTGGTGTGAAAGTGCGATCTCAATTATGTGGTATCAATTAGGGTTGGGGCTGCCGCTTTATATAGAATTTTAAGTCGGTTATGACTAAGTCGGCAACGGACGCTCGTCTGGTCTCGTGGACGCCCGTCTGGTGGATCTTGACTTTGCTCTAGACATCCGTCCATGCTGCGTCCAAACTCTCTGTATGTGATTTCCTCTCCTGGACGCTCGTCCATGAAATCAAACGCCCGTCCAGTGGACGGGATGCAGACGCTTGGCTGGACTGCTTTGAGGTCGGATTTCATCATCTTTATCCAATTTCTTTGAGCCAATTCCAACTCTATCTTGAATAATTCGACTTGAGCTTCATTTATCCTCATTATATGCACGAAAATTAACACCTACATGATAAATAAACAATGCAAAAATGTAATAAAATCCAAATAATAATAATTCCATTAAATCAACACTTAAAATCATCAATTTTGCATACAACCCTCTTAAAATCATCCTTATTAAATAATTACACTCAAACCCTTAATTCTCATGTAAATTATGCAAATGTGGGGAAAATAATAATGAAATAAACCCCTAATAATCATATAAATATGGCCTTAACAGTATCCCCCTTAATTTTATCTTTCTTGACTAGATTGATTCTTTTTAATTCTTCATGCTCTCCCTTTTTTCAAACCTTCTTGTTGTTGTAGAAGAGTCTATTTATAGGTGTTCATCTAACGTTCATCCTGCTTGAATCTTGTAATGACTATATTTTCTGACCGTTATGATCTGTCAGTAGTTTATCCAATAAAATCGCTTCCTCTATAACGTTCGACTGTACTATCAGCTTGTTGGATGACTGACATATAAAACTGAGTTTCATTATCAGTTTTATATTGAGTTTATGACTTGTCAGTTTCTTGACTGACTTGGAGCATTAACTGAGATGTTACTCTTCTTCAAATATCAGTACTCCAGTTTACATCTGATTATAATTGACTTAATCAGAGTACACCATAAGCAAATAACTTCTAAGAATTCATTGTCCTTATGAATATTAGGTATTCATACAAGATCCATAAAGTCAGTTCAGGTCACCACAATATTGCCTGAAGTCTAACTTCATAGTCTCGACTTGTAATCTTCATAACTGAGTTTGAACCCTCAGTTCTTCAGTCTTCAATAACTGAGTTTGAACTCTCAGTTTTTTAGTCTTCAATAACTGAGTTTGAATCCTCAGTTCTTCAGTCTTTTAGATAAGCCAATTGAGTCTATGTCCCTCAGCGAACTTATCTTCTTCAGTTTTACGTTGGTGTGCTCTTCTTTAACTGATGTCAAGTTTCTCGCTAACTGAGTTTCTTGTTTACTCAGTTTCTTGTTATCTCAGTTCGCGACCTAGAAATATTACAGTGCTTGTCTGATTTAACTTATACAAATATCAGACTCTATTAATTCCTATACATTGACATGTAGACATCTTTTTGCTTTGCACAATAACATCTAGTTATGAAACTTCATCAACGGGGTTTAGAATCAAGACTAAATAAGTGATGAATCATCCTCAAAACATAAATTTTATTTCCAACAGAAGCGGTAAAGCTACGGTTGGAAAAAGAGGAGAAAGCAATCAAGAAAGTGCCTGAAGTTGACCTGAAGGAGTATAGCACGTATAGTCCGTGTGAGTTTCCTTGCTAATTAATTGATATATCATCTTTGGATTACGATTCTGATGATCCTGACACGATGTTTTTTGATCCTATGGATTACCAAGACTCAGACACCGTGGTGAAGTTAGGAGACCCTGGCACGTTCAGACTCCCAGTTTCTGTTAATGGAATATCCGTAGGATTAGGTCTCCGCGACTCGGCTCGAGTTGCAATATTCTACCTTTTTTCCCTCTGTCAAAAGATAAGACTTCCGGTTATATTGAATCAAACCAGGACCATGACCTTCGTAGATAGAACTAGAGACATGCCTGCTGGTCTGCTTAGAAAGAGTACAATTAAGGCAGAAGGGTTCACATATCCTATTGACTTTACGGTCATAGACTTACCTGAGGACCCGAGTGCCCCAGTTCTCTTAGGACGACCTTTCTTAGCGACGAGTAGGGCGGTTATAGATTTTGATAAGGGGGAGATTACTCTTAGGTTGAATAATGACGCTGCATCTTTTAAGATCCTAAAACCCCTAGAAAACCGACCGGAGAGTTGTAAGATTACGTATGCTTCAGGAAAGGTGGAAATTTTGGAGATCAAAGATCATAAGGATAGAGAGGTTTTCATAGAAACTGTTGAGCAGGAACTCATGAGATTAATGCTGAGTGAAAGAGAAGAAAAGGACCAGAATAAGATGCTCACGGAAGGTAGTCCTTCTGTGTTGCATAGTGAACGAGTTGAGCTGAAAGTATAAAATGTTGAGTCCTTGAGGTTAAAGTCTAAATCTCGATGCAAAGGCGGACCTAGCACACAATCTAAAAGAGAAATACGTGCTAGGAAGAGAGCTCAAAACGGTTCTGGGAAGGTCCAAACCTCTGGAGCGAAAGTTTGGAAAGTTAGAGATCAAACTCTTGATTGATCGGAGATCTGGAGAATGTTGAGCTGGCGACTATAAACTCAGAACTAATTCTTCAAACCCTTAGGTAGTTTAGGAAAGAATAAAAGTAGCCAGATGAAGGGATGTGCTTTTTTTTCATCCTACCACAAACTTAGGCTTGAAACCGAATGGTTGTGGAAAGGTTTTTTTACCTCGTTGTGGATTCTAGTGCAGTAGGTTAGGTTTTGAGTCGGAAATAACAATTGAAGAATAAAAGGGTAGTCAATTTGGGGTAAGAATTAAGCAGAAAGGTTGAGTAAGAAGTGCAGCAAAGGCAGATAAAAAATCTAGGGAAAAGATAACCCCGGTATCTCGAGGGTAACCTCCGGGTTACCGAGGCTTGGTTTTCAGATTTCTGAACGTCAGTTTATAAAGCTGAATTTTTAGAGACATGTGAAGGACACATGTTGCATCAAATACGGTCAGTCAGCAGAAACCGAACCATTTTCCCCTCTTTTCAATTTTTTCATCCTTTCCCACACTCTACCATAACTCCACCTCAATCCCATCAATCACCTCCTCAAATCCCTCACCCTAATAACTTCTCTACCTATTATCCCACTAAATCATCCACATTCATTCCATTCTTACTATTTAAACCACACCTTCATCACCAATATCATCATTCATATAATTCCATTCATCTAATTTTTCCATTTCTTATCTCTTCATAAAATTAGGCCAACATCACCACAACATCACCACCACACCACCACCATATCACCACCATAACCAAACCAATTTCCTTCCATTTTCCAAACCCTAAACACCCATTTTCCAACCTCAGAGGCGATTTGTATTGTCTTTCTTTGCAATGTGCTGAAGTACTACAGTTCTTCTTCTTCCATTATCAGATGCACGGTCCAGAAAGAAATCCGGAAATTTCAGGCCGGTAAACCGTACCTTACCTCCGGTTTACCGAGGGTTGTTTTCCAGAAAAAGCTTCAGAATCAGTTTCTATACTCATTTAGGATGGGTCCTAAGCGTAAACGTTCTGCTGTTCGTCCTAGTGGTTATCAGACAGTGTATGGAGATGCCAACCCATTGATAGACGGGGTTGAGCAATTCCATTCATTAGCTTTACAAGTCATTCCGAGGCCACGGGTACGCAAGGCCAGTGGCTCGAGACCGCGGGGTAGATTTGGACGACTGCGGATCGATATTTATGGAGGCCCTACAAGCACAAGATTTATTGGACATGGCTGAGGCACCGGCCCGGTTCAACGCCACAGTGGTAAGGGAATTTTACGCTTATGTTTCGCATAACCCTGGAGCCACTTATGCTATGGTTCACGGTATCAAGGTTGACTTCTCTATTGAGCGGATCAACGCTCATTTTGGGGTTAGACGTCCACGGTGGGTCCGGATGAGTACACATCCTCGAGCAACATTTCCGATCTAGAGAGGATGAATAAGGTTGTTGATTTCTTAGTGGTGCAATGGAAGCACAATCCTGCTGGAGCCCCCACCATCTTCCAAGAGAACGAGTTATCCTGGGACCGGAAGATGGTCAATAGATTTTTTTGTGCCCGCCTTCTTCTGACTAAGCACAGGGTCTCTGTCACCACTACAAGGGCAAAGTTGATGTTCTATCTAGAGAAGAGTGCCCCAATCAACATCGGTCTACTGATGCATAGCCGTATCCATGAGCTTGCTGCATCTTCTGAGTGCGAGCTTCTACCATATGGGCCGGTGACTGATATGTTTGGCCTAGAGGACGAGGTGAAGATGCTCGTCAATGATGATTGGGAAGATCCTGAGCCACAGTTCAGTTCACAGTCAGTCTCGAGAGTTCAGAGACGGGTTAGAGCAGAGAGAGAGCTGTTGTGTGATTTTCAATATAATCACTAAATGCTACCGCAAGCGCACGGCTTATCGAGTAGTACTTAGGATGTCAATCCCACAGGGACTTGTAGTCAATCACCAAACAATTCCCGATTTATATTAGCTAGACAAATCAAAATATTGGAGGTTTTTATCTAAAAATCCTAAAATTAAAGAAAATAAAGAAAATCTAATTAATAGCCAAGAACTTCAAGATTTAGGTAATAGGATTCAAGGTTTAGAGGCATTTCTTGGATTTCGGATCCACCACGGCGTTGTTTACATAGAATTTCAACAATCTTTCTATCAATATGAATAATCCATTTATGAAGACCAATTATCAAATATTACACGTAAACATTCTTTCGAACTATTATCGTGATTTTACCTAGTTTTATCCTACATTTAGTTTCCTACAATGAAGAATAAAATTAGATGCATTGAATTACCATAATTATGGGCCACTTTAGGTATAACCTAATTCTCATTGAAGAAATCCCTAAAGATTTGATCTTGGTTTCTAGGTTATCGATTAATTAATACTTTTCTGTCATCAATTAATCGAATGAAGTTTCTCATGCAATCCTACGCCATTCACTCCTTGAGATATTATTTCCGGAAAAATACATGAATAAGCATACAAGATCAAATTCATAAACATGATAAAAATCCTTTATCAATGAAAAGATTGTATCTTTAAAACCATATAATCATCGCTGGCTTTTCTTAATCCAAGAAACTAATATTTACTCTCGTAACATATCAAGATTCCAAGATTCAACCATATAATTCATACTTTGACAAGAAAAATAAATAAATAGAATAAAGGAGAAAAGAGATGAGAGAAACCGTCAAAGTATTGCATAAATAATCAAACCTCGAAAAAGCCTCGTTCTTGAATTCTTAGAACCTAAAATCCTTGTTCTTGGGGATGGGAGAAGATGATGATGAAGAGAGGAGGATGGTAAGCCCCAAAATCTGATGTTGGAGGCGTGAATGTTGAATTACACGACTTAAAAGAATAAAAGGGGATAATTACATCATATAATAAGTTTCCATAATTAATTTAATCAAGAAAATCTTTAAAAATCAAATATCTATCAATCTTGGACTTTTCTAGTGTGTGGGCTCCTCTTTTGCATCAGAAATCACGCCTATTTGAAGGAAATCACGTTGGTGAATGTTTCGACCAATCAGAACATTTCGTTGGCCAGTATCAGATTTCTAAAAACTGTCACACCCTGGGTGTGACAGAGACTGGTTTTTGAATTCTTCCACTTTAGCTCCGTTTTTTCGGTCTTTTTCTTCCAATCTCGAATCATCCTGCAATAACTCAATCATCCACAGTAATCTAGCCCAAAAAGGATAAAAACATCACAAAATAATAACACACGACACCAAATTGAGCCCAAAACATCTAGAATTATTCGAATTTTTAGGAACTTATCACTCCCCCAAGCTTAAGACTTTGCTTGTCCCCAAGCAAACAAAAAGACTCAAGACGAGACGGACTAAGAAGATCACACATGACATAGCATTAGACAAAGATGTACAACACACGAGCATTAATAAAATTCATTCCGGCATTCAAAACACAAGACATAGACTAACGAATCCTTCTTATCATATCAGGAGCAAAAGTAACGAAAATTGTCAATGGGAAACAACATAGACCCAGAAGATAGACCCTCACGGGATAAACCACTCAACGCTCAATATTTGTGAGGTGACTAAACTCTCAAGCTCATTCCATTGAAAATGTCCTACTATATGCTTGTATATCGTCTCATATCAATCACCAAGGCATTGTGCAACACATAAATCATAAGGTCTTCGGGAAAAAGGACGGTAAGTGAGAATAGCCCAAGTAGAAGAAAAAAAAGAAACAGTGATAGGTGTAGGAAAAGGTATAAGAGATGACAAAAACCATTAGAACTAGCAAAACACATGACTAACAAACTTCAACGTCATACAAGTGCAAGGGGGTCCAACGCTTTATTTCAAAACAAAAGAAAATACAAAGGATAATTTCTCTACTTTTGGGAGGATAATGATACAACTCCCTCTTTATTACTAACAAATAGAACAAATAATATTTAGGAGGTTTTTTTTTTTTTTGATTGCCTCCTTTATTGATTTTTTTTTCTCTTTTTTTCATATATTTTTCTTTTCTTTTTTTTTTCTTTCTTTTTTGTCATTTTTTTTTTCAAACTAAGAAACAGACAAATGGTAACAATATGGATTTCCCCCGAGCTTGATCATTACATACTAAGTACAAGAAATTTGATAGCCACGTGCCCCAGTTAGTCCTAAGGTTGGGTGAAAGGATTTGGGCTACCTCTTTTTCCTCCTCCTCTTTTTCCTAAAAAGTCCAATAATTCTAGATGTTTTGGGCTCAATTTGGTGTCGTGTGTTATTATTTTGTGATGTTTTTATCCTTTTTGGGCTAGATTACTGTGGATGATTGAGTTATTGCAGGATGATTCGAGATTGGAAGAAAAAGACCGAAAAATGGAGCTAAAGTGGAAGAATTCAAAACCAGATCTGTGACACTCGAGGGTGTGACAGCTCTCAAATCGATCCTGGCCAACGAAATGTTCTGATTGGTCGAAACATTCACCAATGTGATTTCCTTCAAATTGGCGTGATTTCTGATGCAAAAGAGGAGCCCACACACTAGAAAAGTCCAAGATTGATAGATATTTGATTTTTAAAGATTTTCTTGATTAAATTAATTATGGAAACTTATTATATGATGTAATTATCCCTTTTTATTCTTTTTTAAGTCGTGTAATTCAACATTCACGCCTCCAACATCGATTTTGGGGCGACCATCCTCCTCTCTTCATCATCATCTTCTCCCATCCCCAAGAACAAGGATTTTAGGTTTTAAGAATTCAAGAACGAGGCTTTTTCGAGGTTTGATTATTTATGCAATACTTTGACGGTTTCTCTCTATCTCTTTTCTCCTTTATTCTATTTATTTATTTTTCTTGTCAAAGTATGAATTATATGGTTGAATCTTGGAATCTTGATATGTTACGAGAGTAAATATTAGTTTCTTGGATTAGGAAAAGCCCAAGATGATTATATGGTTTTAAAGATACAATCTTTTCATTGATAAAGGATTTTATCATGTTTATGAATTTGATCTTGTATGCTTATTCATGTATTTTTCGGAAATAATATCTCAAGGAGTGAATGGCCGTAGGATTGCATGAGGAACTTCATTCGATTAATTGATGACGAAAAGTATTAATTAATCGATAACCTAGAAACCAAGATCAAATCTTTAGGGATTTCTTCAATGAGAATTAGGTTATACCTAAAGTGGCCCATAATTATGGTAATTCAATGCATCTAATTTTATTCTTCATTGTAGGAAACTAAATGTAGGATAAAACTAGGTAAAATCACGATAATAGTTCGAAAGAATGTTTACGTGTAATATTTGATAATTGGTCTTCATAAATGGAATATTCATATTGATAAAAAGATTGTTGAAATTCTCTGTAAACAACGCCGTGGTGGATCCGAAATCCAAGAAATGCCTCTAAACCTTGAATCCTATTACCTAAATCTTGAAGTTCTTGGCTATTAATTAGATTTTCTTTATTTTCTTTAATTTTAGGATTTTTAGATAAAAACCTCCAAGATTTTGATTTGTCTAGCTAATATAAATCGGGAATTGTTTGGTGATTGACTACAAGTCCCTGTGGGATCGACATCCTAAGTACTACTCGATAAGCCGTGCGCTTGCGGTAGCATTTAGTGATTATATTGAAAATCACACAACAAGTTTTCTGGCGCCGTTGCCGGGGACTTCGGTGTCAACATCGAACGTGTTTTTGATTTTGTTAGACTAGATTTTTTTTCTCACCATAGCAAGCTGCACCTTGCTGCGGTGAGACATTTTTGCTTTTGATTTTTTTTTCTTTTCTTGTGCAGAAATTTGAAGTGCCAAGCTTTCATGGATTCATTTTACTCTAGATTCAGCGCTCAAGTGACACCAACAGATGAGAGGATGTATGGATATGGACTTAACCAATTTAAAGTGAGATGTTCATATTGTGGTGGAAACCATTGTGAAGCTCAGTGCAATAGAGGTTATTCATCCCACCAATGGAATACTTATGACAATTATGGTGCAAGTTATGAGAATCAATTCCAATATAGCCACAACTACGCACCAACATACAATGGTGGGAGGAGTAACTGTCCTTATTCTCCGTGGGGTCAAGATCAAAACAATTGGCAACAACAAGTGTTCCCTCACTCAGAACCCAAGTCTAACATTGAAATTTTGTTAGAGAAATCTATAGAGAGCAGAGAGAAGTTTTCTAGAGAAATGGCACACTTATTGTGTCCTGCTCCAGAAAAAAGGGAACTGACTTTAGGAGAATTAGTTGCACATAATCGCCATGTTCTTGAAGATGAAAGGGAAACGGAGATGATGGCGATTCAAGAGCAGGAGGCCAACCTTGAAATTTGTGGGGATGAAAATTGTGATCCTTATGAAATCCCACAATGTCTTGATCTAAATATTTTCGGTGATGATTTCTCGAAGATTGCTGAGTGTTTGGGCCTTCGTATTAACAAGAGTGGAGCCACATGGAAATTTGAACCATCTTCACAAGATAATGGTGCAATACATCCAGATTCGACATTGATAAGCCTAGAAAAGGATGAAAAGGGAGGTAACATTACAAAGGCTTGACTCTAAATTCATTTGATAATGTTAGTTATCCTTCCTTGAATAATGATGTTGAATTTATGAATGTTGAGCATGTAGAGTATATAGATGTTGCACCTCTAATAGTCCATAATTCTCTAAGATTTGTCATGAGCATTGATAAAGAGATTAATAAATTGTTAGGAGGCACTTCATTCGTTGGAGCTAAAATGATTAATCACTTTTTGAAGACATTATTATAGGCTCCCAATGCTATATCTCGAAAATACTTGTTAATATCTTTGATAGGTGGAGAAAGATGCAGAGGATGCCCTTCTTTGGTTTAGTCCTCCTTGATAATGATGTTTAAAGATAGTCCAATCAAGACTATAAATTCGAATGTGTTTTTATTATTATTTTTGTTTAATGAATAAATAATGGAAGAAAGTTGCCTTCTCGGTCCTTTGGTTTTTGTTTGTTTTGTTTTGTGTGTCTGCTTGCGAGAGAGAAAGATGTGCAGAGTGGTATTTGAAGGTCATTGCATGCGCAAAAAAACGAGCTTTGGAAAGTGGAGATAACACCATGATGTGGTTAAAGCAAATACGGGTGGCTAAAATTAAAAAAAAATCGAAAAATAGTCATTGTCACACCCATGGTGTGATGGAGGCTATTTTTCGTAAAAAAATCCTTTCTTTCAATTTTTATTTTCTTTTACCATCTTTTCCTCCACCTTTATACCTCCACTCCACTTCCTCCATCTCATGGGAAAAGCTAAGAATTTTCGATATATTACTCCTAAAATAAAGCCACCATGGAAACAACAACCACACAATCCCGGTGACTTTACCGGAGCTCCGTAACTCTCAATTCTCCACTCTCCAACTCCACAGGTTAGAAGAAGATTCTTGAGACTACGATGTTCGAGGCGTGATGATATGCACACAAGGTGCCCACCCATTGTATCTTGTGAGTTTTCTTTTACCCTCCCATATTTTAAATTAATTACACTTGGGACAATGCAACCTTTAAGTGTGGAGGAGTGACATTTGTGCAAGTCTTTCTTTTATGTAGTTTAGAGTCTTAGTCATTGTCAGTCAGAGTCAGTTGTGTCATTTTGTCTTGATGGTTTTGATGATCACACATAGCTACTTTAGATGAGATTTGCAATGCATGAAAATTGATATAGTTTGTTCTGACAAGAGAAATGCATGACATGGAGTGAAAAATCCTTTTTAGAATATCATGTTTACAAGTGACATTATTTTCTTTTGGAAACAATAGAGTCCGAGTGAATAGACAAATAACCCGGTGAGGTATTTTTCCGGCCATATGACTGACCACTTCAGTCTCACCCTAAATTTGTGCGTATTTTCTCTTCCTTGGATTTGTTCCTTTAGAACTTGTGTTGAGTCTTGTTGATGTTACTTTGGTATGTGCAAACACATGGAAATGATTGAGGCATTCGTTTCTACCTTCCACCACATTATATACTTTATACCTTTCGAACCTTGATCTTTATTACACCTTTTTCCCACTTTACCTTACATCACTACACCATACATTGAACAACCCGAAAAAGAGGTAGCCCAAATCCTTTCACCCAACCTTAGGACTAACTGGGGCACGTGGCTATCAAATTTCTTGTACTTAGTATGTAATGATCAAGCTCGGGGGAAATCCATATTGTTACCATTTGTCTGTTTCTTAGTTTGAAAAAAAAAATGACAAAAAAGAAAAAAAAAAGAAAAGAAAAATATATGAAAAAAAGAGAATAAGCATACATGAATAAGCATACAAGATCAAATTCATAAACATGATAAAAATCCTTTATCAATGAAAAGATTGTATCTTTAAAACCATATAATCATCGCCGGGCTTTTCCTAATCCAAGAAACTAATATTTACTCTCGTAACATATCAAGATTCCAAGATTCAACCATATAATTCATACTTTGACAAGAAAAATAAATAAATAGAATAAAGGAGAAAAGAGATAGAGAGAAACCGTCAAAGTATTGCATAAATAATCAAACCTCGAACAAGCCTCGTTCTTGAATTCTTAAAACCTAAAATCCTTGTTCTTGGGGATGGGAGAAGATGATGATGAAGAGAGGAGGATGGTCGCCCCAAAATCTGATGTTGGAGGCGTGAATGTTGAATTACACGACTTAAAAGAATAAAAAATGGATAATTACATCATATAATAAGTTTCCATAATTAATTTAATCAAGAAAATCTTTAAAAATCAAATATCTATCAATCTTGGACTTTTCTAGTGTGTGGGCTCCTCTTTTGCATCAGAAATCACGCCAATTTGAAGGAAATCACGTTGGTGAATGTTTCGACCAATCAAAACATTTCGTTGGCCAGGATCGATTGAAACCTGCACACCCTGGTGTGACAGAGACTGATTTTTGAATTCTTCCACTTTAGCTCCATTTTTCGGTCTTTTTCTTCCAATCTCGAATCATCCTGCAATAACTCAATCATCCACAGTAATCTAGCCCATAAAGGATAAAAACATCACAAAATAATAACACACGACACCAAATTGAGCCCAAAACATCTAGAATTATTCGACTTTTTAGGAACTTATCAAGAGCATACTCCGGTGCTTGGAGCACCGAGGACTCAATGAGCCTTGCTTGAGGAGCACTCATAAGAGATTGCGAGTTTGCATCACAAGATGGACCGGATTATTGACTTTCTAGGAGTTCCGCCTGCTACCCCACCACCTAGGACTGTCCCTCGTCATAGAGCATCCTCTTCCGCCGCCGCCGCCTCGAGTTCTGCACCACCTCCCGGTTTTGAGAATGGAGTTGACTGGGAGGTTTTTCTGATGATGACTAGATTTTATTCTTTTTATTGTTGTTTTCCATTTTCTTGTTTTTCTTTTTCTTTTCCTGCTTAGTTGATGTAGCAGATTAATTTTCATTTAATACTTTTGTCGGCTTAATTTGTTTTAGAGATATATTATTTTCTCTTTTACTGCCGCATTCTTGTTATACAGTTTGTTGTCACCACTATTCTTCTTGGTTTGTTTGAGATATTTAGCGCAGATTCTTCATGGATTAATTCCATCGGCCCGATGATTTATACGATGATCCGTTTCTTCTTTGGTTCCACCCTTAATAGAAGCTAAGTTCCTTTTCGTTTTCATTTCTCATCTTACACATTGGGGAAAATGTTTCGATTAAGTGGTGGGGTAGAGGAACGTCACTTAACTTTTTAGCATTATATTCCATGAACTGCGTGATTGTCTTGATTTTCTCTGATGCACGATTCACCACTCAGACTTTGATTCTTTTCGACAGAATTTCAAAAAATTATGATATATTTGATCTTTTCGAGTTAATTGACTTCATCTTTGTTTTACTCTGTACGAGTAAGAGAAAGTGTCCACTTATGAAGTAGTGGCGTATTAAGAGCATATTCTGTTATGAGCCACCCTTTTAAGCACGTATAACTCACTTCCCTTAGTGTGTAGTCGATAGCATATTATTTTGAGTATAGTTGACCCTGGCTTTTTCACGAATCATGTTTCACTAACGCTTAAAAAGGCAAAGGAATTTCGGATTTGGTAGATCATCATGAGTGGGGCCATGAGGATAGTTAAAGCAATGAGAGTTCACCCGCCAAGAAAGAGAAGTGCATTGAAATATATACATTTATATTCTCTTTGGCAATATCTTAGTCGATGGAGCGTAAGACATACGACTTTTGCATAGACCGATAAACGTGAGCCTAAGAGTAATATATGCTCTGTTCTCGATCCGCCTTGCCAGCTCAATTAATTAACAAATACATGTTGAAGACTAGTTAGTTCGACTACAGGCTGACGTAATGTGGAATTGTCTGCATTTCTAAGCGGTTGTGAAAGTTGTTGCACACACACATTGGCTCATGACTGATGGATATGAGTGGCATAATCTTGATGTTGACTTTGTGAGGCATAGTTGTTTTTTATTAACTTGTATATTGATCAGAGTGTTATTTTCTTTCGCCTTTTTGATCGGGACGATCAAAAGCTAAGTAGGGGTAGTTGATAACGCTCTAAATTGTACCAATAATTATACCTATTTTCACCCTGAATTATGCTCAAGAGAGGATTGATAGGCTCGTTCTTATGTGGAATATGTGTCAAATTCTATGTGAGTGTTTCCAAGATCGTAATTCTGCATCTATGCTATTTTCCCGATGTTTTGGTACTGTTTTGTCTCATTTTGCATGTTTTATAGGATGTACCGAATCTGGAGCATTGGAGAATGGATCTGGACCAAAAGGAATGCACTGGCTGAGTGATTGAAGTCCAAGAAGAAGCCTACTGAAGAAAATAAAGAAGAGAAGGCCCGGTAACCCGAGGGTTAGGCCCGGTAAATCGGTGACTTATTCAACACGAAATTTATTCTGTCGCATTGTCTAAGCCGGTTAGGGTTTTAAGTCGGTCATTGTATCTATATAAGGCTGCATTATCATATTATTGTATGAAGTCATCATAGTTTATTATCAATTCTTTAATTACATTACAATTATTATGAAAAAAAATATTCTAGAGCTTTGGAGAGTTATTTTTGCTAGGAGTAATAGCACCGATCGAGACACTCAATCTTAGCACAGCGGAAGCTAATGCGATTTATGATATGAGACATAGCTAATTAATCCTACGAGAAGGTTAAAGATTTACCTTTTCGGAGAGAAAGAGATAATCGATCAAAGGGAGAAGCCGTGATCTTCCGGATTGTATTATCAAGAGACGATTGGTGGACGTCAATCCTCGCCATAGAACCTCCTCGAATATGTACAAGAAAAATCCTAGATTTTTCTCCTCTTAATGACTAGAACGAGAAACTAATTTTTTGTTAGTAATACCATCCGCAACGGAAGCGATTTAAGGATCTAGATCTATAAATTACACGTAATAAAATAACTAGATCTACATCTACAAGGGGGTTGTAGAACATACCTCTTGGATCTCAAAATCCAAGTAGAAGAACCGCAATATGAAGAATGAAAGATGGTGTGAAGAGCACCGCGATCTTCCGCACGTGTGATCCAAGCAACTCCCGGTGGAAGGAAATCCTCGTCTCGAATCCTTCTGATATGCTACCCGAAAAACCTCCAAGATTTTCCTCTTACTCCCCTTGGCCGAAAATTTTCTTTCTCTCTCTAAGAGATGAAAGTCGAATTTTATGATGTGTATTAGGCTTGGGAGAACTCTCTTTATATAGGAGAGTAATCCTTGTCCTCCAAAGATTTTATTTTGCACATAAATAAATCCAATAAATAAAATATAATCCCATAATATTCTAGAACAAATCTAGAATTCCATTTATCCTTATTTCTTACCATAAATATTTATCCAATAAATATTTTGTGCACATGTCTTATTAATTCCCAAGAAAACTAATTTCTTGTTTCCTAAAACATGAGGGGGGCCGAAAATTATTGTTTGCGACCAAGTCACAATAATTTCGACTAACACACTAAATTTGGGCCAAGATTATGAAAAATGTCTTTTTCACATATTTAATTATTTAGCCCAACTAATTTAATAGTCCACTAAACAATTAATTCACATATCGTTTTAATTAAATTCTAATAAGAACTAAATTAATATTATTAGGATTCGACGTCCGAGAATAGCTATGCTATATTGGAGGCACGTCGGGGACCATGGACTAATAATCGTGACTCCGATAAATCAAATAAATAATTATCTTACAAACGAGAATAATTATATTCGATAAATCAATCACAGGAATATGCCACCATAATCCCGTGACTGCACTCCTCCGATTATGAGATTATATTTATCTCCTCACGAGAATGATAATAAGCGTCCATTGATATAATCATTACATATGGATTAATGCACCATAGACTGTTCATTCTAAATCGAGAAGTTACAGTTAACCCTTTTTAGAACCTCTTATCCTTATTTACCATTAACCTCCTAGTGATCAATTAATTAATACAACTCACTGGTAGCTAATCAGTGTAATATGAACTTCATGGATCGATCCGTTTCTAGGATTAACAAATAAGGGAACTGTCTATCTACTTCCATAAATGGAAGGAATGGATTCCGTATCTGTGATAACACAAACTACTCACTCAATCCAGTACAATGCCAAGATGGGGTAATTCAGATCACAGACTCAGTGTAATCCTTAACCATCAAGTCAGGATTAAGATATATCCATAAATATGATCATCGATTGATTCAATAAGACATGTCGATTACGGAATTATATCGTGAACTCTAATCAAATCGGTCCAGCCCTATATGATATATCTATCACATATAAATGCCCCACTAGGTTCTCTTAACCGAAAGTCCGGATAATACAATCACACCTATTGTGTTTTGGGCGCATTTAATAGCACGTTAAAGGAGAGACCCGATACTCTCGATTAACTTCACTACGGGCTAATTGTATTTTAAGTACATCTTCACTAACTTAATCCTCCCGTGTATATCCCATACACTGAGTTAAGTGATTACATAAACGATATACTTTAGAGTTTTCTGTAATGTAAATACTATTGTCACATCGGTGAATATGAGAATAATAAATATGAATAATAATATCATTTCATTTATTAAATAAAACAATTACAAAATTGTCTTTCGGGCATTACACCTAACAATCTCCTACTTGCACGAAAGCATGTGATTAATTGTTTTAGAGCACACCCTATTATTTAAAATACAACAAACTACATCTTCAACTTGCTCTAAAGCAATGGAGACCCATCCCGTATTCTAGTACCCATTAAGCATATCATAACCATTGTAGATGACAAAGTACATTTGAGTGCGCCATCGTAGGATAGGTCAGTGACTCGGGGAGTACCTACATCTAAATATCATGGGTCTTAATGATTAGTCAGGTTGTCGGCTCGAGACGATCCGTAGAATCGAAACGTTGCCGGTCCTTCCAATCATGTGGTACTTTCCCAATATGCTTTTGACCTCTAGTGATTTCGAAAAACCATATAAGCTTGTCTACAATTTTATCTAATGAAAAATAAACAAGTAATAAAAATAAATCCGGTTTACCCCAAGTGTAGGGATCGTGGTATAATGATTAAAACCGGAGTCGAACCCATAGGGAATCGAGGTTGTTTACCTAGTTTTTATCTAACTAACCTAAAGATGTCACAACTACTATTACTAAAATTATAAGAAAATAAAAACATTTAACACTTAACAAAATAAAAACGAAAATAACAAAAGTAAACTGGACAAAAGATTAGAAATCTAAAGCTAGGAAATATAATTGCGAACAAGATTAACTAAACTAATTCTATTCTAAAACCTAAACATGCAGTAAAAAGTTCTAACTTAGCTAAGCAATTCAAGTTCAAGCGATTTTAATCAATAATTTAACGAACGAACAAGCTGTTGATCCACCAATTCTATAACATTCAATTCCTCCTCTAGATTATCTAGTGATGATTAATCAAAAGTTGTGATTCACCTATCAAAGGTATGAATTTTTAATCTCTTAGAAAACTCGTCTATCAATCTCTTATCTTTCGATCCTAAAGATTAACGCTTTTAATATCAAGGTGTGAAATTTCTCAATCTCTAATCTAGAAATTCAACCTAACAACTCTCGTTAATTAGATTAAAGATCTAATCTTTATTACGGTGATCTAGGGTTTAATCACGATTCTCATCAACATTAAACATCAAACATGCAAAGATCTCTCGATTCAAATTGCATAAAAACAAGTAAAACATAATAAAGATGCAACTTTTAATAAAAACTCACAAGATAATTCAAAGGTAAAATCAAAGTGTTGATAGAACGGCTTCACAACGCTTGTTCCAAAAGCTTTTAGCCTCTAAGCATCGCTTGAGTACTCGAATTTGCTACTAGAAAGTACATATGATTGGAGAAATTTATCTAGGAAATCAAAAGCATAAAAGTTGTATATAAAGGGTGGAGAACACAGAAAAATCACCCCTAAGAGTTTTGTGGCCGCCTAATGTTAATTCCCTCCCCTAGGGTTGAAAAAAACGCGCCTATTTATAGAGATTCAAGTCGGTTTCTGCTAGGTCGGTGTATGGACGCCCGTCTGAGGTACTGGACGCCCGTCCAGCTTGCATAAAATCTTCGTGTCGGGCCGAGTCATGTCAGACGCCCGTCCTATGTAAATTTGGACGCTCGTTCAGCAAAAATCTCAATACTCTGAATCCACTATTTCTTCCTGGACGCCCGTTCGATTCCTCAAACGCCCGTCCATCTGGACGGAGCGTCAGACGCTCGTTTGGTTCAACTTCATTCCAAATTCAAGTTGAATCTTCAATCCAGTCTCATCTTTATCTTTTTTTTCACGACATGTAAATGTACCTTCAAGATGATAAAAACGAGCAAAGTGTAAAACCGTATATATAGATAGAAAATTGCCAATAAAACCACGTAATTAACTAGAGTTTGCTCCTAAACAACTCCCAACTTCATTTGCTTAATAAATCAAATAACCACTTAACTTTCTATGCAAAACATTAGAATATAGAGGAATTTGTTATGAAATAGAGTAATATAAATGATAGAAAATCACCATAAACAACTCCCCCACACTTAACTTTTGCTCGTCCCGAGCAAAGCAAAACAAAATCTAGGCTTGAGAAAATATAGACATTTCAGCAAGTATAAAGCGTACTCAATAAGTTAGAGGTTCACCCCGGTGTGTGCGCAAAGCCATAGTAAATTTCCACTAAGTCCGAACTTTAAACTTTCCAAGCAACTAGCAAATACCCCATTTAAACTAGAAATAAATGATACTTATAACATGCACCCTACAAAACGTAACATATCCCGAAAAAGGATAATAGAATACATTTAGGACCTTTCGACATACTCGAGAGAATAATCCACCACAACATATCATCGGTTTATACTTGGGATAAGGTAGGCGATAACTAAGTCTTATATCAATTCATACCAATACCTTTCGTAAGTTGATTTAATTAACTTTCACATTTATACGCACATCAGAATGAGCTATTGCCCGTCATAGTAGAATAGGACATTCGAGATATGCCCTACCGTACTCAAATCATCAAGCAGCTTCTTTTGACTGTCGTGAGCTTTTGGTCATCATAGTGGTATAGGACATTCGAGATATGACCTACCTCACTCAAATCATCGACCAGCTTCATCAATTTTTTTTTAAAAAAACAACTTTTTAAAGCACAATAGTCACGTTTCGCTTATCACATTCAAACCTAAGATATGCACAGTATGTCATACTCCGGCTCTAAACACAAACTATTTTAATTCTCACGATATGTACATTAGCACTAAGCACAAGATACTTATAAGATAATAAAAAATTACTAATCCAAATGGGTATAGCTTTATATTTTAGCTCATCATTTAATATGGCTCGTGAAATGTATGTCGGGTGAAACATCTAACCTACTAAACATACAATATACAGCATAAATGTCTAAAAAAAACCGAACAAAAGTATGCAATCGCTCAACCGGGACAAAACAAAAATTTGAAAAATTTAGCTCTTTTCAAAGATAGAATAACAATATAAGCAAAAGATACACATAACCATTCCCTCCCCACACTTAAACGACAACATGTCCTCAAAGTTGTGCGTAATTAAAAGAAACAAAGTACTTAGTGATTTGAATAGATACTCGAACCGTTGGTCGCAGAGCATGAAGAAACCAACGTTAAGTAAACTCAAAGATTATCCGTTTCAACATGATTCCAATACTAGCTCGACAAAAACAATGACTAAAAATATGCCTGCACTACTCGATAAACACGGGAAAATCTCGGGGGGGAAACGGGGATTATATCACATCGCAGCATAAAGATAAAGATAAGGATAAG
Organism: Gentiana macrophylla; assembly: GCA_026214975.1. NCBI lineage: Eukaryota > Viridiplantae > Streptophyta > Magnoliopsida > Gentianales > Gentianaceae > Gentiana > Gentiana macrophylla. The sequence goes on from CM047810.1 coordinate 78,876,091, forward strand.
GATAAGGTGAAATCGAATCAAACTAAAATTCATGCACGACATAGAATAATAGAAACCATAGGAATGTCAACGATACGCCTTATGGCTTACAAGATTCATCAATAAAGATGAGCAACGGAAACCGACAGTAGCTCCAAAAAAAATACATATGAATCAAGTAAGGGAAAGAAAGAAAAAAATATAGTAGCAAAATACAGTCAAATTCCAGGGATAAAAATGCAAAATAGAATCGATCATCGAAAGTCAAGTCCGCCTGGTGCCAAAGAATCACCAAAGCGAGGCGCCCATCCGTAGGAGTATCGAGTAGAAGGTCCATCTGGTGGTGTAGTAGTCCTCCTGCCGTGTCAACTCGCTCTCTCACCGAAGACGACTCATCATGAAGAACATCTCGCAATAGCACGCTCGATCTCGTCGGAATAAACGTAATCCATAGTGCTTGTGTTGTAGCATCTCTGGTCCCTCGGAGGACGGTCCTCACTCATACACCGTAGGATAGTCAAGATATTGTTCCCTCGGAGGACGGTCCCTTCATCGTTTGCACAATGATGTGGTATCGGCTTCCAAATCTAGAATCACTCCCAGATATGAAAAGGAAATTCTTAAGCCGCTAATCACCCAAATAGTTAAAGTCGAGTTGGCGCTGCTGGATTCCTCAAGGAAATAGCATCAACACAAGAGTAAACACTGAGGCCGAGATCGACTTAACGATCATCCTCAATCTGACTTAAAGTCAAAATCAGTGTATCACACATATCCAAGTTCACACATGAATATGTCCGCATATTATTCCTCGTTCTCTTCAAGATACTAGAGGACATACTAAACTTGCTTTGTTAACCGTCGAATCTAAGATTCGATCAAAGTTGACGTTCAATAACCTGACCATCTCTTACTAGGAAGATAATCTATCCCATTTCTCTTGATCCGAAGATTTGAGAGTCATTCCCGAGGCATAGGGTAGAACTTCCTCGTTGAATGTTGCATACACAGATGCATCATCCTAACCAATAAGATGGATGGGAAACTGATGGATCGATTCTAATGAATTTGACCGAGTCAAACTCTTTAGAATGTTGTCCAAATCTCTACATTGCGAGAATTGTGGCATTGTCGATTCGACTTGAGATAACACACCCATGTTGATTCCAACCGGTGTAGTGTTATCCTTCACAAACACTAATATATATATTCACTCTCAGACTAAAATTGATATCCAGTCTACAAAAGACTATCAATATTCTCGTCAAATCCACATATTGTAGAAATATATGACTTCCAAAGGACCGAGAGGTTTGCTTTTTATCCACAAAGGACATAAGCCTTGATGATCATCCTGTCATAAGTTCATAAGGCAATACCCTTCATGCTTCGAATGAATCCGGACTCTGCTTGTTTGGCAAAAAGTCTCGGGAATCACCCCTATTTTCTTGATTTTGAACGAAATCATGCAATACTAAGTGGTAAGAGAGTCCAAGGTCTGATTAACTCTCTACTTCTTAGGGAATTACCCCTAGACCACTCAAGCTTTGCTCTGAAAGATAAACTTTCCCATTCATTCTACTCTTTTCCGTGTAGATCCAATTACTCCCACTGGGCCGGAGACACTCAGTTGGTTCTACAAGAGTATGAACAGAACTGGAGTACCGAACTCCATTCACAGGGTTATGGCTATTAAACCAACCTCTATTTTCAGAATCCAATACTGCTCACAACAGAGCCATAGGTCATCAATCGATCCTCAGACTACAAAGTCCGCAGAACCCATAATGGGTAATTGATAAACCATACTATCAATACTTACTGGGTTGATCGAAATTCTGATCTACTTAGTAGTGTTTTAATGTTATCACCAACAACCGATGTTGGATGTGGTCTGATTTTAATCAGTTAGTAACTACCTTGAGTAAACGTACTTCAAGGTTCAAGGTTTTGCTGTTCATGGACTCTATCAGAAAGGATGCAACAGTATAACTGTCCCTTCCCGATTTCAAGAATCTTATATCTAACCTTTATACACAATAGGTTAAAAAATATATCACGAATGGTCATTGACCGAACGTATGCGTGAAATTCCCAGTCTTACCTTCAAGCACCGTGTGCTAAATGCTTATATTTACGGAAGTGGGGTGACCCGAATCCACACCTTATCCTTAAATTCCAAAGCATATTGTAGGTAGACTTCTCGGTCTTACATTTCAATGAAAACCGTTATTTCGCTTCCAATATCTTTATTGAGTTAAGCAGTGTATTGTAGCATATCTCAAACTATATAAGGCAATTTAACGGTTTCACACTTAGTGAGAACATGTCACAATAAGGCAGGCTGAGCATCAGTCTCGAGGACTATGAATCGCATATTCCGAATATAGAATACTCTATCTCTGTTAAAAACAGAGAAACCTCAAAATATTTTGCATAAACTTACCGGAGTGTTTGAATAGTTATCAGACAAGAAGTCACTACTCGGGAGCTCCTACTAGCTTGTATCTTTCATCAGACCCCGAAGGTCGTCATGAACAAGCTATGTTACTTCTTTATAACCATTATCCTTTCCCGATTAAAAGGAAACTTAGTCATTGAACCTTTGAGACAATATAACCAGACTGGGAGAAAGGAATCACCCTGAGCCAGTCTTCAGGTCTTGTCTTTTAGGGACTATGCACTAACTATGGAATATGAAGAAGCATTTATCTAAATATAGAAACCAATTGCTTTTAATAGTTCTTAAGATGTGTTTTATATACATATTTCAGCAGTTGTAAGTGGTTCTGACTTTATCAAACAAAAGTCCGAGTCTTGGATTCGTGCTACAAATGGTATATTCACTTTCTATACGACAAACAAATTATCGAAAAGAAGGTAAATCCTTTCGTTCCAACGAATATTAAACAAAAAATATTTTTTCCGCAATATCCAAGGATTGAATCCGAGATTCATTTCCTTATATCACTCCCACTATTCTAGCTAAAATTAACTGCCCGTTGTTTACTCCTTTAATCGTTAAATGCGCTGCTACCTTGTTCTTCCAAAGAACTTAGCTCGAGAAAATCGCCAAGGATTCATAGGTTGGTGATCCAAAATCACTGTCCTTATCCTATGATTTACAGTTAATTAATTTTCGGTTCAGCCTTAAATTTTTCTTAGTTTAGATGACCAACACTTTTAGACATATTCTCCCATTCTTTTCGTGAATGGAAACAGTCTTGAACCAGCGGTTCGTTTGAGTAGACACTACTCTTGAACCGTGGGATGTCTATTTCGAGTGTTACTTGTCGGGACTTCTCGGCTTTTCTAATATACCAAAAAAAACAACAAATCATTAAATTAAAGCTCCCACTAGTTTATCAGTTCCAAATACCGTCTAACGAGCAATGCTTAATTTTTTATGATTTTCCGATTTTTTCGATTAGAAAATATTTCGTACATAGTACCAATGTTTCCAGAAAAACAACAAATCATAGAACTCCAACTAGTTCATCGATTCTAAATATCGTCCAACTAGCGACATTTCATGACTTCCCGGTTTTTCAATTAGAACGGTTACGTGTGTAGTCAGTTACACTTTTCTAATGTTCTAGAAAAACAACAAATCATAAAGCTCCCATTAGTTCATCGATTCCAAATATCATCCAACTAGTAACACTTCATGATTTTCCGATTTTTCAATTAGAAAATTACTCGTGTAATTACTACACACTCAAAATTCACTAGAAGAATTTCAAAGTCCGAAATCACCTTTGATCAAACTAAGTTTGTCTTCCATTTGACACGAATGACACTAGTGACATACCCAGTATGTCACTCTGGTTTTAAAAGGCTTAAGAGAAAATATCTCTTTGAAAAATAATTGCATTATCGATTAACTAGTTCAACGTCCTAGTTACTTTCCGCTTTTAACGAAGTCAATACTAGTCAATTATTAATTTTTAAGCAATTTAGTAAGGGATATAATGTCAGAAATAAAATGACATATATTAATTCAAGTTTAACACTACTATATAAGTTTATTTTAGGAATTGTAAACTAAAATTAAGTCTACTCTACCATTCCAAGGTTTTAACCTCGCATCTCAGTGCCGCCGTAGGGTAGGTCAAAGAGATGACGGTTAAATCGAGACAATCTCATCAATGAATAACTTGTGAGAATCGAACATCTCCTTTTCTAGCCTAGATATTATCAAGAATATCCTTGATGAGTGTGACCTACTATATCGGATCTCTTAGGTACGCCCTGAGTGTGCCGTCGTAGGATAGGTCAGTGACCCGATGAGTACCCGGAAATCCTATCCTTTCGGAGACCAAGCCATGAATGTTGATAGGGGTGAACACCATCCGTAGGGGGACGAAATCAAAGCACCGTGAGGCGTCACCCTTCTCTCACTTACTTGTATCTATAGTAGAGGCCGTGGGGTTGGCTGTCGCCTCCCCCGCTCACACTCAAAATTTTGGAAGTGGTGGTGGGTTAACTAACCACGTCTTTTTGATGTTAACATAAAAGCACATCAAATCAAGGATTCCGAATGGTGTCGGTAACGTAGGCCAGCCTACCCGTCCAATTCGATGGAACATATGTGACAGTCGGACGAAGTCGGGTCAAGAGAGCCCCATTGAGATAAGAAGGAATCACCCCTCCGCTCGCTGGTGTAGCTTAGTCTTGCCATACCCCCATGCATACATCGCACTAGGATGGTTAAGTCGGTCGAGCGAAGCTCAGGTGACCACCCAACCTATAGCCGAACCGTTTTTATCCAAGATTTATTGTTCTTTTACCATTATTCAATCTCGTAGACACTACGAATCGAAAACGTGATCTCGATTGAGCTTTTAAGGCGGTTCACCGAGAACACACACCGAAAAGGCTTAACGATTTCATAACCCGTCCTCGGATCTTTAATTAGTTACTAAATTAATTAATTACCACGTATTAATTAAATTTCAACTAATTACGCGATTTTGTATACATGCCTATTTTAATAACCAAAATTAAAATTCTACATGTATGCATGGAGTGGATTTATGATATGACGCATGTCATGTCAATTCCGATTTTATATCTATTTTATGATCAAACACATAAAAAATAAATTGCGGAAAATTTAAACACCGAGATGGATCGTTGGTACCCCCGACTAACCTATTTTCTAAGGAAAATTAAAACTAATTCTAAGTCTTCAAATCTCGATCCTCGATCTTGATTTTGAAACTTCCGGATCTCAAACTTTCGATCTCGACACGAACCACGAACGACGAGAAGAGGAGGCCGTAATATACCAATATATTTAAAATATATCTATATTAAATTTTTTTTTTTTAAACTTTTTTTTTATTCATTACGGCAGAAATGTTTTTTTTATATTTTTTATTTATGTTTTGATTGACCTAATGCCAATCTAAAAGCAAAGTTAACAAAAGAATTACACGTAATAAAATAACTAGATCTACATCTACAAGGGGGTTGTAGAACATACCTCTTGGATCTCTAAATCCAAGTAGAAGAACCGCAATATGAAGAATGAAAGATGGTGTGAAGAGCACCACGATCTTCCGCACGTGTGATCCAAGCAACTACCGCTGGAAAGAAATCCTCATCTCGAATCCGTCCGATATGCTACCCGGAAAACCTCCAAGATTTTCCTTTTACTCCCCTTGGCCGAAAATTTTCTTTCTCTCTCTAAGAGATGAAAGTCGAATTTTATGATGTGTATTAGGCTTGGGAGAACTCTCTTTATATAGGAGAGTAATCCTTGTCCTCGAAGGATTTTATTTTGCAAATAAATAAATCCAATAAATAAAAGATAATCCCATATTATTCTAGAACAAATCTAGAATAATATTTATCTTTATTTCTTACCATAAATATTTATCCAATAAATATTTTGTGCACATGTCTTATTAATTCCCAAGAAAACTAATTTCTTGTTTCCTAAAACATGAGGGGGGCCGAAAATTATTGTTTGTGACCTAGTCACAATAATTTCGACTAACACACTAAATTTGGGCCAAGATTATGAAAATGTCTTTTTCACATATTTAATTATTTAGCCCAACTAATTTAATAGTCCACTAAACAATTAATTCACATATCGTTTTAATTAAATTCTAATAAGAACTAAATTAATATTATTAGGATTCGACGTCGGAGAATAGCTATGCTATATTGGAGGCATGTCGGGGGACCATGGACTAATAATCAGCGGCTCCGATAAATCAAATAAATAATTATCTTACGAACAGAATAACTATATTCGATAAATCAATCACAGGAATATGCCACCATAATCCCGTGACTGCTCTCCTCCGATTATGAGATTATATTTATCTCCTCACGAGAATAATAATAAGCGTCCATTGATATAATCATTCCATATGGATTAATCCACCATAGACTGTTCATTCTAAATTGGGAAGTTACCGTTAACCCTTTTCGAACATCTTATCCTTATTTACCATTAACCCCTAGTGATCAATTAATTCACACAACTCACCGGTAGCTAATCGATTGTAATATGAACTCATGAGATCGATCGATTCTAGGATTAACAAATAAGTGGAATCGCTATCTACTTCCATAAATGGAAGGAATGGATTCCGTATCTGTGATAACACGGACTACTCACTCAATCCAAAGATAAATGCCAAGATGGGGTAATTCGGACTCATGACTCTCGGTGTAATCCTTAACCGCCAAGTCAAACCTCATACCGATTCAAGCGATTCATCGTGATCACCTCGAGATTAAGATATATCCATAAATATGATCATCCATTGATTCGATAAGACTTCTCGATTACGGAATTATATCGTGAACTCTAATCAAATCGGTCCCGCCTATATGATATATCTATCATATATAAATGCCCCACTAGGTTCTCTTAACCGAAAGTCCGATAAGACAATCACACCTATTGTGTTCAGGGCGCATTAATAGCACGTTAAAGGAGAGACTGATACTCTCGATTAACTTCACTACGGGCTAATTGTATTTTAAGTACATCTTCACTAACTCAATCCTCCCGTGTATATCCCATACACCGAGTTAAGTGATTACATAAACGATATACTTTGGGGTTTTCTCAGAGTGTAAATACTATTGTCACATCGGTGAATATGAGAATAATAAATATGAATAATAATATCATTTCATTTATTAAATAAAACAATTACAAAATTGTCTTTCGGCATCACACCTAACAATCTCCCACTTGCACGAAAGCATGTGATTAATTTTTAGAGCACACCCTATTATTTAAACTACAACAAACTACATCTCCCACTTGCTCTAAAGCAATGGAGACCCATCCCGTATTCTAGTACCCATTAAGCATATTATAACCATTGCCGATGACAAAGTACACTCCGAGTGTGCCGTCGTAGGATAGCCCAGTGACTCGGGGAGTACCTACATCTAAATATCATGGGTCTTAATGATTAGTCAGGTTGTCGGCTCGAGACGATCCGTAGAATCGAAACGTTACCGGTCCATCTAATCATGTGGTACTTTCTCAATATGCTTTTGACCTCTAGTGATTTCGAAAATCCTTATAAGCTACCCCTTCATCGTTTGCACAATGATGTGGTATCGGCTTCCAAATCTAGAATCAATCCCAGATATGAAAAGGAAATCCTTAAGCTATATCGCCTCTCTAGCTACTACAAAAGCCGCTAATCACCCAATTAGTTAAAGTCAAGTTGGCGTTGCTGGATTCCTCCAGGCAATAGCTTCAACACAAGAGTAAACACTGAGCCCGAGATCGACTTAACGATCATCCTCAATCTGACTTAAAGTCAAAATCAGTGTATCACATATATCAAAGTTCACACATGCATATGTCCGCATATTATTCCTCGTTCTCTTCAAGATACTAAAGGACATACTAAACATGCTTTGTTAACCGCCGAATCTAAGATTCGATCAAAGTTGACGTTCAATAACCTGACCATCTCTTACTAGAAAGAGAATATATCCCATTTCTCTTGATCCGAAGATTTAGAGAGTCATTCCTGAGGCATAGGGTAGAACTTCCTCGTTGAATGTTGCATACATAGATGCATCATCTTAATCAATAAGATGGATGGGAAACCAGTGACTGATTCGAATGAATTCGACCGAGTCAAACTCTTTAGAATGTTGTCCAAATCTCTGTTGCTGAGAATTGTGGTATTTGTCAGATTCTGACTTCAAATAACACACCCATGTTGATTTCAACTGGTGCAGTGTTATCCTTCAAAAAAACTAATATATGTATATATTCACTACTATACTAAAATTGATATCCAGTCTACAAAAACTTATCAATATTCTGGTCAAATCCATATATTGTAGAAATATATGACTTCCAATGACCGAGATGTTTGCTTTTTATCCACAAAGGATATAAGCCTTGACAGTCATCCTGTCATAAGTTCATAAGGCAATACCCTTTTGTTCCGAATGAATCCATACTCCGTTTGTTTGGCAAGAAAGTCTCAGGGAATCACCCCTATTTTCTGCTTTTGAACAAAATCATGCAATACCGAACTCATTCTACTCTTTTCCGTGTAGATCCAATTACTCCCACTGTGCCTGAGGCGCTTAGGTGGTTCTACAAGAGCATGAATAGAACTGGAGTACCGAACTCCATTCACAGGGTTATGGCTATTAAACCATCCTCTATTATCAGAATCCTATACTGCTCACGAAAGAGCCATAGGTCAATCGATACTCAGACTACAAAGTCCGCAGAACCTGTAATGGGTAATGGATAAACCATACTCCCAATACTTATTGGGTGGATCGAAATTCTGATCTAGTTTAGTAGTATTTAGTGTTATCACCAACAACCAATGTTGGATGTGGTCTGATTTTAATCAGTTAGTAACTACCTTGAGTAAACGTACTTCAAGGTTCAAGGTTTTGCTGTTCATGGACTCTATCAGAAAGGACGCAACAGTATAACTGTCCCTTCCCGATTTCAAGAATCCTATATCTAACCTTTATACTCAATAGGTTAAAAGATATATCACGAATGGTCATTGACCGATCGTATGCGCAAAATTCCCAGTCTTAGCTTCAAGAACCGTGTGCTAAATGCTTATATTTATGGAGGTGGGGTGAACCGAATCCACACCTTATCTGTAAATTCCAAAGCATATTCTAGGTAGACTTCTCGGTCTTACATTTCAATGTAAACCGTTATTTCGCTTCCAATATCTTTATTGAGTTAAGCAGTGTATTGTAGCACATCTAAAACTATATAAGGCAATTTTAACGGTTTCTCACTTAGTGAGAACATGTCACAATGAGGCAGGCTGAGCATTAGTCTCGAGGACTATGAATGGCCTATTTCGATTATAGAATACTCTATCTCTGTTGAAAACAGAGAAACCTCAAAATATTTTGGATAAACTTACCGGAGTGTTTGAATAGTTATCAGAAAAAAAGTCACTACTCGGAAGCTCTTACTAGCTTGTATCTTTCATCAGACCCCGAAGGTCGTCATGAACAAGCTATGTTACTTCTTTATAACCATTATCCTTTCCCGATTTAAAGGAAACTTAGTCATTGAACCTTTGAGACAATATAACCAGATCGGGAGAAAGGAATCACCCCAGAGCCGCCTTGAGTCTTGTCTTTTGTGGACTATGCACTAACTATGGAATATGAAGAAGCGTTTATCTAAATATAGAAACCAGTTGCTTTTAATAGTTCTTAAGATGTGTTTTATATACATATTTCAGCAGTTGTAAGTGGTTTTGACTTTATCAAACAAAAGTCCGAGTCTTGGATTCATACTACAAATGGTATATTCACTTTCTATACGACAAACAAATTATCGAATAGAAGGTAAATCCATTCATTCCAACGAATCTTAAACAAAAAATAATTTTTCCGCGATATCCAGGGATTGAACCCCAGATTCATTTCCTTATATCACTCCCACTATTCTAGCTAAAATTAACTGCCCGTTGTTTACTCTTTTAATTGTTAAATGTACTACTACCTTGTTCTTCCAAAGAACTTAGCTCGAGAAAATCGCCAAGGATTTATAGGTTGGTGATCCAAAATCACTGTCCTTATCCTATGATTTTCAGTTAATTAATTTTTCGGTTCAAATTAAAAAGTTTTCTTAGTTTAGATGACTAACACTTTTAGACATATTCTCCCATTCTTGACTTTCCGTGAATGGAAACGAATCGTGAACTGGCCGTTCGTTTGAGTAGACACTACTCTTGAACCGTGGGATGTCTATTTCGAGTGTTACTGCGTCGGGACTTCTCGGATTTTCTAATATACCGGAAAAACAACAAATCATAACATTAAAGCTCCCACTAGTTTATCGGTTCCAAATACCGTCTAACGAGCAATGCTTTATTTTTTATGATTTTCCGATTTTTTCGATTAGAAAATCTTTCGCATATAGTTCCAATGTTTCGGAAAAACAACAAATCATAGAACTCCCACTAGTTCATCGATTCCAAATATCGTCCAACTAGCGACATTTCATGACTTTCCGGTTTTTCAATTAGAACGGTTACGTGTGTAGTCAGTTACACTTTTCTAATGTTCTAGAAAAACAACAAATCATAAAGCTCCTACTAGTTCATCGATTCCAAATATCGTCCAACTAGTAACACTTCATGATTTTCCGATTTTTCAATTAGAAAATTACTCGTGTAATCACTACACACTCAAAATTCAAAGTCCGAAATCACTTTTCATCAAACTAAGTTTGTCTCCCGTTTGACACGAATGACACTAGTGACATTCCTATATGTCACTCTGATTTTTTAAAAAGGCTTAAGAGAAAATATCTCTTTCGAAAAATAAGTGCATTATCGATTAACTAGTTCAACGTCCTAGTTACTTTCTACTTTTTAACGAAGTCAATACTAGTCAATATTTAATTTTTAAGCAATTTAGTAAGGGATATAATGCTGTAAATAAAATGACATATATTAATTCAAGTTTAACACTACTATATAAGTTTATTTTAGGAATTTTAAACTAAAATTAAGTCTACTCTACCATTCCAAGGTTTTAACCTCGCATCTCAGTGCCGTCGTAGGGTAGGTCAAAGAGATGACGGTTAAATCGAGACAAGCTCATCAATGAATAACTTGTGAGAATTGAACATCCCACGAGAATCGAACATCCCTTTATTCATTGACTACCTTCCTTTTTTAGCCTAGATATTATCAAGAATATCCTTGATGAGTGTGACCTACTATATCGGATCTCTTAGGTACGCCCCGAGTATGCCGTCGTAGGATAGGTCAGTGACCCGACGAGTACCCGAAAATCCTATCATTTCGGAGACCAAGCCATGAATGTTGATAGGGGTGAACACCCTCCGTAAGGGGACGAAATCAAAGTGCCGCGAGGCGTCACCCTTCTCTCACTTACTTGTATCTATAGTAGAGGCCGTGGGGTTGGCTGTCGCCTCCCCCGCTCCCACTCAATATTTTGGAAGTGGCGGTGGGTTAACTAACCACGTCTTTTTGATGTTAACATAAAATCACATCAAATCAAGGATTCCGAATGGTGTCGGTAATGTAGGCAAGCCTACCCGTCCTATTCGTTGGAACATATGTGACAGTCGGACGACGTCGGGTCAAGAGAGCCCCATTGAGATAAGAAGGAATCACCCCTCCGCTCACCGGTGTAGCTTAGTCTTGCCGGAGCCCCGTGCATACATCACACTGGGAGGGTTAAGTCGGTCGAGCCTAGCTCAGTTGACCACCCAACCTTTAGACGAACCGTTTTTATCCAAGATTTATTGTTCTTTTACCATCATTCAATCTCGTAGACACTACGAATCGAAAACGTGATCTCGTTTGGGCTTTTACGGCGGTTCACCGAGAACACACACCGAAAGGCTTAACGATTTCATAACCCGTCCTCGGATCTTTAATTAGTTACTAAATTAATTAATTACCACGTATTAATTAAATTTCAACTAATTACGCGAGTTTGTATACATGCCTATTTTAATTACCAAAATTAAAATTCTACATGTATGCATGGAGTGGATTTATGATACGCATGTCATGGCAATTCCGATTTTATATCTATTTTATGAACAAACACATAAAAAATAAATTGCGAAAAATTTAAACACCGAGATGGATCGTTGGTACTCCCGACTAACCTCTAAGGAAAAGTAAAATTTAATCTAAGTCTTCAAATCTCGATCTTGAAACATCCGGACCTCGAACCTTCGATCTTGACACGAACCACGAACGACGAGAGAGGAGGCCGTAATATACCAATATATTAAAAATATATCTATATTAAATTGTTTTTTTTTTGTTATTTAATTAAAGCCCTCGGCTTTAGTTCCAAATAAAAAAAAACTTTTTTTTTTCTTCACGGCAGAATTATCAAGAAATTTTTTTTTTTTTTTTTTGGTACAGGTTAGGCCTTGCGGCCAAAACAAAATTAGGTTACCTACTACAAAAAAAAATATTGCTGCCGCATAAAAAAAATTGCCGCCGATTAAATAAAAAAATTATTAAACAAATCGGCCTCCTCCCGTTTTACCTTCTTGATGATCTTCAATACCATGATCTTCAACACATCATCTTCGTCGTCTCGAACCCGGATTAAAATTAAAAAACAAAAGGTATTACCTTTTTACATAATTTTCGAATTCAACATAATTAAATTACAAATCCTATGCTCAATTGATACTAATCAAAAAGAGCTACAAAATAGATCTACGGGTAAACAATACCAACTACAATCCATCTCTTCAACCACGACAATCACAAGGCATATATCCATGATATTTTCGAAAATAAAAATTAAAAACGAAAATAATGCAATCTACACATGCATATTCCACTCCTAGATCTAATATTTTATACGTATAAATATAGATAACCTTGGCTCTGATACCACTGTTAGTAATATCATCCGCAACGGAAGCGATGTAAGGATCTAGATCTATAAATTACACGTAATAAAATAACTAGATCTACATCTACAAGGGGGTTGTAGAACATACACTACTACAAAATTGGACATAGGTCACACTTAAGATATTTAAACAATCACAGTTTTAATAAAACCGAGACAACGAAAATATATATATCACACTTACAGCTTTCTATCACACTTATTGAAAAACTGAGATAAGTTATATTAATCAATCTCATTTTTAAAGTGTGACTTACTTGATATGATTTTTCTGTCACAGTTATTGAAAAACCGAGATAAATTATATCAATCAATCTCATTATTAAACTGTGACTGAATTGATATGATATTTCTATCACAGTTTCTAAAAAACGAGATAAATTATATATATCAATCTCACATCTAAAACAGTGACAGAAATGATATGATATTTTTATCACAGTTATTGAAAAAACGAGATAAATTATACCAAACTTTCACACTTTTAATCTGTGACTAAATTTGTATGATATTTTTGTCACAGTTATTGAGAAAGCGAGATAAATTATATCAATTAATCTCATTTTTAAACTGTGACTGAATTCATGATATTTTTATCACAAGTATAGAAAAAGTGAGACAAATTATATCCACTAATAAGAAAATAGATATAGATCACACTTATCTAAAGATAAGGATCACACTTTTAAAAGAATCGATACAAGTAAAATGTATATATATCACACTTAAATTTTTTATCACAGTTATTAGGTGTGAAAAAAAAGAATGATCACACTTTTTAAGTGTCATTGAAATAATAATAGATCTCGGCTTTTAAGTGTGATAACAACTACTAAAATAGATCACAGTTTTTAAATGTGTTGAAATTATAATCGATCTCGGTTTTTAAGTGTGATAACAACTATAATAGATCACGATTTTTAAGTGTGATAACAACTAAAATAAATCACAGTTTTTAAATGTGTTGAATTATAATAGATCTCGGTTTTTAAGTGTGATAACGACTAAAATAGATCATAGTTTTTATTCACACGGTTTTTAAGAAAACTGAGACAAGAACATCATTCAATCACGGTTTTTAACTGTGATTAAAATAATATGATATTTTATAATCATATCTTAGATTAGTGTGGTCTAAAATGATAATATAGTAGGCATCGGCCAAAGTGGTAATTAGTGTGGTTCCTTAATCCGAGTATCCGGTTCGAGTCCCCAAAGTGGCAACAAAAGATATGTGTGCGCTTATTTCGTTTCCGAAAAAAAAAGAATGATCACACTTTTTTAGGTGTGATTGAAATTATAATATATCTCGGTTTTTAAGTGTGATAACAACTACTAAAATAGATCGCAGTTTTTAAATGTGTTGAAATTATAATAAATCTCGGTTTTTAAGTGTGATAACAACTATAATAGATCACAGTTTTTAAGTGTGATAACTACTAAAATAGATCACAGTTTTTAAATGTGTTGAAATTATAGTAGATCTCGGCTTTTAAGTGTGATAACAACTAAAATATATCACAATTTTTATTATCATGGTTTTTCAGAAAAATGAGACAAAAAATCAATCAATCACAATTTTTGACTGTGATTAAAATAATATGGTATTTTATAATGAGATTTTAGTTTAGTGTGGTCGAAAATTAGAAGAAAGAAAACATCGGTCTAGTGGTAATAAGTGTGACTCGTTAATCCGGAGTATCTGGGTTCGAGTCCCAACGAAGACAAAAAAAATGTGTGTGCTTATATATTGTTTTTGAAAAAAAGAACACTTTTATTGGTGTGATTTAAATTATAATAGATCACGGTTTTTAAGTGTGATAACAACTAAAATAGATCACAGTTTTTAAATGTGTTTTAATTGTAATAGATCTCGGTTTTTAAGTGTGATAACAACTATAATAGATCACGGTTTTTAACTATGATAACAACTATAATAGATCAGAGTTTTTAAATGTGATGAAATTATAATAGATTACGGTTTTTAAGTGTGATACCAACTATAATAGATCACGGGTTTTAAGTGTGATAATTATTATAGTAGATCACAGTTTGTAACTGTGATTAAGTTAAAGTACTTTATGTCACACCTTAATAAGCCACACTTTGGAAGCCATGACTAATGTAAATATATCACATTTAAAAACTGTGATCTTTATGCTTTTTTGTAGTAGTGATACCTCTTGGATCTCAAAATCCAAGTAGAAGAACCGCAATAGAAAGATTAAAAGGTTATTTGAAGAGCACCACGATCTTCCGTACGTGTGATCCAAGAAACTCCCGGTGGAAGGAAATCCTCGGCTCGAATCCTCCCGATATGCTACCCGGAAAAATCTCCAAGATTTTCCCCTTATCTCCCCTTGGCCGAATTTTTGCTCCTTCTCTCTAAGAGAAGTCGAAATTTATGTGTGTTGTAAGGTTTGGGAGAACTCTCTTTATATAGGAGAGTAAAACTTAACCTCCAAGGATTTTTATTTTGCAAATAAATAATCCAATAAATAAAAGATAATTCCATAATATTCTAGAACAAATCTAGAATAATATTTATCTTTATTTCTTTCCATAAATATTTATCCAATAAATATTTTGTGCACATGTCTTATTATTTATTGAGAAAACAAATCTCCCAACAATTAATGACACAAAATGGCGCCACCTTATACCCTAGGTATAAAGGCTTCCACGCATTTCACACACTTGGGCCAAGATTATGAAAAATGTCTTTTTCAAATATTTAATTATTTAGCCCAACTAGTTTGATAGTCCACTAAACAATTAATTCACATATCGTTTTAATAAAGTCCAACAAGAACTAAATTAATATTATTAGGATTCGACATCCGAGAATAGCTATGCTATATAGGAGGCACGTCGGGGACCATGGACTAATAATCACGGCTCCGATAAATCAAATAAATAATTATCTTACGAAATGTAATAATTATATTCGATAAATGAATCACGAGTGAATATGCCACCATAATCCCGTGATCGCACTTCTCCGATTATGAGATTATATTCATCTCTCACGAGAATAATAATAAGCGTCCATTGATATAATCATTACATATGGATTAATCCTCCATGTGATCGCTCATTCTAAATTGGGAAGTTACCGTTAACCCTTTTCGTAACATCTTATCCTTATATACCATTAACCCCTAGTGATCAATTAATTCACACAACTCACCGGTAGCTAATCGCTGTAATATGAACTCGTGCGATCGATCGATTCTAGGATTAACAAATAAGGAATCGTTTATCTACTTCCATAAATGGAAGGAATGGATTCCGTATCTGTGATAACACGTACTACTCACTCAATCCAAAGACAATGCCAAGATGGGGTAATTCGGACCACGGACTCGGTGTAAATCCTTAACCGTCAAGTCAAACCTCATAATCGATTCAAGCAGCTTGGATCGTGATCACCTCGATTAAGATATATCCATAAATATGATCATCAATTGATTCGATAAGACTTCTCGATTACGGAATTATATCGTGAACTCTAATCAAATCGGTCCAGCCTTATATGATATATCTATCATATATAAATGCCCCACTAGGTTCTCTTAACCGAAAGTCCGGATAAGACAATCACACCTATTGTGTTCTGGGCGCATTAATAGCACGTTAAAGGAGAGACCCGATACTCTCGATTAACTTCACTACGGGCTAATTGTATTTTAAGTACATCTTCACTAACTCAATCCTCCCGTGTATATCCCATACACTGAGTTAAGTGATTACATAAACGATATAATTTAGGGTTTTCTGTAGTGTAAATACTATTGTCACATCGGTGAATATGAGAATAATAAATATGAATAATAATATCATTTCATTTATTAAATAAAACAATTACAAAATTGTCTTTCGGGCATCACACCTAACATGCACTCCTCCGATTATGAGATTATATTTATCTCCTCACGAGAATGATAATAAGCGTCCATTGATATAATCATTACATATGGATTAATCCTCCATATCGCTCATTCTAAATCGGGAAGTTACCGTTAACGCTTTTGTAACCTCTTATCCTTATTTACCATTAACCCCTGATGATCAATTAATTCATACAACTCACTGTTAGCTAATCAGTGTAATATTAACTCCATGGATCGATCAGTTTCTAGGATTAACAAATAAGGGAACAGTCTATCTACTTCCATAAATGGAAGGAATGGATTCCGTATATGTGATAACACATACTACTTACTCAATCCAGTACAATGCCAAGATGGGGTAATTCAGATCACAAACTCAGTGTAATCCTTAACCGTCAAGTCAAACCTCATACTGATTCAAGCAGTTGACTGTGATCACCTCAGGATTAAGATATATCCATAAATATGATCATCGATTTATTCGATAAGACTTCTCGATTACGGAATTATATCGTGAACTCTAATCAAATCGGTCTAGCCCTATATGATATATATATCACATATAAATGCCCCACTAGGTTCTCTTAACCGAAAGTCCGGATAAGACAATCACACCAATTGTGTTCTGGGCGCATTTAATAGCACGTTAAAGGAGAGACCCGATACTCTCGATTAACTTCACTACGGGCTAATTGTATTTTAAGTGCATCTTCACTAACTCAATCCTCCCATGTATATCCCATACACTGAGTTAAGTGATTACATAAACGATATACTTTAGGGTTTTCTGTAGTGTAAATAATATTGTCACATCGGTGAATATGAGAATAATAAATATGAATAATAATATCATTTCATTTATTAAATAAAACAATTACAAAATTGTCTTTCAGGCATTACACCTAACATTTTTCTCTTCATTTATTTGTGTTGTGGCACCAATATCAAGTGTATATTGTGTAGGGAGGAACTCTCATTATATAGGAAAATAACTAGTCAATGCTAGGAGTAATAGCACCGATCGAGACACTCGATCTTAGCACAGCGGAAGCTAATGCGATTTACGATATGAGACATAACTAATTAATTCTACGAGAAGGTTAAAGATTTACCTTTTCGGAGAGAAAGAGATAATCGACCAAAGGGAGAAGCCGTGATCTTCCAGATTGTATCTCCAACCGACGACTGGTGGACGTCGATCCTCGCCATAGAACCTCCTCGATTATGCAAAAGAAAAATCCTAGATTTTTTTCCTCTTAATGACGAGAATGAGAAACAAATTTTTCTCTTCTTTTATTTGAGTTGTGGCGCCAATATCAAGTGTATATTGTGTAGGGAGGAACTCTCTTTACATAGGAAAATAACTAGTCAAGAGAGTTATCATTTTCACACCACAAAAACCTATTCCCACCAGGAAAAGATATTTTTGCTGCAAAATAATAGATAATTCCCAAAAAATCAATCTCTTAATTTTTCCATTAATTATCCAACAAATAGATAATTAATTAATTACACATGTGACATAATCTAGAAAAATTTCTTTTCCTAATTTATCACAATTGCAGGCGCCACTTACGTCAATTTTTTAATCGAAAATGTCTTTTCTATTTTACATATTATTTACCCAATAAATAATATTTGCATATTCATTAAATAGACCAACTATTTAATTTATTTTTGAGGTTCTGTAAAACGAGAAAACACTCGCGTGTTAGGAGCCAACCCGGGGACCATGGACCTATAACCAATAGCTACAATAAATTGAATAAAATATTCATCGAACAGAATATTTCTACTCAACTCATTAATTCCAGAATTACGCCACCATAAATCCGAAACTGATTCTATCGATTATAGATATAACTTATTCTCAAAACGTCTAGTCGAGTCGATACGATAAGTGTCCATTCATATAATAATTTCATATAAACTAACCATCCATAGGGTATCCGTACTGAAGTAGGATTATTTCCGTAAACCTTCTTCATTTCATCTTATCCTTATTTACCATTAACCCACTAGTGATCAATTAGTTCGTAACCAATACAAACTCCCGGGATTGATCAGTTTCTAGGATCAACAAATAAGGGGATTGTCTTTCTACTTCCCGCAAGAAGGAATGGATTCCATATCTGTGAGACACACACTTCTCACTCATTCCAGAATAGTGCCAACGTGAAAGTGATTCGGTCCGTGCCTCTTAGCGATAGGGGTGTACAACGAAATTGGAAAACTGGACTGACCGACTGAATCGGATTAAACCGGACCGGAAAATGATAAACCGTGGTTTTCCAATCGGTTTTTTCATTGAAGGAAAACCGAACCGGAAATCCAATTCAGTTTTCGGTTTTATCCATAAAAACCGGTATGACCCGAACCGAACCGGTTATTGATTCAAATTTAAGATAAGGAATGACAAGTATGAAAATAAGAGCTTCATCCGTAAAATTTGTGAAAAGTGTCGATTAATCCGTAGGAGGGGACAAAAATGGCTCGGTGTCATTATGTTAATAAAAAATGGCTCGGCGGTATACGGGGCCGCAATACGGGCTCGGTGTCATTATGTTAATAAAAATGGCTCAAGGTATGTTAACGAATTATATGTATTGTATATATATATATATATATATATATATATATATATATATATAATGTAATTTGTTCACTAGCTCCTACTATAAAAACCCCCGACACACAACCCTAAATTTCTAAACCTTATACTTCTGCCGTTTCTACCTAAACCTAAACCTAAAATGCTTCCTAGCCGCCGATAACCGCTGTTTGAGCTCACCGGCCGTTCTTGCTTCTTCTAATATTCTTCATCCTTTGATCGTGAAAGGCTGAAAGCAACCTTTGAAATTGTCGTTACAACGACCACCCGCTGGCTTATGGTGCCAATAATGGTGTTTGTCTCATTTTTAGAAGAAAAAAATCAAAATTTATGGTAAATAAAATACAGTCTGAAAACTGAAATCGAACCGAACCTCGATCGTATTGGTTCGGCCTTCAATTCGTAAAATGACCAATTCAGTTTAGTTCAGAAAATATCAAAACCGTAACTTCTGATTCGATTCGAAAAATCGTAAAAAACCAACCGGACTGGACTATGTACACCCCTACTTAGCGATCCTTAACGAACACATCAAACCCTATCCTGAAACATGTAGGAGTCTGCAATCACTTCAAGATTAAGGTTATTCCATATATGATCATCTTGTGATTTAATAAGATTTCTCAATCACGGAATTATATGAGAAACTCAGACTAAATCGGTCCAGTCCTATATGACTCTCATCATATATAAATGCCCCACTTAGACAACCAATGTCGACAGTCCGGATAGGACGGTCACACCATAAAGTGTTCTGGGCGCATTAATGGTGGTTTAATCAATAGACCCTATACTTTGATTAAGTTCACCACGGACTAACATTTCAAGTGTATCACCATGAACTTAATCCTCATGTGTGACACACACACTAAGTTATATGGCTACATATGATACGACTTAGGGTTTTTAGTAGTGTATTACTTACAAGCACGAAGCAAGTAATAAGTTGAGAATAATCTATCATTTATTAATTCTAAAAAAAATTACATAAATTGTCTTTCGGGCGTTACATCCAACAATTTTCGGTTTCCTCCCTTCTTCCATCATCTCTAGCTTGAGTAGATCGAGCTAGATCTCCATTGTTGAAGGTATGAAGCTTTGAACGTTCCTTTTTGTCTTCAATATGGTAGATCTGTTCGTATTTATGTGTTTTAGATAATCTGCATGTTTAACAACCCCATAATTACTTATTTTAATCGTACTGAGCAATGTAGATCCAGAAATTAGGAAAAGCCGCCCCCACTAAACCGGCGGTCTATACCGGTTTACCAAGGCATGTTTTAGAAAACCTAAACTGGGATTCACTATAGCTACGTTTATCGGCAGAAATAATTTAAACGAGTAATAGGTCTGGCCAATCTAATATTTGTAATTCGTAAATTAACATGAAGGACCACAAGTGAGGTGTTAAATAGGACATTGTCTTGAATGGACCCTAGGAACGTGCTGGTCAATGTCGACAGCTGTCTAGGCGGGTTAGCGGTATGAGTTAGCGCTCAATATCAGCAATTCTAGTTCTTTATATGTATGGGCTATTACAGACCAATAAAGGAGGGTAGCTTGCGTATAGATTATCTGCTGCCATTGTTGGAGTAGATACGGTTAGGAATTGCACCGTAGCTGATAAATATGATAATAATCATTAAAAGCTCATGATTAATCTAAGGAAATTATGTGGGGAAGTAAACGTAACGATTAACTAATCCAAGTTAGTAGATCGGTGAGGAGAGGGAGAGGTATACCATGTTTGTTTTCTTTTATGCTATTGTTGGTCAATGACCGCCTCTATGTTGCTTCTTAATTAGGTTAGAATCATTTATACTTATAAGTTGCATTGTCTCTATGGGATTGACCTTGACTCACATTTACGATACTGTGATGTACCTAGTATTCTTGCTAGTAATATCAACGTTAGTGACTTACATGCGATCAATCTGCGATGGTCCTTATCGCTAGATCGGAATACCTAGTAAATCCTAGGTCATGATTATCGGCGCCAGCTATGTCTGATCGACATATTTAATTTAAATGTTGTTAGCTCGATCAAATATATGCATGTCATCATAAATTAAAATGAAGGATGATAAAGTGATGTTTTAGTTCGGACGATGTTTTGATCGATCCTTTGGAACGTGCTAGTCAATCCACGAT
Organism: Gentiana macrophylla; assembly: GCA_026214975.1. Classification (NCBI taxonomy): domain Eukaryota; kingdom Viridiplantae; phylum Streptophyta; class Magnoliopsida; order Gentianales; family Gentianaceae; genus Gentiana; species Gentiana macrophylla. Next base: position 78,897,643 of record CM047810.1, read on the forward strand.
AGCTGCTTATGGAGGTCTTCGGTCTTGAGCCGGCTAGTCCTAATTCTTATTGCATGTGAATTAATACAACCAACGAAGGAGGTTAATTGCACATAGAACCTCATCGTCCTTTCAATGGAAGTAGCGTAATATTGTGGATTAGCACCGTGAGTCATAAGTTAAAGATCTAAAATTTACCAACGGGGATGATTGATTCATGATATGGGTGGAATAACTAATCATTCATAGTTAGAACTAATCCTTCTAAAGTCAAAGGAGTGTACGTGTGTTTGATCTTGCATGTTTATTGGCACCACCATAATTTACTTCTATGTTCAATAGTTGGTCGTAGACCGAGTTTGTGACACTCAATCTAGGTTAAACGTGTTTTTACGTGTCTCTATGGGATTCGACCTTGACTTGCTAATACTCTGCTACGATAGACTTAGTCCTATTTCTAGAAGAAGCCCGTGCTTACACCACAAGCGAGATCAAGATTTTTGGTGCCGTTGTCAGGGACTCGTGTCAAAAATACTTTTTAATTTAGATTGAAAGTCAATATATATTTTGTTTTGCGAAATTCGTTAACTGAGTCTGAAGTCTGTAATTATCTAATTTGTATAGTGTCTGTTCAGATCGGTTCTGGGAATTTTCGGTCAGGAAGCCACAAGAATTACTCCCGCAGCCGCAACGAATGGAAATTAACAAAACCAACTCTATTCTATCTGAGTCAGTAGTCTGAGTCTGTGTTATTTTTGAGTCTGCAATGGCGAGTGTAATAGCCACCAGGGAATGTATCTAACCTTTTTTCTTTTCTTTTTATCCTGCAGCAAGGTACACGTAGTTCAGCAGCCAAGCTCGAGTATATTTCTGAAATTGAAAAATTTGCAAAGCAACAGTGTAAGGAAGCGTGAGAAAGAAAGAGGCTGGCTGACGAAGCAAATTCACACGACGGAAGTGAGAAGGATAGAGATGAGTAGATTCCACCTCTAGAAGAACCAGAGGGGACAATGGCACAAAACGGGGTTGATGGAAGAAGGAATGAAGCAGGAGTAGTGGTGCGATCAGTCAGAAGGACTCTATAGAGCTATGCTATGCCAACTATTGAGCAGTTTGTGCCAGTAATTATTCAACCGGAGAATGCAGCTGAACTATTCCATCCGAAGACTAATGTAATACAGACAGTGACAAATTATGCTACATTCAATGGAGTACCTGTTCTCGGTGAATTTTATGATTTATATCGCAATATTTCATAACAATAATCCCCGTGTTTTAGTAATTTTTATAGAAAATTATGTATTAATTGAATAAATTGAAGAAATGATTGTAGAGTTATAAAAAGTGTAAAACGTGCCAATTACGTGCTTAAAATGATGATTTTATGTTGGTTTGAGTTGTTTTACACTTTGGTATGTTTTCAATGACGTGCAGGTGTTAAATGCGGCTGAGGAAAAGATGATTTAAAGTGTGTAATCGTGCTTTGAAGATTGGGAGCTGAAGAATAAAGAGATAAAGATGAAAGGTCGAAATTGAAGGCATGCTTTGGGCGCCTGGTATTGAATCAAGCGCCCGTAGTCGTCGAACGTCGCGTTTGATGTCCCGCCCTCGACGGGCGTCCGAATAGTGGATCAAGCGCCCACTGGAAGAATTTTGATTCAGATCTTCAAATTTTCGATGAATCAAGGCGTCGATTTTGCCCAATTTTGCATAGACGTCGCCCAACCCCACCGCCAGACTCAAATAAGTTTTGCACTTTGACCAAGCGCCCACCCTCTCCGACGGGCGCCCAAAGGCCGTTTTTGACCTAGCCGCCTCGTAATTCTATAAATATGCGTGTTATTTCAACCCTAATACACACAACATACAACCGCATATTCCACCCTTGGAGGAGCCGCACTAAACCCTAAAAATTATGAGTATCTTCCTTCAATCATATCTTGGATCATCACAAGGATGGAAGGCTAAGCACATCACGGTAGAATAGCGGGAGGATACCACATCAACATCACCACAACCACGGATTGTTAGGTTATCTTTGTTTATGAATTCGAATATTGAATTTTATTTATCAATTGTTATTTGATTTGATTGTTAAGTGTTTTGTTAGATAGGAATATCAATAAAACCATATGTTGAGTTGAATTTGTATGGAAATATAATTCATCAATAGAACTTTTTCAATCGATACAATTAACAATATTTTGAGGAATCATGTGTTGTTAATTGGGTTAAGTAATTTGGGAACAAATTTATGATCATGTGATGTATGCCTAATTGTTTTACTTGGAAAAGAGAACAAAACCCTAGGAATTGAGTTAAAGGAATTTAATCGGTTTCGAGATTGATCAAACCAATAAAATCATATTCGGATCATAAAGTGGTTGTGTGGTTGATCCTAGTTATTCTACTGTTCTTTTAATTATCTGATAAACAAATTCGTTCGTATTGATTGTTATTGCTACGTTTAGTTATTTCCGTAGGCCGTTCAGTGCGTTTTCGAGGTCAAAATCCACTGTTTTCCCCTCCATTTTGGCCCTAGAAGATTTCAACATGTTTTTTTTACCGTCTTAGTGCCTTTTCTGTTTTAAATTTTTTCGTAGGTAGGTTTCTTTTCTTGTTTCTGTTTCTAGATCTTTTTCTAAATTCGAAAATATGAAAATAATAACTAAATAAAAAAATAAAAATAAAAAATAAAAACCTTCTGAACGAGCGTTCACCCACCCATACCAACGCCCGCCTCGCTTTCATCTTTCTTCTCTCGAACGCCTGATTCGATTACTCTGAAACGAGCGCTCACTTCTGAATCCTCTTCGAACTAGCGTCCACTTACATTGAACGCCGATTCACCCCTCGAAAATTCAACTTTTCTTTTCTCTTCTTTATCTTTCTAAACTTCTAAATCCTCCAATCTTCTCTAAACTCGTTCTCATCAACCCTACGGTTGATTTCTTCCTGTTACGCTTTTACGGTTTATGCAAACCAGAGTAAGAAGGGAAATCTTATCTTTGACCCGAACCTGAGCGAGACATTGTCGAAGAAGATTATTTCAAAGTTCTGACAAGATGAGCGAACACGGTTCTAGTGATGACGAACCGGAGAACCAAGGGAATAATAACCAAGATCCCACTCCATTAAACCAAATTCGATGCAAATGTTGCGGAACCAACAACAAAGCAGAGAAGCCTGGATAAACCAAAGAGATGCAACAACAACCTCGAGAATGTTCAACAAAGAATAAATTTCAGCGGCCGCAAATTTGTTGCAGCAAGAAGACCCTTATGCGCCATATCTTGATCAAGACTTCTTGGAAGGGCATAGACCAATCCGCCTCCGGAGATGGGAGGAATGCATTTTGATTTAAAGAATGGAGTTGTGGGGATGGTCCAAAATAGTTCATTCCATGGCACTTCTTTGCGAAGACCCACATGATTTCTTGTCGACTTTTGTGCAAATATGTGAAGCGGGTCATTACCCTGGCGTTCTTGCTGAAGTTGTTAAATTGAAACTCTTCCCGCTTGCTTTTAGGGGTGAAGCAAATCGATGGTTTAAGTCTTTACCACATCACTCTCATAATAATCAATGATTTTAAAAGAGCCTTTGCTCAAATTCGCTTCACCTGAACGATAATGGAACGTAAAAGAGATATAGCCACTTTCGAGCAACTAGAAGGGAGAGTGTGGGAAAGGCTTGGGAGAGGTTGAATCACATTAATGAGAAAATGCCCTAACCATGGATATACTCGACACGAGCTTCTAGAATTATTCTACCAGGTGTTACGCAACCCAATAGAGATTACTTGGATTCCACACTCATGGATCGCTTTTAGGAGGAGGAGATGATGCCGCCTCAGGGTAGCGTAAACGATAGCTAAGAATAACATGTGGGCAACTCAAAAGAAGACCCGTGTTAGCGGAAGCAAAAGGAGGCTCGCTTCAAGTGACTCAGAGACAAAACCGCTTGTTGCTCAAATGGAAATGATGAACAAGCAACTCGCCAACATGCAAATGAAGCGACAAGAAGGCCGCCAGATGTGAATTACTCGGGCATACAAAGCCGGGAATACGATGAATGAGGAAGTACAAGCCATGGAGAACTAGAATCAACCTTTCGAGAGGCTTCACAAAATTCGGTCAATCGAAGTCAAACTCAAAACCGCAACTTTTCGGGAAATCATGAATAGTTATTATACACCGCTTGGTGCATCCAATAACCCAAGACCCCAAGGTAATCGGGCCAAAATGCAAAATCAACAGCCCACCTACGTCTCTCAGAAGAAATTCGATGAGCTAGTTGACATGGTGAAAACACTAGCCACCGGTCAAAAGACGATGGAGAGACAGATTGGTCAGATGGCTGATCAACAAGCAAGCAGACCTCAAGGAAGACTGCCGAGTTATACAGATAAAAACCCTAAGGCAGATATCAATGCTTGCACTGCCATCACACCTCAATGGGAGTATGGAGAGGAGGAGTTGAATGCAGTCACCCTCAGAAGCGGTAAGACGACTGGACCCGAAAAGATGTCGGGAAACGAGTAGCCCCTCCTGACGCCATAAGTTCAGGAGGGGGCAATCAGAAGTTAAATGCCAAAGAAAGCAACAGTGAGGAAGAGCTGAGTGGTGATGATTCTTCGGGGGATAGTGATGAGGATGTTGAGAAGAGAAGTCAGGTATCTGAACCCCTGACTAAAAAGAAAACTGAGAAGTTCGTCAGATGGAAGGATAAGGAGGATGAAGCCATTAAAAGTCAACCTATGATTAATCATTCGAAAACCCTTCCTTATCCGGCAAAGAAAAGAGAGAATATCCTAAACTCTGACAAACAGTATGACGGAGTGAGGAAGATGCTTAGAGATACTATGGTGACTATGCCACTTGCTGAGGTATTAACTGAGATGCCTAAGTGCTGTAAGTATCTTAAGGATGCCTGTGGAAGTAAAAAGAAGCTCAAGGAAATGGCAGAGGAAGTGCTAAGAGAAGAGTGTTCAATGGTTTCACAGAGCGTTGCAATCAAGCGAGGTGACCCCGGACGACCTTCAATCTCCTCATTTGATTTAAGGCCACACGCTCCACAATGTCTTATGCGATTCAGGGCCTCTGTTAATTTGATGCCATTGAACGCCTGCAAGAGTCTCGGCTGACAAAAGGCTAAAGGAGCGCCCCGCCTCTTCGGGTGGACCGATCTAGCCGCTTAGTCAGCCGGGTTGTGTTAACAACGCCCTTATCCATGTTAAACATCTAGTTTTCCCAATCGATCGGGTCATACCGATTACCGGATCGACAAGGAGATGCCCCCGATTCGGGCCGCCTTTTCTTAAACACTTCGCCTCCACCATTGACTTCCAAACGGCCAAATCACTCGAGGATGAGGACACTTCATTACTCTCGGCAAGGAAATAGTTCATGCGGATGCCCCAACCCAGGAGGTTTCATTCATTGAAGCAATCTATGGAGATGGACCTGACCCTGATGAAGAACTCACGGAGATAGGAGCCCTGGATGTTATAACTCAACAACTTGTGCACACTGAGCCTAAGAGTGAACGGAAAATCTGGGACATTCCAGGGATGAGCAGCGATGATTTGAAAGAGCTTAACCAAGCAGACTTTAACCTTGCAGAGGAGGAAGTTTTAATGGGTAGTTGGGACGAAATAGATTTCTGGAAAGAAACTACTCATTGGGAGTTGGATGATTGGGAGCAGCTTGCAGAAGAGCTTGAAGAAGAAGAACTTAAGAAGATGGTTAAGCATAAGAAAGAACAAACGGAAGCTGACAGAAGGATTCCTCTAGATGATGTCATTCAATACCTTTCTGGGGTCACACCTCAGGAAGATGAGGTGTTTTTCAGTCAACCGGTCCAAGCTCACAAGGAAAAAGGTGGTCCCTTAAAATCGAGTATAGAGCAACCACCTGCTGACTTAGAGTTGAAACCACTTCCGCATCACTTAAAATACATCTTCCTTAAAGACGGTGATAAGTTGCCCTTGATCATCTCGTCTAAACTCGAGCCGGAGCAAGAAGCAGAATTAATCAAAGTGCTTGAGAAACATATCTTCGCGTTCGGATGACAGGTGGGCGATATCAGAGGAATCAGCCCAGACGTGTGCATGCATAAGATCCGAACGGAGGAAGGATCGAAAAAGGTCAGACAACCTCAAAGGAGGCTGAATCCACACATGCAGGAGGTTGTCAAAAAGGAGATTATCAAATGGATCGATATGGGTATTATCTACGCCATTGCCGATAGTGAGTGGGTCAGCCCTACTCAAGTTGTGCCAAAGAAGGGGGGCATTACTGTGGAAAAGAACGAAAAAGGGGAAGAAGTTGCCTTACGCCTTGTGGATCGGCTATAGAGTTTGCATTGATTATCGCAGTTAAATGAAGTCACCGCTAAGGATCATTTCCCCACGCCTTCATTGACCAACTTCTAGAAAGACTGAGTGGTCATAAGTATTATTGTTTCCTCGATGGATATTCTGGTTATTTCCAGATAGCCATCAACCCTAATGACCAAGAGAAGACAACTTTTACCTGTCCATCGGGCACTTTTGCTTTTCGCAGAATGCCATTCAGCTTATGTAATGCACCAGCTACATTTCAACGGTGCATGTTAGCCATTTTTGATGGACTAGTGGAGCAGTGCATGGAGGTCTTCATGGATGATTTCTCAGTCTATGGCGACAGTTTTGATGAAATTTTAAAGAATCTAGATATGGTACTCCAACGTTGTGTTGAGAAAAATGCGGTGCTTAATCGGGAGAAGTGCCATTTTCTAGTCGAAGAAGGGATTGTTTTGGGACACAAGGTGTCCATGATGGTATTCGGTGGATAAGGCTAAAGTAGAAGCCATTGAGAGAATGTCGTACCCGAAGACAGTGAAGGAGGTACGAGGATTTCTGGGACATGTGGGCTTCTATCGGCGTTTCATTAAAGACTTTTCGACGATAGCAAAGCCGTTATCCAACCTGCTGAAAGAGGAAGTGGAGTTCTTGTTTGATGATGGGTGTAAGAAAGCTTTTAATAGCTTAAAGGATAAGCTAACCAGTGCCCCCATTTTAATCGCGCCCGACTGGACTAAACCTTTTGAATTAATGTGCGATGCCTCTAACTACGCAGTGGGGCGCAGCTTAGGGCGGGAAGAATTGATAAAAGTTCAGCCGATTTACTATGCTAGCCGCACTTTGAACCCAGCTCAATGCAATTACGCCACTACCGAGAAGGAATTCTTGGCAGTCGTTTTTGCTATTGACAAATTCAGAAGTTATCTTTTAGGGTCCAAAGTGGTGGTGTGGACAGATCACGCAGCACTACGCTACCTTATGGGCAAAGCAGACGCTAAACCAAGGTTACTCAGATGGATTCTGATACTACAGGAATTTGACCTTGAAATTAAGGACAAGAAAGGTAGTGATAATGTTGTGGCTGACCACTTATCTCGCCTAGTGAACGAGGGTGGCGAAGTCCCTAAGGAGATAGGCATTGACTTTCCGACTGAGCAATTAATGAAGCTAGAGACTTTGAGGCCGTGGTATGCTGATTACGTTAACTACTTAGCGAGTGGGCATTTAGAAAATATGACGTATCAGGAGAAGAAGAAATTTTTCAGCGACTTAAAGTATCTCGTATGGGAGGATCCTTATCTGTTTAAAGTCTGCAAGGACGGGTTGCTTAGAAGGTGCGTTCCGGAGCATGAACAATTGGATATTCTGGAGCAATGTCATAGTGGTCCCATTGGTGGACACTACGGAGCACCGAAGACCGCCACAAAAATCCTTCAAGCTGGTTTTCTTGGCCTACTTTGTTTAAAGATGTCAAGCCTTTTGCAAAGGCCGTGATAGATGCCAAAGAGTAGGAGACTCAGTAATAGGATGGAGATGCCTTTGAGGCCTATCTTGAAATGTGAAGTCTTTGACGTCTGGGGCATTGATTTTATGGGACCGTTCCCATCATCGTGCTCTAACAAATATATTATGGTCTGTGTGGACTACGTTTCCAAGTGGGTAGAGGCCATAGCCACCCAAACCAATGATCACAAAGTTGTTAAGAAATTCTTGCAACAGAATATCTTTACTAGATTTGGCTGTCCTAGAGCCCTTATCAGTGATGAAGGTTCGCATTTCTGTAATGCACCACTGGATAAAATTCTTGAGAAATATGGTGTCAAGCATAAAATTGGTACACCATACCATCCCCAAACCAAAGGCCAAGTCGAGGTAAGCAACCGGAGCCTTAAGCGGATCTTGAGAAAACGGTGAATTCAAATAGATCCAATCGAGTCTGAAGTTGGACGACGCGCGCTTTGGGCTTATCGCATCGCGTTCAAGACCCCTATGGGTACGCTACCCTTCCAAATGGTTTATGGCAAGGCTTGCCATCTACCGGTCCGAAAGTGAGCACAGAGCTTCTCGGGGCTATTAAATTCTTAAACTTCGATAGCCAACTCGTGGGGAGAAAAGATTACCGCAACTACATGAACTCGATGAATTCGGACTCGGGGCTCTACGAGAACGCCAAGCTGAGCAAGGAAAGAACGAAGGCGCTCCACGATTCTAAGATTAAAGATCGGGAATTCAAAGTGGGAGACATGGCTTTGCTGTATAACACCAGGCTCCATCTTTTTGCTGGTAAGCTTAAATCTAGATGGTCCGCCCCTTTGATATTCTTGATGTTCATCCCGGTGGAGCCATTACGTTGAAAGTGGTACGGCGATCAACCGTTCAAAGTCAATGGTCACCGGATTAAGAAGTACTTTGGGCAACCTAAGGAAAAGCCTGAAGTACTATACTTTCAAAAGAGAAATGAAACGGTTGAGTCGTTTATTTGTGAAGAGATCCCATCCTACTTCTTTGGAGTGGATGATGACATTATTACCCCTAACCTTGCAGATATATACGCCGATGCTCCCGAGCTCATTAGCATACCTCAGCCGCATCTGAGAAACAAGAACAAGAAGAAAAGAGTCAGTGTTGTCTGGAGAGAAAAATTTCATGATCTTCTCGCGCACTTGACTTGTTGTTGTGGCGAAAACCATTTCCGTTCTAGTCATTCTGATTCTGACAGAGAAGTGGTTAGCCTCAAACCAAAGTGGCCCGATCCGGGTTGACTTTGAAATCTCTGTCAAGCTAATGACATAAAAGAAGCGCTCCTAGTTCAGTACGTGCACTGTGAATATCTGAAGGTTTGAATGTGATAAGTGAAACGTAACTAATGTTTTTGAAAAAAGAAGAAGTTGAGATAATAAATAAATAAAGGGGTGTGTCGAAAGTTGGTCGATGATTGGAGTGCGGTAGGGCATTATCTCAAAATGTCCTATTCCACTATGATGACCTAAAGCTCACGACAGTCAGGAAAAGCTACCCTATGATTTGAGTAAGGTAGGGTGTTATCACGAAACATCCTATTCTACCATGACGGGTAAGAGCTCATTCTGATGTGCGTTTAAAAGTGAAATAGTTAAATCAACTAATGGAGTATTATGAATAAGTGAAAGACTAAGTTATCGTCTAACTTATACCCAGTATAAACCGAATGATATGCTGTAGGGATTATCCTACTGAGTGCGCGGGAAGACTTTGTGTGGAACGATTACTGCCTATACCTGGGATAGTCATTAAAATTATTTGAGAGGATATTTGTTTGAGAGGATTGTGAAGATTGAAAAGGGCATGTCACACACACATCGAATCTATCTCTATGATGGTATTACTTGCTATAGTTGTTGTATCTTCTGTTACGTGAGTTAGGGATCTATTTGGATTACATTTAAAGTGAGCTAGTTTTGATTGTTTTGTTCGGGACGAACAAAAAGCTAAGTGTGGGGGAGTTGTTCTCGGTGAATTTTATGATTTATATCGCAATATTTCATAACAATAATCCCCGTGTTTTTTAGTAATTTTTATAGAAAATTATCTATTAATTGAATAAATTGAAGAAATGGTTGTAGAGTTATAAAAAGTGTAAAACGTGCCAATTACGTGCTTAAAATGATGATTTTATGTTGGTTTGAGTTGTGTTACACTTTGGTATGTTTTCAATGACGTGCAGGTGTTAAATGTGGCTGAGGAAAAGATGATTTAAAGTGTGTAATCGTGCTTTGAAGATTGGGAGCTGAAGAATAAAGAGATAAAGATGAAAGGTCGAAATTGAAGGCATGCTGGATGAACGTCTGAAGTATTGAACTTGCGTCCAGAAAGCTGAACGTGCGTTTGATGTCCCGTCCCCTGGACGGGCATCCGGAATAGTGGACTGGCGTCCACTGGAAGAATTTTGATTCAGGATCTTCAAATTTTCAGTGAACTGGCGTCTGATTTTGCCCAATTTTGCATAGACGACGTCCAACCTCTACCGCCCGACTCAAATAAGTTTTGCACTTTGGACCAAGCGCCCAAAGGCCGTTTTGACCTAGCCGCCTCAGAATTCTATAAATAGGCGTGTTATTTCAACCCTAATACACACAACATACATCCGCATATTCCACCCTTGGAGGAGCCGCACCAAACCCTAAAAAATTATGAGTATCTTCCCTTCAATCATATCTTGGATCATCACAAGGATGGAAGGCTAAGCACATCACGGTAGAATAGCGGGAGGATACCACATCAACATCACCACAACCACGGATTGTTAGGTTATCTTTGTTTATGACTTCGAATATTGAATTTTATTTATCAATTGTTATTTGATTTGATTGTTAAGTGTTTTGTTAGATAGGAATATCAATAAAACCATATGTTGAGTTGAATTTGTATGGAAATATAATTCATCAATAGAACTTTTTCAATCGATACAATTAACAATATTTTGAGGAATCATGTGTTGTTAATTGGGTTAAGTAATTTGGGAACAAATTTATGATCATGTGATGTATGCCTAATTGTTTTACTTGGAAAAGAGAACAAAACCCTAGGAATTGAGTTAAAGGAATTTAATCGGTTTCGAGATTGATCAAACCAATAAAATCATATTCGGATCATAAAGTGGTTGTGTGATTGTTGTGTGGTTGATCCTAGTTATTCTAATGTTCTTTTAATTATCTCGATAAACAAATTCGTTCGTATTGATTGTTATTGCTACGCTTTAGTTATTTCGAGAATTTTAGTGTGTTTTCTGCATATTTTCTGTTTCCAGCACGTACTCGGACGCTCGTCCACCCTTAGCGGACGCCCGTCCAGTTCTAAGTTTTTCTGTTTTCTTTGATTTTACCCACTGTTCTTCGTTTTTATATTATAGATAGTATAAACCCTAGTTTGAGATAATAATTCGTGACATAGTAAATATAATAACTGCACCTTAATCCGATTAACATTCGACTCCATTAGGACGACCCGGTAACACCCTTTACTACGAACCTTATACTTGGGGTGTTTCGGTTTATAAATTTAAAACGAGTTTTTACCGAATAGTACCAAATGAAGATCCAAGTGTACATGTCATCAACTTCTTGGAGATTCAGCACAGTCAAACCAACATGAGTACTTTAGGATAACATCAAGCTTATGTTATTTCCATTCACACTCTAAGATAATGCAAAGATATGGTTATTGTCTCTAGCAGCGGGATCCATCACATCTTGGACAGACCTCTTGCAGAAGTTTATGAATAATTACTGCCTGCCTGGGGAGTCTGTTGGACTTATTTTAAGTTTTAGTGATGAGTACCAGACTAGCTGTTATAGAGCAAAGGCAAAAATATGTCTAGATAAAATTTATAGGCTTATTAGAGTTGGATCTTTTTATAGGTTTGATCAAACAAACACTGTAATTGGTTAGCTGACTTTCATCACAGACACTGCTATGTCGAAGAGGGTACCAGTCGAGAGACTAGTTTAGGAACATGCTGAAGACTGAAGGCTGAGGGCTCAAACTCTGTTATTGAAGGCTAAAGGATCAAACTTAGTATTTAAAGTCAAGGATATGGAATCAGAATTTAGGGAAGTCTGTGATGACCTAAACTGATTGCATATACCTTGTATACAAGGTCTAAGTTCCATTGGTGATTGGAACTTGGTTATGATCAAAATGGTGTAATCTAACTTCATAATAAAAAGTTAGATATAAGAGAAGTCAGCTGCAGTGTTTTATAAACACATCAAATTTGGATCAGCTGGCTGATATGCATTTCAGCAGACTTACACTTAAGGAACCTGCTGAACATATATCTCGATTTAATCAAAGGTTACATTGGAAGAATACAAGGAAAATGACAGATAACAACTCTTGGTCTTGTCAACAAATCAATGGCTAAGATTAAAGGGACGTTAGAAAGAAACAGAGGTTTATCCAATGGTTACAAGTCAAAGGGTGGACAGTCTGAAAACTGTCAAAAAGTAAACTGACAGTGTTAGTACTATGTACAAGGATAGAATGCAAGTCATGAAAGGGACAAATCTGAAACGGCTATGTTTGAATTTCAAACATAAGTCACAAGGATTCTCACCTATAAATAGAAGACCCCTGATACAGAAACAAGTGATGATTTTTTAGAGATAAATAACAATTAATCTTGAGCTTCAGATTCTTTTCAAGAAGTCACCCTGCTGACACCACTGAACTTAAAGCTACTGATCCAGTAAACTTTTTCAAGTGTAATCTATTATTAAGCTACATCAAGTTTACACACTTGAAGAATACAAGCTGTTGATCATTTCATCTTGATCAAGCTGCTGAAAGCTGAATCACTTACTTGATTCAAACTTTCTTTTACAAGAAACCTGCTGAAGACAGTGAAGCATCTTTGGGTGTCAAGAAATTTTGTTTGTGGTGGAGCTGGTGAAGAGGCAATCCTACCCTTCAAGGACCAGTGGAAGACTTTGGAGCATCAATCCTACCTGTTCCAAGTGTTCTGTTTGTGAAGCCATAGTTATTACTGAAGGACAAACAACTTAGGGATTTTTGTAACTGCAACCTCAAAGATCTCTAGTGGACTGACAGGATTACACCACCTGGAACCACTATAAAAATTGCCAACTTACTTTCTGCATTTAGTATATTGAGCACATCAATCCACTGAAACTAGCAACTGAATCACACACTTATACTACTGATTATCTAATACTTGGTATCATATAACAACAAGTAATAAGGCTTAACTTGAATATATTCCGCTGCAACAAATTCAGGAAATTAACAATCGGCCATAAGTGTCGTCAGACTCTGAGCAAAAGATCTCTCAAGTTGCTTGAGTTTGTTAACTCCAAAAGTTTTAAGTGTTAAGTTTATTCACCCCTCTAAACTTAACCAAAGCCTTTTCAAGGACCAACAATTGTTATCGAGCAAAGGCTTCGCTCAAGTAATCCTACTTGTTGTGCTTGTGAAAATACTTTGAAAACTTTTTTAAGTTTCTGATTTTCAAAGCTTTGCATCATGGATAACAACCATTATGCTAGAACAATGTTGATGTGTTCTTTAGATCGTTTTGATGAGTATAAACATCGTATGCAGGCTTTTCTAGCTGCAACACATGATGAGATGATGGATGTGCTGACTGATGGACCACTGGAAATCACAAAAGCTAGAACTATGGATAATCAAACTCAGTACATTCCAAAACCAAAAAGAGAATGGAATGCTGAAGACTGAAAAAGAGAAAACCTCAACAATATTGCTATTGATATCATATACAGAACTTTGGACAGCATTATGTACATGAAAGTGAAGGATTTCAAGACTGCAAAGGAACTTTGGGACAAGTTACAATTAATTTGTGAAGGCACTGATGCAATCAAGAAGAACAAAATCAGTGTGGCAAAGAAGAAGTTCCAAGGGTTCAAAATGAAACCAAATGAAACTATTGAACAAATGGAGTCAAGATTCAATGCAATCATGGATGAACTCACCCTACTGAGTGTGAAGTACTCAAAAGAAGAAATCATTTCAAAAATCTTAGAAGCATTACCTGCAAAAGAAGTTTGGGAAATGAAGGTGACTGCGATAGAAGAAATAAGAAGTCTACTTGAAGAGGACACCTTCAAAATGTTTTCAGATCTCAAGGCCTACAAATTCAGTAAGAAACTTGTACCTGAGACTGAAAAGAAAGAACCAAAGACCACTGCATTGGCTGCTACACATCAAGAAGAAACATCAGGAGCTCTAGATGATCTACTGGATGAGATGCAAGAAAAAATTGCCCTACTGAACAAGATAATCAGAATGATGAAAAATGGAAGGGGTTCTGCAAGGAATTTCACAAAGAAGTTTAGTGAAAAGAAGAAGGAGGAATCCAAGAAAGACAATGATTACTTGTGCTATCAATGCAAGAAACTAGGACATTTCAAACCAGACTGTCCTGAACTAAAATAGAAGAAGGAACCTGATTATCTTTGCTTCAACTGCAAGACGCTCGATATTTCGGACTGATTATCCGCACTCATCAAGATCATAAGTCAACGAGAGAAGATCCGGCAAGAAAAAACTATGGTTCTTTGAAGATGAATCGAGGATATGAAGTTGAATCGAAAAGGAAATGAATCGATGATACACACTTGTTGCCGATATGGATGATTATGCTTTAATGGCAAATATGGATGAAACAGAGGAGGTATACAATTCTGTATCTATAAACACTCCCGCTGAAAGTGATTGTGAATCAACTTGTGGTTCAAATTCTAAAAATTCTGACAATGAAGAAACTTTGGATGCCATCCTTAATCAGCTGAGGATAATACAATCTGGTTATGAGATTGTGAAGGCTTAAAAAGAAGCTCTTCAAACAGAATTTGAAAGGTTAAAAGATGAATTAAGAAATCTCAAGGGTAAGGAAAAAGAGGTTGGACAGAATCAGCATAAGCCTGATGTACATTCAGTAGCTGCTGAATCTGCTGAACAATCTTGTTCCTCCACTGCATTCAAATCTGGAAAGCCTTATGGTGATAGAACAGGGCTTGGATTTGGAACTCAACAATCCAGTAAGATTGGATCTAGTAAGGTTACTGAACCTAGTACCAAAATTGGTCATAAGTTGGTGCCTGCACAAGATTCAACTCCCAAAAAGATTACTGAGGCAGTGAAGCCTACTGAGAAGACTTCAAGGAAGCAAAATTAGAAGTCAAAAAGGTCAACAGCACCTAACAAAAAGAATAAATCTAGAAGTAAGACTGATGTACCTTCTAGACTTGCTGATAGCATACCTGCTACCAAGTCTGCTGGACCATATAAGGGCAAAAATCAGAAATATTCGAAGGATAAGAATCCTAAACCTAAAAATGTCAACCATTCAAGGGATACTTATCTCAGGGGGAAAGGTAGACTGATCCCTACTGATGATGATTGGAATATTCCTGCCCCCACTGCTAGAAACAATAGATATAACCATAATGCTAGGGTAAAACCTCATTAATGGACTCAACAAAGGACTCAGCAAAGGACTCAGCAAAGGACTTATACAAGACCTCAGCAGGGACCTCAACAGACTCTATATTACAACGTTGTTCCTAACAGACAGCAAACTAATGGTTATGCTAGTGCTTCTAACAATAGAAATCACTCCAAACAGCATTACATACCAAAAGGCCAGAAAGCATATGTGAATCCTACACAACCAAATGTTAGACCTTATGGATGTGTAGAATACATGTATGAACAAAATTATAACACTTTTCAAAGAAGACCTTATGGAAACTTGCCAAGGGTCATGCTTACCACTGACCACTATGGACCCAAACAGTTTTGGGTACCTAAAATACATTAACTTTGTTTTGTAGGGTGTCTGGTACTTTGACAGTGGATGTTCCAGACATATGACAAAGAATAAGCACTGTTTGTCAAATTATATGACAAAGGATGGTCCAAGAGTGAATTTTGGCAATAAGAACACACCAGGATACACAAGAGGATATGGCACACTTGTGAGAAATGGACTAACTCTCAGGAATGTTGCATTTGTGGAAGGACTGGACTACAACCTACTGAGCACTGGACAGTTTTGTGACATGGGTTACAAGGTCACTTTTGACAAGGGCACTTGTATTGTCATTAGTGAAAGAGGTGATCAAGTTGTGTTGGCTGGAAGAAGACAACAAAACATGTATGTTGTGGATTGGTCTACTGCTGTGCCAGAAACATTCCTGATTGTGCATACCAAATCAGAACTCAATTGGTTATAGCACAAGAAGTTGAATCATCTAAACTTGGATGATATCAATCCGTTGGTGAAGAAGAAACTAGTGATTGGTTTACCTGAGATCACATTCATGAAGGATGCTATATGTGATGCCTGTCAGCAAGGTAAACAAACAAAATCAAGCTTCAATTCAAAGACTAAGCAATCAACAAAAAGAGTTTTTGAGCTGATGCACATGGATCTTTTTGGACCAGTAACACCAACAAGTGTGACAGGAAAGAAGTACACTTTAGTAGTTGTGGATGATTATTCAAGATACACTTGTGTAGTATTCATGAACGAGAAAAGTGAAACACATCAAAAGATTCCTGAACTTTTGAAGAGATTGAAAAATGAGAAAAGTTTGACAGTAGTGAAGATCAGATCAGACAAGGGTACTGAATTTCTCAATAAAGTTATAAGAGAATATTGTGAGCAGAATGGTGTGCTACATCAACTAGTGTCAGTCTTTGGTACACTCTCGAGAAAATAAGGTTCTTTGAGAGAAGAAACAGAACCTTAAAAGAAGCAGGAAGAACTATGATTTGTGAAGCATTATTACATGAAAGATATTGGGCTGAAGCAGTTAATACAGCATGCTATACACAAAACTGGACATCAGTAAACAAAAAGCTACTGAAGACACCTTATGAGATTTGGAATGGAAGGAAACCTAATACATCTTATTTCCATCAATTTGGGAGTAAATGTTTTATCTTGAATCATAAGGAGCAATTGAAGACATTCCAACCAAAATCCGATGAAGGAATTTTCTTGGGATATTCTTCTATCAGTAAGGCATTCAGGGTACTGAACAAAAGGACACTGAAACAAGAAGAAACAAAACATGTTGTATTTGATGAACCAAAGTTCATTGGAATGGAAGATGAAGCTTCAGAACCTGCTGAGAATCAACAAGTCACTGATCCAGAATGTGTTGATGTGTTGGAAAGGATAAATGAGTTAAAGATCTCTGACTCTGCTCCTGCTGAACACCCTGCTGGTAACACTAATGATGAAACAACTGAGGCAGTTCAAGGATCTATTGAACCCCTTCCTGAAGCAACATCAGAACCTACAGAAGATGATGTTCCTGAGAATCAATCTAACCAAAATCCATCATGGTTAAGGGATCACCCTGCTGAGCAAGTTATTGGCAATATACAGCAAGGTGTGAGGACTAGAAGACAATTAGAATCAATGTTTACTTGTTTTCTATCTCAAATGGAACCTAAAGTTGTTGAAGAAGCAATATCAGATCCAGATTGGATAATTGCTATGCAAGAAGAACTGAATGAATTTGAAAGAAATCAAGTTTGGACTCTAGTGGAAAGGCCTAATCATGCAAACATAATTGGTACCAAATGGGTATACAAAAACAAATTGGATGAATCTGGTTCAATTGTGAGAAATAAGGCCAGACTAGTAGCAAAAGGCTATTCTCGAGCAGAAGGAATAGATTTTGATGAAACATATACCCTTGTTGCAAGATTGGAAGCTATCAGGTTATTCTTGGCATATGCTGCTTATAAAAACTTCAAAGTATATCAGATGGATGTCAAAAGTGCATTTTTGAATTGCATTCTAGAAGAGGAGGTCTATGTTCAGCAACCTCCTGGTTTTGAAGTTAATGATCAAGAAGATAAAGTGTACAGACTCAATAAAGCACTTTATGGTTTGAAACAAGCACCAAGAGCATGGTATGAGACCCTATCTCAATTCTTGGTCGACAATGGTTTTTATGTTGATGACTTTTTTCAGAATCAATGAAGAAGGCAGCACCCTGTTGGTACATATTTATGTTGATGACATAATTTTTTGTTCTGAAAATGAATTACTATGTGAAAAGTTTGCTAATCTGATGAAAAGTAAATTCCAAATGAGTATGATGGGAGAAATGAACTATTTCTTGGGATTACAAGTCAAACAGATGAAAGATGGAATCTTTATTCATCAAACCAAGTATACCAAGGAGCTACTAAGGAAATTTGGCATGGAAAACAGCACCAAGGTATCAACTCCTATGAGTACAAACATTAGATTGGATGAAGATAAAGAAGGTAAAGATGTTGATCAGACCTTATACAGAAGGATGATAGGCGATCTGTCAGACTTTACACCAATGGAGACTGATATATCCTTTGCTATAGGTGTTTGTGCAAGATTTCAATCAAAACCTAAGGAAAGTCATTTAGCTGCAGTCAAAAGAGTTCTCAAGTATCTAAAGGAGACTTTGGATGTAGGAATATGGTATTCAAAAGATGGAAGCTTCAAGGTTATATTCTACTCAGATTCTGATTATGTTGCCTGCAAGATTGATAGAAAAAGCACCACAGGAACCCGTCAGTTGATGGGAAATAGACTGGTTTCTTGGTTCAAGAAGAAATGCAATTCTATATCAACTTCTACTCAAGTTTAATACATTGTCGCTTTGGAAGTTGTTTGTGCACAAATATTTTGGTTAAGACAAAGTTAAGGGATTATGGAATTGAAGAAAAAGAAATTCCTATAATGTGTGACAACACAAGTGCAATTGCAATCATAGAAAATCCTATTTTACACTCAAGAACCAAGCATATTGATGTAAGACATCATTTTATAAGAGACCATGTTGAAAAGAAAGATGTTGTGGTTCTTTACATCCCTACTGAAGATCAACTTGCTGGTATTTTCACAAAACCATTGGATAGTGAAAGATTTGCTAAACTAAGGACTGAACTTGGAATTATAACAGTTGACTGATACATCTTTGATCAGCAGTGTACTGGAATTCACCAAGGGGATTAGTCTTTGCTATGTTGGGTGAGCTCAGTTAGCAGATTAGTCATTGGTATCAACAATTCCATGTACTTATTTATGTTTGGACAATTGAGCAAATGAAGTTGCCAATGGGATTGGTATTAAACTTCATCTTGTATTATCAGTTGGACAAAACAAGAAGAATTGAAGATCGACAGAGTAACATTGTCAGTAGGCTGCTGAGGCATCTTTGTCAGCAAGCTGCTGAGCCAAGTCTACTGATGGCAAAAGCTGCTGAGACATACGTTACACAGTCAAACTTCCACAAAGTCAAAAAGAAAAAGACCGGGATATTTATCTTATCTTTATAACCGCAGTTACACGATCGGACGGTTACAACTCTTTATGGATCAGTTATAGGACATGTGGCAAGATCTCATTCATTCCAAAATTAATCGTGGTTAGTGCTACAGTACGTGCACAGTGCATTATCTGACAGTTTCAACTACCTCTCTCTATATATACAGACATATACACTGAATCCTTACTTACAACTCTCAGATTGGTATCTATCTGCAAATATGTCGTGTGAACACAGATTTGAAAACCTTTCTTCTTCATCTTTCTCATTTCTAATGGCGGATAAAGCTGATGTTCATATTGGAACTAGTCAAAGTGTGAGAGGATATGTTACTGACTGTCATACAACTGAGTTAGCCATCAACGTTGGAAGAACAATCAGAAGGGTTGATGGCTTAGAAAATGTTATCAATAGAAGATTGGAAAGAATTTCATATGTCAACGTTTTGGAATTCTGTAAGAACATAGTCATAAATGAAGGTAGAGAGGCCTTCACTACAACGGTTAATGGTAGAGAGATTGAAATTACTTCAGATCTACTGAGAGAAGTATTTCATTTTGGACCTGGAAATGGTGCTCCTACCAATCTAGAAATGATGAATCTGCCAAGAATGAAGTTTATTGATGCTATAAAGACAAATGAGAACATACCTTCATCTCTAGGCATAAATGTGAGGCACATTGGATATGTATATAATCTGCTGAGCAAGATTGTTGCCAAGACCATTCTGGGATTCAGTGGGAGTCTAGATACACTTTCTAGACCTAAGATAGACCTATTGATCATCATCTGTAGAAGCATGAAGTTTGATTTGGCTGGATTCTTTATACACTATATAAAGAAGGTGTTTACTGAAGATAGAGATGGTATAAGGAAGTCCAAAACCAAGCCCTTAGGTCTACTGATTCAGACCTTGCTGAATCATTTCCAGATACCTAATGTTGCATCTGAGAAAATCAATAAGTCCCGATACAAGCTGGAAGTTGCTAATCCTACTCCTGGGTTAGATTATGATGAAGATGTGGATGATGAAGCAACTAAAAGTGACAATGATGGGGATGATGATGCTGGTGGTGAGCAGGTTAAGCAAGTTGTTAAATCTGCTGCACCTAAGAAAGTTGCTGAGAAGAGGAAGGCTGCTGACACCAATAAAGTCATTGAGATGCTAAAGCCTAAGAAAACAAGGAAGCAAACAGCAGAGACTGCTGAGTCTGCTGAGGGTCCAGTTGAAGTTGAATTTACTGGCCCTGCTGAAGTTACAAGGAAGGAGTCTGTTGCTGATATTTTGAAAGAGCCACAGAAGGAAGATAGTAGAAAGAGGAAAGCTACTGAGATTGAAGCAGAAATACCTTCAAAGATAATGAAGGAGATTGCACACAAAAAGAAACATGGAAAATGAAAGGAATTAAGGGTCCTAGAAGAACAAAGAGACGAAGGAGAGGCTGTTGAGCCTACTGAAGTTGCAGAAGTTGTTGTTGAGCAACTTATCAAGAACCACAAAGAGACTCATCAATCTGCACTCTCTGTGGGAAATTGATACAACGGTACAAAACCCTGCCATTTCTGCAATAGTTCAGAGGGAAGATCAATCTGTTGCTGACCCTGCTGATGAGCATGTAAGTCAGGGGGAACCAAGTGTGGAACAGATGGAGGTGGTAGGTACAAATGTACAACCTGAGAAACCTACTGACCTAAATACATCTGTTGAGGAAACTTTGAATCTGCTTGTTGAAAACTTTGGAGGTCAACAAAGTGAACAGACAACTCCCAGAAATCCATCTATGCCCTTTGAAAGGAAAGAAAAGAAAAAGAAGGAAGGGTATGTTGATCCTAAACTCCAGCTGGTTGCTGATTACTTTCAATGGAAGTTTGGGTTTTACAAGAGACAAAAATCAGCTGCTGAGCCTATGACAGACTTTGAGGAATGGGCCTTTGAAAAGTTAGGAGTGGATAATTTACTTGACTTGGTTGATACTTCTTTGCGGGAAATGAGATTGATAGAACTCATTGATGAACAAAAGAAAGAAGAAGGTATCATGTTTAAGGATCCTAGGGATGGACCAGATATGGATGATTCTTCATCATCAGACTCTGATGATGGTCATCCCCCACATCAAGGAGAAGCCAGTGGAACTGCATTGTTAAATGAACCAAGAGTAGAACAGTCCATCGATCTTTGGCAAGTCTGGCGAGGCCAAAGCAGATCGGTCAAATGGATGAAGATCTGGAGGATCTCACTATAGATGATTTGGAAGCTCTGATCAACGATGGCATAAACTTTGGAGGTAACAGGTTGGTTGGCACATCTGTCACATTCAAGGCTATGAAGTTTGATGTGAATCCTGATGATCAGTAGACTGAAAACCTGGATGAAGAGGAAGTCATTGAACATAGTGAGCCTGATGTCAGTTCTGAAGATTCAATTGAATATCAAGAGTGGACTGATACTCAGGCACTATAGCTAAATCTACTGAGAATCTATAGAAGATTGTTGATGCTGGAGGATTCCTGGAGGAAAACATGGCTACTTTTCCTTTTATTTGTGTAGGAGAAAGAGTCCTACTCACTGAGGAACAGACAGTGATTGGACAGAGATTGGACATGGTGATGGGTTTTGAAGGATCGCCATTACTTTTTTAGGAGGTTCAGGCTGCTGAGGATCAAACAACACCTGAACAAAGGTTGGAACTGGTGGTACAGGTTGCTAAGGATCAAACAGCACCTGGACAAAGGTTGGAACTCACAATGGGTTTGGAGGAACCCTGCTATTGTTGAAGAACAGGCCACTGAAGTAGAGCCTACTGGAGTTAAAGTCACTAAAGGGAAGGATAGTCAGCAGACTGCTGTTATTGATGATGATGAACAGCTACTGGACTATGACTTCAGTGATGAGGAGTTTAAAATGCCTAAGAAAGAACCTATTGTTGCTGAACCACAATAGGCATTTATACCAATTTTTGAGGAACCTGCCCAAGATCCAATCTTGGAGGAAATTTTTGAAGATATAATTGAGGAAGGTCCTAACCTTGATGGAAGGGATATGAGCTGGGCCATGGTTGTCAGCAGACAGAGGGCACAATACAATGTTGAAGAGCCTGCTGATGAAGCTACTGGACATATGGCTGGAGGAATGGCTGGTGGGATACCAGCACAGGTATTGGATGAGTTGAGGGCAGTCAGAAATGACATTACAAGATTAAGGACTCAACTTGACAGACAAGAGCAAAGATTTGAAGATTTGATGAACTTGGTGGAAAATAGAGGAAGAAAGACTGAAACAGTTGCTTCCAACATTACTTCCACTCAATATGCTCTTGCTGACCTTGCCCAAGACGTGCAGGGAATTAAACAGGGAAATACACCAAAGGAGAAGTTCTTAAAAGAACAGTTTACTTCCATTCACCAGAAATTTGACAAGATTGCTGCGGCACCCAAGCCTGCTGTGGCTGAAACTGCTGGAACATCTCACCTTGCTGTATTGGATCCTAAGATTACTGAGAGGATCAATCTACTGGAGCCGACAATGGAAGGAAGGATCACTGCAGTTGACACTAGAACTGAAATCATGGAGAGTCAACTGAACAACTTGGTGATCACACAGGAGAGTGTTCATGGCCTGCTTTCCCGTTTTGTTGATGATGTCAATAAAGGGGAAGAGAGCCGACAAATTGTAACAAAGAGAGGCCGCAAGAATTTTTGCACAAAAGAAATGGGAGGTCGACACAAATGCATTCGTGAGAACTCAGATCCGGCGGACTTCACCGATGATGACCTCTTCAAGGAATACAAAAAGCTTTATTACAATGAGAGGAGACCTTACCATGACAAGGGCTTACATGAAGGGATAAATTCCTTCTTGGGACTGAAATTCTGGGAAGCTAGAGTTAAAGCCTTAAGATCTTCACACAGAGGTGGTAGAGGTGGAAGAAGTCTAACAACTACATCAGCAAGAGAATCACTGGATGAATTCAAGCAGTTATACATGCGTTTAGGATTTAGAGTACACCAAATTAACCTTACTCTACCCGAGGCATGGAAATGGTGGAAGGAAGTGAACCCCCATATTAATTTTTCCCTTATTGAAAATCAATGGATGAGAGAAATGGTCAAAGATATAAGGGAATATCAAGAACAGCAAGAGAAAGAAAGGCAAGAAAGAGAAAGAAGGAACTAGATCAGCATACTTACACCTGTTTTTTTGTTTTTCACTCTTTTTGCTTTGCTGTAAGGAGGGTATTGGCATCGTCACCAAAAAGGGGGAATGTTTGGACTTATTTTAAGTTTTAGTGATGAGTACCAGACTAGCTGTTATAGAGCAAAGGCAAAAAAATTTCTAGATCAAATGTATAGGCATATTAGAGTTGGATCTTTGTATAGGTTTGATCAAACAAGCACTGTAATTGGTCAACTGACTTTCATCAGTGGACCTGTCTATATCAGTAGGGTACCAGAGTCAGTAGACTAGTTTAGGAACCTGCTGAAGGCTGAAGGCTGAGGGCTCAAACTCAGTTATTGAAGGCTAAGGGATCAAACTTACTATTTAAAGTCAAAGATATGGAATTAGAATTTAGGGAAGTGTGTGATGACCTAAACTGATTGCATATACCTTGTATACAAGGTCTAAGTTCCACAAGCTAAATGGTGATTGGAACTTGGTTATGATCAAAATGGTGTAATCTAACATCATAATAAAAAGTTAGATATAAGAGAAGTCAGCTGCTGTGTTTTATAAACACATCAACTTTGGATCAGCTGACTGATATGCATTTCAGCAGACTTACACTCAAGGAACCTGCTGAACATATATCTCGATTTAATCAAAGGTTGCATTGGAAGATTACAAGGAAAATGACATACAACAACTCTTGGTCTTGTCAACAAATCAATGGCTAAGATTAAAAGAAAGTTGGAAAGAAACAGAGGTTTATCCAATGGTTACAAGTCAAAGGGTGGACAGTCTGAAAACTGTCAAAAAGTAAACTGATAGTGTCAGTACTATGTACAGGGACATAATGCATGTCATGAAATGAACAAATCTGAAACGGCTATGTTTGAATTTCAAACATAAGCCACAAGGATTCTCACCTATAAATAGAAGACCCCTGATACAGAAACAAGTGATGATTTTTGAGAGATAAATAACAATTAATCTTGAGCTTCAGATTCTTATCAAGAAGTCACCCTGATGACACCACTGAACTTAAAGCTACAGATCCAGTAAACTTTTCCAAGTGTAATCTATTATCAAGCTACATCAAGTTTACACACTTGAAGAATTCAAGCTGCTGATCATTTCATCCTGATCAAGCTGCTGCAAGCTGAATCACTAACTTGATTCAAACTTTCATTTACAAGAAACTTGCTGAAGACAGTGAAGCATCTTTGGGTTTCACGAACTGTTGTTTGTGGTGGAGCTGGTGAAGAGGCAATCCTACCCTTCAATGACCAGTGGAAGACTTTGGAGCAGCAATCCTACCTATTCCAAGTGTTCAGTTTGTGAAGCCATAGTTATTGGTGAAGGTTAAACAACCTAGGGATTTTTGTAACTGCAACCTCAAAGATCTCTAGTGGATTACCTCCAAAATCACATGAGAAGAGTTGACTGACAGGATTACACCACTTGGAACCACTATAAAAATTGCCTACTTACTTTCTGCATTTACATTCTGCATTTAGCATATTTAGCACATCAATCCACTGAAACTAGCTACTGAATCACACACTTATACTACTGAGTATCTAATACTTGGTATCATATATTTAACAACAAGTTATAAGGCTTAACTTGAATATATTCCGCTGCAACAAATTCAGTAAAATTAACGATCGTGAGACTACGAGTGTCGATAGAATCATCGAGCGATCAGAAAGAAGCTCGAATTTGCTGAGTTTGTTAACTCCAAAAGTTTTAAGTGTTATGTTTATTCACCCCCCCCCCCTTTAAACTTAACCAAAGCCTTTTCAAAGGACCAACAGAGTCATTGCAGATGAGACAAGATATTCTGAATTTCAAACAGAAACCCACCGAAACTTTTGAGGAAGCTTGGGAAAGATTCAAAGAAGCACAACGGAAATGCCCTCATCATGATATCACTCTGCCTGTACGAATGCATAGTTTCTATCATGGATTGTGGCCAAGTGAACAAATGATATTTGATGCATCAAGCAATGGGTGTTTCATGTTGTTATCACAAGAAGAAGATGATGAGAAACTTGAACAAATCGCACTTACAAGTCAATAGGGGACAAAGGAAATTGAGGTAGTGAAAGCAGCTGAAGGCATATTCGGAGAAGATACTTCTCAGCAGATCCTATATAAGTTGCTAGTAATCAATGAGAAAATGGAAGGCATGCAAGTTTGCATTGCCAAAGTGGAGAAGGTCCAAGGGATCTAGACATCCAACACTGAGGACGTGAACTATTTGGGAAGGCAAGGAAACCCATATGGGGGCGGATATCGCCCAGGTTCTCATGACCACCCTGTTTTCAGATATAGTAATATTGATGGTGGTCAGAGAGCGAAGTAGAGTGGAGGTTTTCCGACACAATCAAACTAGTTCAGTGGTTGGGAATCCGCTATGGACAGAATGAGCTCAACAATGACCAAAAGTGTCAATCAATTAACGAAGTCCATGAGCGATCTTAGTGCAAAATTTACAACTTATTGTCCGAAGAATGATACAAGACTGACCATTCAGGAAGCTTTAGTGCAAAATCTATCACACCAAGTGGGGCAGATTGCCGAACAAGTGTCAGCTCGTCCTCCGGGAGGATTGCCAAGTAACACCGAAAAGAACCCGAAAGACGTGAATGCTATTATGACAAGGAGTGGAAAAGAATTGCTTGGACCAGTTACCAGAAAGGAACTAGAAATTAAAGATTAGCAGCTAGCAACAAGAGAAATAGGGGAGACACAGCAGCGCGGTGTCAGTCCATAGTCGCGGCAATCTGTAGAATCAGCAAACGATCAGGGAGCATAGCAGCAGGAAGTAGGTAAGTCTTCACGTACTGTAACTATTAATCCTACTACTTTACCCTATTCTCCTAGGATGTCAAAGCCTAATAATGATAATTCCAGATACTAAGAGTTTATATAAATATTTAAAAAGCTGCAAGTTAACATCCCTTTGGTAGAAGCTATGGCCGGGATGCTAGAGTACGCTATGTTTCTAAAAGAAGTAGTCTCTACTAAGAGAAATTGTTAGACCTTGAGACAATTTGCCTGAACGTGGAATGCTCGGCAGTTTTGCAACACAAACTGCCTACTAAGTGTAAAAATCCTGGGAGCTTCCACATACCATGAACCATTGGAGGAGTCTGTCTAAACAAAGCGTTATATGATTTAGGATCAAGCATCAATTTGGTGCCGCTCACTATATTTTATAAGTTAGGCATGAAGGAGTTGAACGAGACATCGATAACCCTTTAGTTGGCTAATAGGTCTATGAAGCAACCATGTGGAGTTATTGAAAATATTCCGGTTAATGTTGATAAGTTGTGTTCCTAGTAGACTTTGTTGTGCTAGATATGGAAGTTAATAGTGATGTTCCACTCATCCTAGGAAGACCTTTCCTAGCGACGAGTAAAACATTGATAGACGTTCATAAATGTGAATTGATCCTAAAAGTGAATGATGACAGCATGGTCTTCAATGTAATGAAGATGATAGGTTACATGTGAGATGAAGGAGAGGCATGTTATATGCTGGATGACATTGAAGAACTCATTTTGAAGCTGCAACAACAATTGGTAGTTGATCCTGTAGTAGCAGAAACTTTTTTTGTTGAAGGAAGAAGAAGAGGAAGAGAATAAAGTCTGGCCTGGGTGCAGCGAAGGAAATGTGGAATAGAACCTATATCTTCTATGGATGTAGGATGACCTATTCATCGACCTTCATGGCACAAATTCTTTGATCTGCAGTTGACCGGAAGGATACTAAAATCATCATTGGAGGAGCCACCAAAGAACTTAACGCTTAAACCTTTACCCTCTCACCTGGAGTGTGTATATTTACAAGATGATACTCTCCCCTTGATAATATCAGCGTCATTATCACCTTTGGAGGAAGAGAAATCATTAAGAGTACTGAGAGAGGATAATGGAGCATTTGGGTGGATGATAGCGGATATTCGAGGAATAAGGCTATCAGTGTGCATGCATAAGATCTCTGTAGACCCAGAGAAGAAGGCAGTTGCTCAACCTCTGAGGAGATTGACGCCTCAGCTGAAAGATGTTGTTAAGAAGGAATTTATAAAGATGCTAGAAATAGGAATCATATTCCCAATTGCTGATAGTTAGTAGGTAAGCCCGATTCATGTGGTACCTAAGAATAGAGGATTCAATGTCCAACCCAATGAGTTTGATGAGTTGATCCCTATTTGACTAATCACTGGACACCGGGTTTGTATTGATTTTAGGAAATTGAACGATGCGACTAGGAAAGATCATTTTCCCCTACCATTCATTCACCAGATGCTAGAAAGATTAAGATTTCATGATTTTTACTGTTTCCTGGATGGATATTCTGGTTATTACCAGATCCACGTTTCCCCAGAAGACCGTGAGAAAACCACTTTCACATGTCCCTATGGAACATTTGCTTATAGTCGCATGCCCTTCGGATTATGTAATGCACCAGCCACGTTTCAATGGTGCATGATGGCATTATTTGCGGACATGGTGGAAGATTTCTTGGAAATATTTAAGGACAATTTTTCTGTCTTTGGAGATAGCTATGATGGATGCTTAGACATCTTGATGTGAATCCGGTTCAGAAACACGATCGGAACGTGCAAAGGAACCTCCTTAGGGATCAATGACGAGCTTAAAAACCTAGTCCTTGAAAATCCAGTCTTAGAACTAGGCCACAAATATACAACACTTCACTCGAAAATGCTGGTTCTCTACGTTGAGGAGAATGCTCACTCGCAAGTGAATGTTTAAAAGCCTATTTGACTCTAAAGAAAAATTTTCACTCAAAATAATAATTTCATTGTTGTTCATAAAATTACAAGTAGAATTCCTTTATATAGGCTACAAAATAAAAGACTAGAAATCTCCTAAACAATGTGGGACAAATTGACAAGTAAAATTCGCCACATTACTTTCTATTGGGCCTAGTTGACTCTAATAAGACCAAATGACTTTTATTTGTTGAAAATAAAGACTTAGCTCTATATACTAGCATATAGGCAACTCCACTAATGGGATTTTGGCCTTTTACTACTAAAAACATCATAAAACAATAATAAAGGACCAAAGTGGCGCCCCAAATAAATGGGCTGGCGTTATTGACACAAAAATCAAATAAAAGACTTCTAATTAATATATCCAAGCACATCATTTCTCTACCATTCAGTGTTCTCGGGCTGGATAAGATCACAACTTGAGTATAGTGCTTAAGATATGTGAAGAGACCAACCTTGTGCTTAACTGGGAGAAGTGCCATTTCATGGTCACTGAAGGAATTGTGTTAGGTCATAGGATTTCTAAGAAAGGAATGGAAGTGGACATAGCAAAAATAGAGGTAACAGAGAAGTTGCCACATCCAACAAACTTGGAAACACTGCGAGCTTTTCTTGGCCACACAGGATTCTATTGCAGGTTTGTCAAGGATTTCCCGAAGATCTCTAAACCACTATCTGAATTACCTGTGAAGGATGTACCTTTTGTCTTTGGAGAATAATTCAAGGAGGCATTCAACACATTAAAGCAAATGTTGATAATAGCTCCAATTCTGGTAGCAACATATTGGAATAAACCTTTTGAGCTTATGTTGGATGCAAGTTATACGTCAGTTGGAGCAGCCCTGGGCCAAAGAAAGGACAAAATCTTTAAACCGATCTATTACACCAGTCGTACCCTCAACAGTGCCCAAAGGAATTATGAAACTATAGAGAAATAACTCTTAGTTGTGATTATCGCATTCGACAAGTTTAGATCATATCTGGTAGGATCTAAAGTCATAGTTTTCACTAACCATGCATCCATGAAGTACGTTCTGACCAAGCAAGACTCCAAGCCAAGATTATTAATATGGATTCTACTCCTATAGGAGTTTGATGTAGAAATTAAGGATAAGAAAAGGGTCTGAGAATCCGGTGGCCGACCACCTGTCGAGATTAACACTGATAGAAGAGGATAAAGCTACTAATTAAGATAGAGGAGTACTTTCTTGATGAACTACTTTTTGCCATCTCAGTAGTGGATCTAGTTGAATCTCAGCCCAGACACAATACATCACGGGTGGGAAAGGTAAACCCATGGTTTGCGAACATTGTAAATTATCTTGCAGAAAAGTACCTACCACCAGAATTCACGAGCATGGACAAGAAAACATTCTTTACGGACTTGAAGCAATATTACTGGGATGATCCCTACTTATTTAAGATGTGCCCTGATAACATTCTTAGGAGATGCATCCATGATGACGATATTCCAAGTTTCTGAGACAATGCCATTCAAATATGCTTATGAGTTCACAAGAGCATGTCATTTCTGTCAAATGACTAGTAACATTTCGAAGCGGAATGAGATGCCACTGTATACTATCCTTGAGGTCGAGTTGTTCGATGTGTGGGGAATTGATTTTGTCAAACCTTTTACGTTGTCAAAACCTAATCGATACATCCTGGTAGCAGTCGATTATGTTTCAAAATGGGTGGAGGCGGTTGCTGTTAGGTTTTATGCCCGAAAGATAATTTGTAATTGTTTTATTTAAATGACGGAATTTATTTCATCTTATATATTCGCATTTATTGCAAATATTAATACACTGCAGAAAACCGTAAGTATATTGGTTATGTAATCACATAACTCAGTGTATGGCTATACACACGAGGATTGAGTTTGTGAAATATACTTAAAATTAACTTAGTCCGTAGCGTTTATTAATCTGAGTACGGGTCTCTACATTAATTTGCTAATAATGCGCCCAGAACACTTTAGGTGTAACAGTCTTATCCGGACTGTCGGTAATAGGGTACCTAATGGGGCATTTATATATGATGATAATCATATAGGGCTGGACCGATGTGATTTGAGTTCTCGATATAATTCTGTAATCGAGAAGTCTTATCGAATGACAAGATGATCATATATGGATTAATCTCAATCCTGAGGTGATCATAGACAACTGCTTAGACTAGGGTAGGGTTTGATGTGTTAGTAAGGATCACTTCTTAGTATGTGGTCCAACACTTCTCGTTGGTTCTATTCTAGGATGAGTGAGTAGTCTGTGCTATCATAGATATGGAATCCATTCCTTCCCTAGGGAAGTAGACAGACAGTTCCCTTATTTGTTAACCTTAGAAACTGATCGATGGGCCCAGTTCATATTATATTGGTTATGAACTAATTGATCCCTAGGGGTTAATGGTAAATAAGGATAATATGTTTCGAGAAGGGTTTACGGAGATATCCCGAATCAAAGTGAACAGTCTATGGATGATTTATCCGTATGTAATGATTATATCAGTGGGCACCTTATGACTCATAGTGGTGTGTAAGTTTATATCTATATTCAGCAGAGTTCAGTTTCGGGTTTATGGTGGTGTAATCCCGGAATTAATAGATTGAATATTATAGTTCGGTCTGACGGATAATATTATTTAATTTATTGTAGCTACTGAATATGGGTCCATGGTCCCCGACGTGGCCCCTAATATAGCATATACGATTTCTCGTCGTTTAACCTCAATTGTAATTAAATAGTTGGATTGGACTATTTAATTGATATGTGGATTAATTGTTTAGTTGGACTAGATAATTAAATACATGGAAAAGAAATTTTTGGGGACTCGGCCCAATGTGTCAAAAAATGCGTGGACCTTAATTTACTAAGGGAGGGGCGCATATTATTATTAGTTAATTATCAAGGAATTAGTTTTCTTGGATAATTATTTAATGTGTGATTTATCTTTTATTCGTTAATTGATAATTCATGGAATATTAGATAATAATATGATTTATCATAATTTGTTTGGGATAATTATTTTATTTATCTTTTATTTGGAATAAGGATTAATCTAATAATTATCTCTTAATTATTAAATCCTTGGAGGACAAGGATTACTCTCCTATATAAAGAGAGTTCTCCCAAGCCTTTTGACACATTGAAAAACACGCCATTTTGTAAAGTATTGTAGCTTGGAATTTTCCGCTATAATACTTGGGTTCGAGTTTTAGAAAAACTTCGGGTTTTTCTAAGGTAGCATATCAAGGAGGTCCGGCGACTTGAAACACCATCCACTTGGTGTTGCTTGGAGATACACGTTGGAAGACGGTGGAATCTTATTGGATCGAGTAGCTGGGATTAGAGATTGTTCTTGACGTTTTTACCCCATAAACTGGTAAGCAATCTAAACCCCCTTGTAGGTTTAGATCTATTTATTTTGGTTGATTAGATCTAGATCTTATACTTTCCGCTACGTAATCGGGTGGATCTTGATCCATCCGGCGATATTACATCTAACAAGTGGTATCGGAGCCTTTGATCTATCAATCAAAGTATGTGAATTTTAGATCTAAGGAGTGGAATAAGCATGTTAGATTGTTTTTATTTTCATTTTATAATGATTAGAAAATATCATGTTGATGCCTTGTGATTGTTGTGGTTGAAGAGATGGATTGGGGTTGGTATTGTTTACCCGTAGAACTATTTTGTACCTCTCTTGTTTAGTAACAATTGAGCATAGGATTTGTATTTTAATTTAATGTCAATCGAAAATTATGTGTAAAAGTAGCATCTTTTATTGTAATTTTGTTGTTCCGGGCTCGAAATATGAAGATCTTGATGAAAAGATGAAGATCAAGGCGAAACCCAAGAAATGAACGAGGAGAAACGGCTAAAAACCTGTTTTTTTAATTAAAATTCTGTGCTACAGGACTTTCTGCGACGCTGAAAAGCGTCGCTATAAGTCTGTTTTTTATCAAACTAGCATGCGGCTAGGGATTATTCTTACAGCGGCTGTATCAATACATTTTTTTCAGATTTTATTTAATCTATCTGCCGTATTGGCAGAAAATAAAAAAAATAAAAAAAAAAATGTCTGGAATTATTTTTTATAAACAGACGCATAATAAAACAAAAAAAAAAAATTATTAAAAAGATTTTATTTAATTATAATAAATTGGTTTTATTTAATTAAAAAGGTCTTTTCTCCTCTCGGGTGTTCGTGGTTCGTGATCCGGCGGTTCGAGCTCAAGAGTCGAAGTTCAAGACTCGAAGATTAGATTAAGTTTTTACTTTTCCTTAGAAAATAGGTTAGTCGGGGGTACCAACGATCCATCTCGGTGTTTATTTTTCCGTTAATTTTTTTTTTCGTGTATGATCAAAAATTGTATGATATAACCGGAAATTGCCATTACATGCATCTTCATGATTCCACTCCAATGCATATATGTAGCTAGTTTATTTCGAATAAATTAGGCATGTATAACTCGTATAATTAGTTTAAAGGCTTATTTAATTAATATGTGGTAGTTAATAAATAAGTAACTAATTAAAAAAACCGATGAACCGGGTTTTGTCAATCGTTACGATTTTAGTGAAGGATTGTCGGTGAATCCCACTTAGATAAATCGTTGAGCTTTTCGGTGATGGCTTCTCAGTGAACCCACCTTAAACAGAAACGCGATTACGCTTTGGGTGACCATTTAGAAATCGGAGAATCTTAGTACATGGGTTCGGAAATGGTCTAACCATGGTTGGGCGAGTTCAACAGAGCTTCGGCTCAATCGACTCCCCTCCACGTGCGATGTACGCTCTGATGTGAGTTCGACAAGACTTAGCATAGCCGATAAGCCTTCGGGCTAAACGGGGTTTCTCTTGCCGGATTGGCCTGAACTGTCACATTTGTTCCAACGAATAAGATGGCGTAGACTTGCCTACATAACCGACCCTGTTCGGAGTACTTTGATTTATTGTTTCTTATTGTCAAGGCAGAAACCGTAATTAGTAAACCCAACACTTTTTCAAATTATTGAGTGGGAGCGGGGAAGGCGACAGCCAACCCCACGGACTCTACTATAGATGCAAGCACGTGAGAGAAGGGTGACGCCTCGAGCCGCTTTGATTTCGGCCCCCTACGGATGGTGTTCACCCCTTTCAAAATTCAAGGCTTGGTCTCCGAAATGATAGGATTTTGGGTACTCGTTGAGTCACTGACCTACCCTACGGCGGCATACTCGGGTCGTACTTTGAGATCTGATATAGTAGGTCACACTCTTTATGGATATTTTCGAAATATCTAGGCTAGAAAAGGAAGGTAATCAATGATTAAGGTCCGGGATGTCTGATTCCCATGACATGTTTGATTCTCGAAGCTTAATCATTGAGAGAGATTGTCTCAGTTTAACCGTCACCTCTTTGACCTACCCTACGGCGGCACTGGGGTGTGAGGTTAAATCCTTGGAATGGTATGATAGACTTTTTATAAGTTTATTATTCCTAAAATACAAATTATAGTAGTGTATATTTGATTAAATTGCTGTCATTTAATTTACTGCAACATGTCTTCACAAATTCAAACTTTACTGAACGATAAGCTAAATGGCGACAATTTTACTAAGTGGAAAAGTAACATAAACGTGGTGCTCATATTTGAGAATGCACAATTTGTTTTGACCGAGGAGTGCCCTGTCATTCCCCCTCATAATCCGCCTAAACGCATTTGCGATCAACATAAAAAATGGACAGAGGCAAATAATAAGGCATCTTCTTAGCCTCAGTGTCGGAGGTCATTCGGAGCAAGATTGAGGGTTTTAATACTGCACAATAAATTATGCCGCACTTGACCACCATGTTTGGCAAACTGTCTGATCAAGCAAGACACGAGGCCGTGAGGAAGGCTGTCAATGCCAAGATGAGGCGGGGCCAGTCGGTGACTGGTCATGTGATGAACACGATTAGTTACTTTACTGAAGCAGAAACTCATGGTGCGACTATAGACGATGCTACCCAAGTGTCCATGATTCTCGAATCATGGACATCTGATTTCCTAACGTTCAGGACTAACTACGTCATGACTAAGACTCGTCTTTCCATGACGGAGTTGATCAACGAACTTCAAGTCTTCGAGGGTCTTTCGACGAAAGACAAAACCAAAGAGCAGGAAAAGAAGGCTGAGGCCAATATGGTCGTAGCCAAGGCGTCTAAGTCTAACCAGCAGGGTAAGCCAAAGAACAAGAAACAAACTGCGCTGGCGCCTAAACCTATGAAGAAGAAGAAGGCTAAGGCAAATGCACCATCCAAGCCCAAGGGCAAGTGTCATTACTGCAATGAGATAGGGCACTGGCGTCGTCACTGCCCCGTATATCTCAAAGATGTAATGGATGGGAAGGTTAAGGCTAGCAATGGGAAAGATAAGAAAGGTAATCCGGATTACTT
This sequence comes from Gentiana macrophylla, assembly GCA_026214975.1. Classification (NCBI taxonomy): domain Eukaryota; kingdom Viridiplantae; phylum Streptophyta; class Magnoliopsida; order Gentianales; family Gentianaceae; genus Gentiana; species Gentiana macrophylla. The sequence goes on from CM047810.1 coordinate 78,932,207, forward strand.
GTCTTGGAATCTTTCAATGTAGCTAAAGATGTATCAATTTAGATCTTCGATAATCGGAGCTACTAACCATGTATGTTCTTCTTTGCGGATCCTTAGTTCGTTTTAGGAGGAAGAGGAAGGAGCTCAAGATATGAGAGTCGGCACCGGGGCATTAGTTTCGGCAAAGGCAGTGGGAGCTGCGGTTTTACATTTTGGAAATAAAGTTTTACATTTAGACAATGTTTATTTCATTCAGAAATTTCATAGAAATTTAATTTCATATTCTCGCTTTGAAAGACCAGTTGTACTGCTTTTATGAATAATGAGTTTACTATTTCAAAGAATGGTTTTACTTTGTGTACTACTGTATTAGAGAACGGATTGTATTTCATTAAACCTACGCGAGCTCCCCTGTTAAATACTGAAATGTTTAAAGTAGCTGATCAAAAATCTACTAAAAGGCAGAAAATTTCTCATAAAGAAGATAGTACATATCTTTGGCACCTTAGGCTAGGTCACATTTCCTTGGAAAGAATCAAACGACTGGCTAAGGGTGATTCCTTAAAAGAGTTATCTGTTGACTCGTTGCCCGTCTGCGAATCTTGCCTGGAAGGAAAAATGACTAAGCGTCCCTTCTCGTAAAAAAGGAATAGGGCCAAAGAACCTCTAGAGTTAGTACATTCAGACCTTTGTGGTCCGATGAATGTGCAAGCTAGAGGCGGATTCGAGTATTTTGTTACTTTCATCGACGACTACCCGAGGTTCGGATATGTTTATCTGCTACATCGAAAATCCGAGACTTTTGGCAAGTTTAAGGAATTTCAAGCTGAAGCCAAAAGGCAGTTAGGCAAGTCTTTGAAATGCCTTCGCTCTGATCGTGGAGGAGAGCACTTAGATACTGAATTCACTGACTACCTACTTGAACAAGGGATTTATTCCCAACGTTCTACGCCTAGGACACCTCAGCAAAATGGAGTTGCTGAAAGGAGAAATAGAACATTGATTGACATGGTCAGATCAATGATGAGCTATGCCTCGCTACCGATATCCTTTTGGGGATATGCTCTAGAAGCAGCGGTATACAAATTGAATGTAGTACCGTCAAAGTCTGTCGACAAGACACCCTTGGAATTGTGGAATGGACGTCGTGAAAGCATGCGTCACTTCCGAATTTGGGGTTGTCCTGCACATATACTGGTTGACAAGACTATGAAACTACAAAAGCATACGAAAGTATGTCTGTTTGTTGGTTACCCCAAAGGAACACGTGGAGGTCTGTTTTACGATCCGGAAGATAACAAGGTGATAGTTCCTAATCCACCCAGACGTACTGAGAGAGTGGTTCGGCCACCAAATCGGTATGGACAATCAGAGGCAAACGTAGCCGTCTCTGATGGTGTGGAAGATGATCTAGTGTCTTTATGCAAGGCCATGGATGATCGTGACAAGGATCAATGGGTTGACACGATGAATCAAGAGATAGAGTCCATGTACTCTAACTCTGTCTGGAAGCTTGTAGATTTCCCCGAAGGAGTAAAACCCATAGGGAGCAAGTGGCTCTACAAGAGGAAGCGAGGAGTTGATGGTAAGGTGCAAACCTTTAAAGCACGGAGCTAAGGACTATACACAGAGAGAGGGTAGAGACTACGTAGAGACCTTCTCCCCTGTGGCCATGCTTAAATCCATCCGGATCCTCCTTTCCATTGCTGCACGCCTAGATTATGAAATCTGGCAGATGGATGTCAAGACAGTGTTTCTTAACGGTTTTCTCGACGAGGAAATCTATATGCAGCAACCAGAAGGATACATCAAGGAAGGCCAAGAGCACAAAGTGTGCAAGTTGCTGAGATACATTTATGGGTTGAAGCAAGCATCTCGGTCTTGGAATCATAGATTTGATGACACCATTAAGTCATATGATTTTGAACAAAATCCTGATGAACCTTGTGTATACAAGAAAGTCATTAAGGATAAGGTTGCGTTTCTAGTGTTGTACGTAGATGACATTCTGCTAATTGGAAACGATAAGGGGATGTTGTCGGACGTTGAAATTTGGTTGGCCAACCAATTCCAAATGAATGATTTGGGAGAGGTGAATTATGTTCTCGGGATCCAATTAATACGGGGTCGTAAGAACAAGATGTTAGCTCTTTCACAAGCCACTTACATTGACAAGGTGATGGCTATATATAGCATGACGGATGCAAAGAAGGGTTACCTACCAACTCGTCACGGTGTCCATCTCTCTAAGACTCAGAGTCCTCAGACTTCTGAGGAAATAGAGGCAATGGAAAGAGTGCCTTATGCTTCGGCTGTAGGTAGTCTAATGTACGCTATGCTGTGCACTAGACCTAACATCTGTTATGGCGTTGGACTCGTTTGTCGTTATCAGTCGAATCCAAGCAATGAGCATTGGATTGCAGTAAAGAACCTCTTAAAGTATTTGAAGATGACTAGGAATTATATGCTGGTATATTCAGGTGCAAACCTGGATGTACAAGGGTACACTGACTCTGACTTCCAGTCTGATCGAGATGATTTCAAATCTACCTCAGGCTCAGTGTTTACCATTGGTGGTGGTGCAGTCATTTGGAGAAGCGTCAAGAAAACCAGCACGGATGATTCTACTATGGAAGCTGAATACATAGCGGCCTCTGAGGCAGCTAAGGAAGCAGTTTGGCTCAAAAAGTTCCTGAGAGGTTTAGGGGTCTCTTCAAATCACAACGATCCGATCACTCTATATTGTGACAACAATGGGGCTGTATCAAATTTGAAGGAACCCCGTAGTCACTGCATGTCAAAGCATATCGAGTGAAAGTACCATTTAATCAGAGAGATTGTCCAAAGATGAGACATTTCCGTCAAGAAAATCCCCTCTGCTGACAACCCCGCTGATCCTTTCACCAAGACATTGTCGTTAGAAGTCTTCAACCGGCACTTGAAGACTATTGGTATTAGGGACATGACTTATTTGCTTTAGAGCAAGTGGGAGTTGTATTGCCGTAATATAGATATAGGGTGTGCTCTAAAACAATTAATCCACTTGCCTTTCGTGCAAGTGGGAGATTGTTAGGTTTTATGCCTGAAAGACAATTTGTAATTGTTTTATTTAAATGACAGAATTTATTTCATCTTATTTATTCGCATTTATTGCCAATATTAATACACTGCAAAAAACCGTAAGTATATTGGTTATGTAATCACATAACTCAGTGTATGGCTATACACACGAGGATTGAGTTTGTGAAATATACTTAAAATTAACTTAGTTCGTAGCGTTTATTAATCTAAGTACGGGTCTCTAGATTAATTTGCTAATAATGCACCAAGAACACTTTCGGTGTGACAGTCTTATCCGGACTGTCGGTAATAGGGTACCTAATGGGGCATTTATATATGATGATAATCATATAGGGCTGGACCGATTTGATTTGAGTTCTCAATATAATTTCGTAATCGAGAAGTCTTATCGAATCACAAGATGATCATATATGGATTAATCTCAATCCTGAGGTGATCACAAACAACTGCTTAGACTAGGGTAGGGTTTGATGTGTTAGTAAGGATCACTTCTTAGTATGTGGTCCAACACTTCTCGTTGGCTCTATTCTAGGATGAGTGAGTAGTCTGTGCTATCGCAGATATGGAATCCATTCCTTCCCTCGGGAAGTAGACAGATAGTTCCCTTATTTGTTAACCTTAGAAACTGATCGATGGGACCAGTTCATATTATATTGGTTATGAACTAATTGATCACTAGGGGGTTAATGGTAAATAAGGATAATATGTTTCGAGAAGGGTTTACGGAGATATCCCGAATCAAAGTGAACAGTCTATGGAGGATTTATCCGTATGTAATGATTATATCAGTGGACACCTTATGACTCATAGTTCAGTGTAAGTTTATATCTATATTCAGCAGAGTTCATTTTCGGGTTTATGGTGGTGTAATCCTGGAATTAATTGATTGAATATTATTGTTAGGTCTGACGGATAATATTATTTAATTTATTGTAGCTACTGAATATGGGTTCATGGTCCCCGACGTGACTCCTAAATATACGATTTCTCGTCGTTTCACCTCAATTGTAATTAAATAGTTGGACTGGACTATTTAATTGATATGCGGATTAATTGTTTAGTTGAATTGGATAATTAAATATATGGAAAAGAAATTTTTCGTGGACTCGGCCCAATGTGTCAAAAAAGGCGTGGACCTTTATTTACTAAGGGAGGGGGCGCATATTATTATTAATTAATTATCAAGGAATTAGTTTTCTTGGATAATTATTTAATATGTGATTTATCTTTTATTTGTTAATTGATAATTCATGGAATATTAGATAATAATATGATTTATCCTAATTTGCTTGGGATAATTATTTTATTTATCTTTTATTTGGAATAAGTATTAATCTAATAATTATCTCGTAATTATTAAATCCTTGGAGGACAAGGATTACTCTCCTATATAAAGAGAGTTCTTCCAAGCCTTTTGACATATTGAAAAACACGCCATTTTGTGAAGTATTGTAGCTTGGAATTTTTGGCTATAATACTTGGGTTCGAGTTTTAGAAAAACTTCGGGTTTTTCTAAGGTAGCATATCAAGGAAGTCCGGCGACTTGAAACACCATCCACTTGGTGTTGCTTGGAGATACACGTTGGAAGACGGTGGCATCTCATTGGATCGAGTAGCTTGGATTAGATATTGTTCTTGACGTTTATACACCATAAACTGGTAAGGAATCTAAACCCCCTTGTAGGTTTAAATCTATTTATTTTATGTATTTTGGTTGATTAGATCTAGATCTTATACTTTCCGCTGCGTAATCGGGTGGACCTTGATCCATCCGCCGATATTACATCTAACAGTTGCCTCACTACTAACGATGCCAGGGTTGTCTTGAGATTTCTTAAGAGGAATATTTTGACGAGGTTTGCCGTGCCGAGAGCCATAATTAGCGATGAAGGGAGTCATTTCTGTAATAGGTTGTTTGGAAAACTGATGATGAAGTATTAGGTGCGGCATAAGATTGCAGCAGCATACCAAGCCCAGACAAGTGGACAAGTGGAAGTCACGAATAGAGAGATAAAGAGGATTTTAGAGAAAAATGTTGTTAGGTCCCCAAAATAGTTTTTTTGATACCAAAATAGTTGCTTAGTAGTTTGCCATGCGAATTGTATAGGATTAGTTATACTTTGTTTTTGTATTCATAGTCTTAGATAGTATAGGCTTTAAGACAAGGAGACCAGAAATCTAGAAGACCAGACTCTTGTCCAACCATCTATCAAGACTGCTCAAGACAGAATCAGCAGAAGCAAAGCAAACCTGCAAGCAAAGCAAAGAACAGGCCAGTAAAGGTATTGAAGACCAAATGAGTTAAGTGTCAAGAATCCAGACGAGTAAAGAGTCATACCAGAGACTACCAAATGCTCTCAAGTGAATAAAATACAAATGAAGTCATAAATTAAAGGGCGTGTAGCCATCCATCCGATCAACATTTGATCTAATGGCTATGAAATCATACAAGTGGAGAAAGAGCATTTGATGCTATAAAATTATCTTCTAGAAGCCATCAAGTACAAGGCTCCAACGGTTAAAAAACTGAACAGGAAAAAATTCAAAATATCAAAGGACAATTCAACAATCAATTAGACACACTCATTATTCAACGGTACACCTACCCTACGAATACTATAAAAATATGAAGAAGAACAACAGGAAAAAAAGAGTTGAATTTTTTTAAAAGAGAAGCTAAGTATCAAAATAAATCTAGCAAGTCGTCTCTCAACAAGATCTTCATCTCAGAAGCTTACCAATCCAAATATAAGAATCAAGCAGATCAACAACAGAATCTTCAACAACTGAGCAACAACAAAATCTATCCAGTGATCTACTTGAACAAGAGAGCTTCAATCAAGATCTACAAAGTAAAATCAAACTAAAAGCTCTCATCCTTGTATCATTAATTTTATACAGCACCAACTCTACTCCTCAACCAAGTTCTCAAGAAAAAGTCAAACCTATTGAATCATCTATGGGGTGTGAAGGAACAGCGAAGAAGACAGATGAGTTGTTAGAGAAATGAAGTTCTTTAGACGAGTTGCGTGCAAGTAGACACCCGAAGCATCTGTGGGGTGTCAAGGATTGGCTACTTAGGGTGTGAAGCATCTTTAGGGTGTGAGGTATCTGCAGGGTGTCAAAGACACTTACCTATTGTATTAGTGTAGAGTACAATAGCGATACCTCCTGAGTCACGGGAGAAGCGGTCACTTAAAAGATTATGCCACTCCGAAGATCGATAACATTTCTTGTCTTCTTTACTTCAGCACTTTACATTCAATATTTACTTACTCTTTATCACACTATTCAACACTGAAATCCAAGCTCAAGTCTTATTTTGAAACATATCATTATTCCGTTTGCACTAACTTTTAGAGAATAATCGGACTGCTAAAAACCGGATGAGCTACTTGCTAGTCTCTTCTTGCCGACTAGATTTGATCTCAAAGTTAGAAACTCCATAATCGAAGAGAGTTCATTCACCCCCTCCGAACTATCACAAGACTTGTATTACGGAACAACAACTATGAATCCCACGAGGAAGGATTGGTCTTCGAAATTAGACGACGCTATATGGCCGTACATAACTGCTTATAGGACCACCATTGGGATGTCACCATACATGATAGTTTTTGGAAAATCGTGTCATTTACCGGTCGTGCTAGAGCATCGTGCCAAGTGGGCTATTAGGTTCTTGAACATGGACGAAGGCTTACCCGGAGAAAAGAGATTATTGGAGTTGATCGAATAGATATGAGGAGTTTAAATTACAAGCGTATGAGATTGCCAAGGTTTATAAGGAAAGAATGAATCGCCAACACGACTAGAGGATTTTGAATCGCACCTTCCATGTTGGAGATAAGGTACTGGTATGCAATACGTGTCTTCGTCTTTTTCCTAGAAAGATAAAATCGAGATGGTTTGGAGGACCTTATGTCGTAACAAAAGTCTTCAATTCAGGTGCGTGTGAGGTTAAGGATGAACACTCTGGGAGGATTTACACAGTGAACTGCCATAGGCTTAAACATTACCTAGAGCGCAATTACAACACTGAATTGGAAGTCTTTATGTTGGATGACCCAAAATACGAGTGAAAGGAGCCCTATTAGTAAAATCGAGCTGACGACTATAAACTCAGAACTATTTCTACACCCTTATTTATTACTTTTGTTTATTTTAAGTTATTGAGTCTATAAAGTAGCATGACAATCGAAAGGTTTTTTTTATCACATATATCTTTTGTCATCAGATTCTGGATATATGTGGTTTTTTCCTTCACGGTTCTCATGTGCACCCCGTACAAGTTTTCATGTCTTGCAATGGTCAATAATGAATAAAGTGGCTTAAACTGTTTTTGCGTATTCTTCATTGATGCACAATTACCGGCACCTTATTTTCTTAGTGATCTTTGCATGTTTCACAAGGTTTTTGGAGTATTTTGTGATATAGTATAACGTAGCAACTAGGGACCGATTTACAACAGTCTGGTTCTACGATTTATTGAGACACTTGGACAACCAATTTCAGAGCTAAGTACTTTTTCTTTTCTTTATTATTAGTCATTGGGGACAATGTCTATAATAAGTGGGGGGTAAGGGCGGGCTTAGCTTCTATTCGAAAAAGGGGAATAATTTTGAATTTTAAACACTAGTTTTAGCTTGTCTATAGCACGTCTTGAGTAAGGAATCGGTGGAAAAGGAGCCCAAGAATGATTTGAATTTAATTATAGCATATTCAGTTTAGTATTGAAGAATGAGCATGTTCTATGTTGTATGTAGTAGTGACATATTAAATGATATTTTTCCATTTGTATTCAATTTTTATGCACATAATCTGAGTGAGAAGTATTTGGATGAGATGAAGAGTTATTTTAAACCGAGAATCGATACTTGTCGGTGATATACTTTAACCCATTGTTTTAGGATGATGGTAGCCCTTATGACGCCACCAACGGTAAAACGGGATAAAACGGGCTAGCCAGAGAAGAGAGAAAAAAGAGAGGAAATCTGCCACAAAGAAAAAAGAAAAAAGGAGAAAAAATTGTGAAAAGCAAAGAAGGGTAGTGAGGGAAGCAAACTCGGAGCGTAAGACGCACGACCTCGCATAAAAAGAAACAAACGAGGACAACGAGTAGTACTCAGTCCCCAAGTTTGCCCGGCCATATTAAGGTTCAGGTTGTTTTCCTAAGTCTGAAAGCAAGAAGAGCGAGTGTGCACACTAGAAAGTTAAGATTGTGGGGTCGCTGTAACTTGATTCTTTTCATGAATGCACTATCACGAAGGATTCATCACACGACACATTGATGCAATGGTAAGTATTGATTAATAGAAAGCTTATGGATTGTGCAGGATACATGTTTTGTCTGAAATCATTACTGAGTGTGTGTTAGTTGATGGGGATTACTCTTGGAGGTACATTCCACCATGATACTCTGCTCAAGGACGAGCAGAAGGCTAGAGGGGGGTATTTGATGACGCTCAAAATGATACACCTTACGGCATCAACATTACACCCATTCTAAGCTAAAAGTAGTAGTTTTCGACCATTTATATGAACCATTTGAGTTGAATGTCACATATCGGGTTCATGAGTAGAGTAATTTTCATTTAACGTTTATTTTCCACGATTCGATATTATTTCGTGTATTATTTGACTATTTTCAGGTAACAAAGATTGAGCCATGCGTGGAAGACCGATTGTAGGCCAAACTGTGTGAAGAAACGGACCTAGGGTATTCTAGAACTTACAGTTAAGTCAGCAGAGTGAAAAAGAAAAAAATGCCACCCGAAGCCACGTGAAGTACCGCCGCAGCCGCGAGATCCAGAAGCTTCGGAAACCACGTTTTCTTGTACGAGGGGTAGTTTTTAAGGTTAGCTAAGTCTGTTATATAGCTATAAATAAGAGGCATCAGGCCTTGAGTTCAATGTACAATTTTCCACAAGACAAATACATTATATTCAATAGAAGTTCTCTTTGTTCATTTATTTTCTCTGTGAGTTCTGGTCACGGATGCGATGGATTCGCCTCCTAGGAAGCGCTCTACGGAGGGTATGCACTCATTTTTGAGGGTATGATTTTCCGGCTTTCTAGATGTAGATCTGTCGTTCTTTTATTGTGATTAGTATGGTTTAATTGCTTATATTAGTTCTTCTATGTAGTAGTTAGTGTAGTTTACCTGAATATGTAAAAGATCTAAATCGTTGGTGAAGAAATCATGAAAAAGAGGTTGTGTTCTTCAGATCTGCGACGGTCTTTATCACTAGATCTGAATACCTAGTAAATCCTAATTCATGATAATTGGCGCCAGCTACGTCCGATCAACAGATTTAATTTACATGTTGTTTGCCTGATCAACTATATGCATGTCATCGTAAATTAACATGAAGGCCGAAAAAGTGAAGTGTTAGTTCGGACGATGTCTTGATTGATCCTTTGGAACGTGCTAGTCAATCCATGATAGCTGCTTAGGGAGGTCTTCGGTCTTGAGCCGGCTAGTCGTAATTCTTATTGCATGTGAATTAATACAACAAACGGGGGAGGTTAATGGCACATAGGCACCTACTGTCCTTTTAATGGAAGTAGCGTAATATTAGGGATTAGCACACGTAGCTGTTAAACATCAAAAATTTACCAACATGGATGATTGATGCATGATATGAGGGGAATGACTAATCACTCATGGTTAGAACTAATCCTTATAAACTCAAAGGAGTATACTTGTGTTTGATCTTGCGTGTTTATTGGCACCACCATAATTTACTTCCATGTTCTATAGTTGGTCGTAGACCGAGTTTGTGTCACTCAATCTAGATTAAATGTGTTTTTACGAGTCTCTGTGAGATTCTTCCTTGACTCGCCAATACTCTTCTATGAAAGACCTAGTCCTATTTCTAGTAGAAGCCTATGCTTACACAATGGGCAAGATCAGTAAGAATTTTATTAAAAGAACCTGTGTTTGCCCATGGACAGCTTTATGTTGCATAGTCTAGAGCTAGAACTTCTGCTTGTGTTCAGGTTGTCATAAAGCCTCCGTTCTATGATGCTACAAATGATGAACAAAACAAAAACGTTGTATGTAAACAAGTTCTAACCCACACTTAATTCATAATAGCCAGGGTTCTACCACACACATATGTTTCTCGTATTTAGGTAATGCAGTTAACTAACATACAAAGCTTACATTCTATTCATAAAATTATTCTGCCTTTACCCTTTTATTTACCTTCCGATTTTCTTGCCTTTCAATTTGTAAAGTAAGCTTACGGAATTTCCTGCCTAATCTTTACTATTAAAGCTGCATCTCTCTATCGTTACTTAAAGAAATTGTTTGAGTAGATTAACTTAAATAATTGCTTGTGGAATATTGAAATGGTAAATTCTCATGCGTTGCTCTGATGTGCACTCAAATTGTCAGATGTGCGATGTTTGTGTTGTACGGAGAAATCAACATATTTCCATGTTATGTTGGCCTGACCAAACTGTCTCATGTTTAGTTGTTCGTCTGTGGTGCAGTTGCTGCTTATAACCTGCATACAATATTTCTAACCTTCTTTTTGTAACAAAAAGAGTTTGCATATGCTTTACAAATAATTCTCTTTTCGTACTAACAAATGTTGTCTCATCAATTTAAGCTGAACCAAAATGTTTGACGTAGTTTTCAATTCTGAATGATCAATTTGTTGCTCTTAGGAAAATGAATAGACAAGTTTTAGATGCTCTTGACATTGTAGAAGGCCAAAGAGGCTGGACGTGCATCGTTCAGGTTTTTGAAAGACATCTGGTACTCTATAAGGCTTAAACTTATCACCCCTTTCAAAAGAGATACAAGAACTACTTGCTGACCGGTATGAAGGTTAGACAGTTGGCTGTGAACCTACAGTTTATGTATAATAAAACTTATGCACATGGTAGGATTTACTGCGTTTTCTACATGTATTTAGGGGACAAAAGGGAATGTTGTGATGTTTGATAAAGACATCGATTTCTTTGAGCGATCCCTGCAGCCGTTTAAGAGATACAATATCTCTAATGCAAATGTGACCCAACCGCCTAAGCAGTTTCAGCTAGAAGAGTATAGGTTCTCTTGGATTATTAACAACACGACACCCGTAGAGCCGATTGTTGATGCAAAACTTTATGTTTTTCCATGAAACTTTGAAGTCTGCAAGTTTATTGACCTACATAAGTTTGTATAGACAGATGCAAATATAGGCAAATGTACAGTTATATCATACTTTTGTCGTATGTTTATGCTTAAAATATAATGGCCAAATATATTTAATTTTCCTGTTTACAGCATACTCTTCACAGTTTTACACATCAGCTTTCTTTGCTTACCTAAAATACATCATTTGTTTTTTTTCCTCAGCTATTATAGCCTTTGGTTGAGTATTTCTTTCCTGTGATTGACATCATAGCTACAAAATCTGCAAAAGATTATGTTGTTGTTAATGAAGAGTAAGTTTATGTATGCTTCTTCTGTCATTGGTTTTTTAACAATGTATAGCCACATAAAACACTTATATAATATAGAGAAATTCCCATAGTTCTACAGCTTTGGAAAAATCTGTTTGCACATTATGATCCAAGCATTGACACCGTCAGCAAAACACCAGTAACCATAATTGCCTCAAATCTTGAAGTCATAACCTTTCATGGTAGTTTTTTTGTTACATCTTTAACTGCATTTTACAGATTTTAGCCTTTTTACTACTATTTTATTAATCCTCTATTGCAGGTCTGTCCTTGGAAACGTGAAACAATACTTACTTGATCGAGGATCCACTACTTGCTGAAGATCTAGGCTTTAAAAATGGTACGCTATTCATTGTTACAACTTACTTTCTGATTCCCAGATCACATACTTACAGTTTCTCTTCTATCGGGTGTTTAAAAGGTGTGCTAAAAATAGCACAAGGGTTACTGAGTGGCTAAAAAACAAAGCCTATGAAAACAATAGGAAGTTCTTTCCCCACCCCAAAAGAAGAAGAGGTTTTGTATTTGCAGAGTGCAATTGAAGCTTTCAAAAATGTAAGCTCACATGCCAATGTCATGTGTTTACTTAATGGTCCAAAACAATTAACTGCCCTATTTATCATTCGTGTGTAGGTGAAAACATGTTGGATAAAAGCCAAGGTTCTCTTAAGCATAACGCGTAATCCTCTTTACGAAATACTTGGTGCAAACTACCGAAGGACCGTTGATGCTGGTGTGGATCGGAATGTTCAATGCTCGGGTTGTTCTGTGCTTTCTCCAATAGAAGTTAGGTACCATAAAAATATATTTAATCATAAATGGCTTGTATAAGTTGATAATATTATGTCTTATTGTGTTGTTCTTTTGTTTGAATTCACTTGCTAGGTTTAACCTACCAGTCAATCTGAATGATGAAAACACAAACATGAGGAGCACAAAAAAGACCCCCGATGCTGAAAAACTTAGCCCATTCACTGCACTTGAAATCAAGAAACTTGAAGATGAGGTGCTGAGTTTAAATTCATTCCAGCTATTGTCTTCAATATAACAAGTTTCGCTTTTAATACAACACCATCTTCGGTGGCTGCTTTGTTATCTCCGACTGTTCAGTTAACATGCTGTGTAAACATCATTTGCAGGGGTAGACTGCTTTACACGACCTCACAATTGCAATGGATAACACATACGTCGTTTTCTTGTCAAGTACTATGATAAAATTATCGATGGTGAGATGGTCCGAAGATATGTCATACTAAAGACATAAACACTTGATGAAATGAAAGCGTTTACTCCTGATGCATCATCAACAATGGGAACAACAATCAACCTTTATTCAGCAGATGATGCTACTGTGTCTGCTGAAATACCACTTATGTCGCCTTAGTCAAACAAAGCAGCTGGGTCAGAAACCCAGTTCTTTACGCCTACGACCAAAAAGGTTTTTGAAGAAGCTGCCAAAAACTGTGCTCCAAGTGAAGCAAGCAATTCATAGCCTTTCAATGTTAAGAGGACAATTAGCTTTGGTACAATAACTTCTGAAGATTTGGAAACGGTTTCATGTTGGCTCCTCGATTCAAATGTTGAAAAGGTTCCAGGATTGCCGAAGAAAAAAAACAAGGGACAAGACATGCAGGTTTAGGGTGTTCTTTACTTAAATAACCCATGAACAACTTTTAATTGTAATATATTCACCTACAAGACATGTCCGTGCTTTATTGGTTTTGTTATTTTGCATCCCTCACAATCTTCAACTGAAGGTGTTGATGGCAATCTAATAGCTACGCCTTCATATTTATTAGATAAAATAACTTTTTTTGCTTCATCCTTTCTATGTGTAATAAATGACCTTATGAGTGTTAGAAAATCACTAGTTTAACGCAGTGGAATTTAAAATTTTGATTTCCGATCCGAAGATCGACTTCATTTAACATAATAAACACGTTAAGTAGTTTGACGGCATATACTTTGGCTGATCTATAAGATCGACGCTTTGACCGTCAAGGAGAGTAGTACTATGCACAAGCCGTCCACGTGTCCAGCCTCTATCGATAATCCACACGAACTCCTCACCGGAATCCTCCTTGGATTGCTATCAGAAAAATCCGGCTGCTAGACCGGCCTTATTCTCTCTTTAAACTCACTATGAGAAGCTCTCTATTTTCTCAAGAACAATTAGCGCTTGAAATTGTGTTGTACAAAAGAGCTAGCCAACTCCTTTCTTATATAGGTGTAGGTGGCGCCCCAATGCTCCTAATCTGATTAGGAGAAGTGTCCTAGAAGATAAATGAAAGAGAAAAACATTTTCCCAATAAAATTAATAAGGAAAATCACTTTGATTGATTTATCTTTTTTATTATAATATCTTATATTAAATAAAACTAAATATTGTCAATATCTTATATTGAATATTATTATCTTATTACCATAATTCCATTATCCAAAAATCAATTAATATCCAATATTAATATTATGGTAATCTTATTAATTAAATTGCATAATCCAATTGTATCTCATATACTTAGAAGTGGCGCCCTATATTGCCAATAATTGGCATCCGGAATATTCTTTAATTAATATAATTAATATCATGTATTATATTTAATCATAATAAATAAATACCACCATATTAATTACCACTATAACCACTTAAGATAAAATTTTCCTTATTTGGTCATCAACTATAACCGTATTTTAATCCGACTCGATGTTCTTATGTGTGTGACCCGATAGGCTTCCGAATATGTTGGCCGTAGACACGAATGAAAATTATGAAAATGCCCTTCATACCTAACGATCATGGGATAGCGTCTAGAAACACACCGTGACCACCAATCATCAGAAGAGTCAAAAGCAATGACTACTACCTTTCATGTGAAACAGTTACCGTGTAAATAGAATCCTATCGCTGTAATAATAACCATACGATCGTATCTTGTGTATCAGTACATTAACAATCGTATCTTATAATCTGGATATCATGCTCTCTCGGAATAAAACATTTACTCATATTTTGCTAAGATTCTCGAGAGCCAGACATTTCTTATAAGAATGCCATTTCGGATATTCCCTCCCAATCATAAGATACGCGATTCCCGGACGAACTAACATGTATCCTCCGCATGCCTCAATATCACACCCAATCACTACCGCATGATCGCCCCGTGGCTAGGGGAAATCTCAATAGTGTCAAAGCATGAAAATCCACACCGTGATGCCATGTACACTCCGGTCTTAAGGATAATTACACAACTGCCACATAGCGCAACACTTGATGTAAGTGGTTCAGTCAAACGTACGCATTCTTTGATACACATCCACGTACAGTCCAAGTGTCTCTACACTTCGAAGACGATATCTATCCCTATCTTTAACAAGATAGAAGACATCCAATACGTGCTAGTCTAATCGTACTATCAAAGTCCCCTTTGACAGTACATACGACTAGAGACATTTATGTATCAAACTCATTAAAGCGATTAGAGACCTCATCAACCATAATCACTATCATTGTTTCTCTATCACAATTTGACACTTGGGACGTTACTATATATATACAATCAATACCATGAAGATAAACAATATATAATAACAAAAAGGCTTTTATTAATTGTAATAAAGTTATTACAGGAACTAAAATAGACTGTAAATGACCCGACCCGGTCAGATCCAGTAAAACCCGATTGGGTTTAGGACACCTTTTCAAAAATCTCCCACATGGCCTAAAGCCAATCATCCATATGCCTAAGCCCATGCATGTGAACATGTTTCTCATGTTTTGCCTGTGACAACTCCCTGTTTAACGGATTAGCTATGTCATCATCCGTGTGGACTTTATCTATCTTTACATCTCCTCTATCAACTATATCTTTAATCAAGTGATAGCGCCGTAGCACATGTTTGGACTTCTGATAAGACCTTGGTTCCTTTGACTGAGCAATTGCCCCATTGTTGTCACAGTACAGTGGCACTGGACCTTCAATGGACGGAACCACACCAATTTTAGTAATGAACTTCTTCATCTAAACTGCTTCCTTTGCCGCCTCCGAGGCTGCTATGTATTCGGCTTCCGTTGTAGAGTCTGCAGTAGTCTCACGCTTGGAACTCTTCTAGCTCACTACTCCGCCGTTATGAATGAAAACAAATCCAAACTGTGACTTCAAGTCATCTTTGTCAGTTTGAAAACTTGAATCTTTTTAACTTCGTAATACTAAATCATCATTCCCGAAAACCAGGAACATGTCCCTAGTACGTCTCATGTACTTGAGAATATTCTTGACTGCAATCCAGTGACCATCACCTGGATTATACTGGTACCTACTAGTCATACTAAGAGTGTACGAGACATCTAGTCTAGTGCACAACATGGCGTACATGATGGACCCAATGGCCGAAGCGTAAGGGATCCTACTTATTTGCGCCCTATCCTCCTCTGTCTTATGACATATTTCCTTTGACAGGTAGACCCCATGTTACATGGGCAGCAATCCTCTCTTGGACTGCTCCATGTTGAATATCTTCAACATCTTGTGTATATAGGAGGATTGTGACAGACCAAGCAACCTCTTAGATCTATCTCTATAGATCTTGATTCCTAGAATTTAGGCTGCTTCACGCAAGTCCTTCATTGAGAAGTTCCCGGATAACCAAACTTTGACTGACTGTAACATATGCATATCATTCCCTATGAGCAATATGTCATCCATATATGATGAATTCAAACTGTTTGATTGTCTCATCATAGTCAACTCATTGTCTTTGCTTATAACCTTTTGCCACTAACCTAGCCTTGTAGGTAGTCACGTTCCCATCCATGTCGGTCTTTCTCTTAAAGACCCATTTGCACCCTATAGGAACTATTCCTTCAGGTGGATCAACTAAGTTCCAAACTTGGTTGTCTTTCATGGATTCTATTTCAGAATTCATGGCTTATAGCCATTTCTCTTTGTCATGCCTTAATAACACCTCCTCGTATGTATTCAGGTCCTCATATTCCATGAGGTATACACCTGTGTACCTTTCGGGTTCACGACGTTCCCTGCTGGATCTTTGAGGTGCTAGTGTGTCCACGGTAGAGGTTGGCATCACATCTGTGTGTGGCGTTTCCTTTACTTCCATCAACTAACTGTTATCCGTAATTGGTTCTTGAATTTCTTCAAAATCAATCTTACTCCCGCTGACCCTATTTAGAAGAAACTCTTTCTCCAGAAAGTGGCCAGTCCTGGAAACAAACGACTTTTGTTCCTCGGGATGGGAAAATTGGTACCCTTTGGTTTCCCTAGAATAACCCACAAACAAACACATGTCAGATCTAGGTTCTAGTTTGTCAGGCATGGTCCGTTTCATATAAACGGGACATCCTCAAGGTTTCATGTAACCCAGTGTTGGTATCTTCCCTTTGAACAATTCATTAGGAGTTGACTCAACTATCTTTGATGGAACTCGGTTAAGTGTATAGGATGCGGTTTCTAGAGCATACCCTCAAAACGATTTTGAAAGAACTATGTAGCTCATCATGCATCGTACCATGTCCAAGAAGGTACGGTTTCTCCTCTCAGACATGCCATTCATCTGAGGCGTTCTGGGAAAGGTCCATTCAGGTAGAATCCAATTCTCCTTTAAGCAACTTTGAAACTCTCCGTTTAGGTATTCTCCACCTCGATCGGATCGAAATGTTTTGATTTCTTTACCTAGTTGTTTCAACTTCACTTATGCATTCTTTGAACTTTTCAAAGGCCTCAGACATATACTTCATTAAGTATACATGATGACGGTTAAAATAGTCTATCCTACGGCATCAATATACTATCCATTATGAGCTAAAAATAGTTGTTTCGACCTATAAATACGAACCAATTGAGTTGAATAGCATATGTCGGGTTCGTGAGTCAAGAAATCTGCACTTATCGTTTATTTTCCTTATTTCGATATTATTTTGTGCGTTATTTGATGCTTTTCAGGATACGGAATATTGGGCTGAGCATGATGGACGAATCTGGAGTGGACTGAATGAAAAGAATGAGCCTAGGGTATTCTAGAAGCCTCCAAGTTAAGTCGGTTGAAGAAAAATGACAAAATTACCCTCGGTAACCCGAGGGGCTGTGCCGACTTACCGAGGTACTAGAAGCTTCCGAAACGTGTTTTCTTGGATGAGGTCAAACTATTAGTTCCTAAGTCAGTTTAGATAGCTATAAATAAGTGGCTTTGCCTCAGAACACAATTGTACAATTTTCAAGACAAGTATTATGGAATAAAAGTTCTCAGTTCTTTATTTTCTTTATTTTATGACTTCTGGTCGGAAAGACGACGGAGTCGCCACCTAGGGAGAGATCTGAAGGAGATCTACGCTCGTCTTCGAGGGTATGATTTTCTGTCTTTTCCAAGATGTAGATCTATCGTCGTTATATTCGACTAGTATGCTTTAATTGCTTATTTAATTTATTTTGCCCCATGTGTTATAGATCTTATTCGTTGGTGAAGAAATCATGAAATAGTAGTTGCGTTCTTCAGATCTGCGACGTTCTATATCGCTAGATCTGAATACCTAGTAAATTACTAATTCATGATAATCGGCGCCAGATACATTGCTCGATAGATTTAATTTACATATTTTTAGCCTGATCAACTATTTGCATGTTATTGTAAAATAACATGAAAGACTGTTAGTGAAGTGTTAATTAGGACATTATCTTGATAGACCCTAGGAATGTGCTGGTCAATGTCGACAGCTGTCTAGGCAGGTTTGCGGTATGAGGTAGCGCTCAATATCGACAGAGTTCTTTATGCGCATGGGCTATTACGGACCAATTAAGGAGGGTAGCTTGCGTATAGATTGTCTACTGCCATTGTCGGAGTAGATAGGGTTAGGAGCTGTACCCGTAGCTGAACAATGAATAAATTCACCAATGGGGAGGACTGTTGCATGTGTGAGGGGAATAACTAATTACTCATAATTGAACTAATACCTTAGAAACTCCAGTTGCTTCGTTGGACTTGCATAATCTTCCTAGTTGATTGTTACCAATTTTACTACCGTCTATATTATAGTTGGTCGTAGACCGTTATTGTGACAAGCTCAATCTTGATAATTAGACGTTCTTACGAGTCTCTGTGGGATCGACATTGATTTGCCAGTCTTCTACTACGATAGACCTAGTCCTATTGCTAGTAAGTGCCTTGCACGCGATCAATACATAACCATAGCATGAATGGTCATCAGTGAAGGTGATAAAATAAGAGTATCCTCCTTTGGCTTGAATTGACATTGGCCCCCAAACATCAGAATGTATGAGTTCAAGAAATTCATTGGATCTTATCCCTTTGCCACTAAAAGGTGACTTTTCATCTTGCCAAGTAAACAAGCTTCGCATGTATCAAATGATTCGTAATCAAAGTGATCCAACATTCCATCTTTATGGAGTTTGAAAATGCGATTCATATTTATATGCCCAAGTCTACAATGCCATAAGTAGGATTCATTCAAGTCATTTATTTTGGCTTTCTTGTTGTTTATATTAAGTACGTCAACACTCATATCTAATATGTAGAGACCATTGCTAAGTATGTCAGTACTATAAAAATTCCATCACGTGAAAAAGAACAACATTTATTCGTAAACGTAAAAGAAAATCCTTCAACATCTAATGCGGAAATAGAAATAATGCTCTTCGTAAGAGCAGGAACAAAATAACAGTTATTGAGTTCTAGTACTAGCCCACTGGGCAATGAAAGAAAATAAACTCCTACGGCTAGAGCAGCAACACTTGCTTCATTCCCAATGCGTAGGTCCACATCTCCTTTCCTCAGTTCTCTTGTTCTTCTTAGTGCCTGCATATTCGTACAAATATGATAACCACAACTAGTATCTAATACCCAGTGGTTAGACTTAGAAGAGGCAATATTGATCTCAATCATAAACATACCTGAAGTCGAAGCATCAGTATGCATCTTCATGGTACTCAAGAAGCCTTTGCAGTTTCTCCTCCAATGTCTGGTCTCACTGCAATGGAAGCAAGCATCCTTGGATTTATCTTTAGCTATCTTAGGCGTTGGCTTAGGGACATCCTTCGCCTTCTTGGACTTCTTTTGGCTTTTTCCTTGCCCTTGTTAAAGTGACCAAAGAACACTTGCTTTCTCTTCCTATAGTGCCTCGTGAGCTTTTCAACATGTTCAATTGTTAGAAATCTACGCTGGAACGCAAATGAATTTAAAATTTTATTTCCTTTTAACCAGGATCGACTTCGTTTAAGCAATAAACAAACGAGTTAGTAGACGGTGGTTACCTTGGTTGATCTAAAAGATCGACACTTTGACCGTCTAAGGAGAGTAGTTCTGCATAGAGCCGCCCAAGTGTTCGGCCTCTACCGCTAGTCCTCATGAACAGCCCGCCGGAATCCCATCATGGATTGCTATTGGAAAACTCCGGTTGCTAGACCGGCCTTTTTCCCCTCTCTCCAACTCTCTATAGGATGCTCTCTATTTTACACAAGAACTATTAGTTCTTGGAATTATGTTGTACCAAAGAGCTTGACATCCACCTCCTATTTATAATGGAAGTGGCGCCTCTTAGCAGAGTGAAGGAGAAGAAAACATTTTTCCAATAAAATAAAGAAAATATAATTGATTGATTTATCTCATTTATTACAATATCTCATATTAAATAAATCTAGGATATTGTCAATATCTTATATTGAATATTTCCAAGATATTGTCAATATCTTATATTGACAATATTTACCTTTTATTATATTACCATAAATCAATTTACACATATGTATATATCACATATATATAGCACACATAAATCTATTAATATATATATTATACAAACATGCGCATGCATATATAGTACCAACTTGCACTTTTGCACACACACACTCATAAGTATTATATATATATATATATATATATATATATATATATATATATATATATATATATATATATATATATATTAATATCTAATATTAATATTTGGTAACACCATTAATTAAATTAACCAATCCAAGTGTATCTTATACACATTAAATGTAAGCGCCCCTTTGACCAACAAATTGGCTTCCGAATATTCTTTAATTAATATAATACTATTAATATCTTGTATTTAATTTATTCATAATAAATAAATAACACCATATTAATTTACCACTATAACCTTTATAGTCTCGAGATAAACTTTCCTTATTTGGTTATCATCTATAACCACATTTTAATCCGCTAGATGTTCTTATGTATGTGACCCGATAGGCTTCCGAATATGTTGGCCGTAGACACAAAGTGCAAATTACGAAAATGCCCTTCATTCCTAACGATCACGGGATAGCGTCTAGAAACACACCGTGACTTCAATCATCGGAAGAGTCAAATGCAATGACTACTACCTTTCATGTGAAACAGCTTGATTGCGTGTAACTTACAATCATATCATTTGTAATAATATCCATACGGTCGTGCGTCGATTGTCAAACATTAACGACCGTATCTTATAATCTGGATATCATGCTCTCTCGAAATAACTCGTTTACTCCCACTTTGCAAAGATTCATGAGAGTAAGACATTCCTTATAAGAAGGCCATTTCGGATATTCGATCCCAATCATAGGATACGCAATTCCCAGACGACCAATCATGTATACTCCGAATGCTTGAAGATCATACCCAATCACTACCGCATGATCGCCCGTGGCTGTGGAAACCTCAATAGTGTCAAAGCATGACAATCCACACCGTGATGCCATGAAGACTCGGTCAAAAGGATAATTACACAACAGTCACATAGTGTGACACTTATCCGTGTAAGTGGGTCAGTCTAACGTACGCATTCTCTAATACACGTCCACGTGCGGTCAAGTGTCTCTACACTTCGATAGATGAGATCTATCCTGCCTTAAAAGACAGAAGACATCTAATACGTGCTAGCCTGCTCATACTATCAATGCCCTGTTTAATAGTACATCAGCCTAGAGACATTTAAGTATCAAACTTATTAAAGTGATTAGAGATCTCATCAACCATAATCGCCTATCATGGTTTCTCTATCACAGTTTAATACTAAGGATGTTATCATATAACAATTCATAATTGGTTCTTTAAAAAGAACATATATATGACAACAGAAAAGTCATTTAATATATGTATAAACATAAAGAAATAGTAGAATGATCCGACCCTGTCGGATCCGGTCCAACCCGATTGAGTTTAGGACACTATTCCAACAATCTCCCACTTGGCCTAAAACCAATCACTTGCACACACAAGACCAAGTTAAAACACAAGAATCTCATGCAATACTCGCAACCAGCCCTAGCCATGAACGGATCGCTATCCGTGGGGACTCAAAGTATCTTCATATCATGTTCCAAATGACCAAGTCAAAGGAACCGCCTCAACACACACACGAATCTCTGACGAGACCTTGGTCCTTGCTCCAAGCAATGAATCCACTTACTATATCAGCTATATAGAAAAGGTAGAAGAACCGCACAAGGTTCAATAATGAACCTTCTAGATCCATGTACTGCTCCCGCTGCGCTTCTAAGGCACTAATGCTGCTTTGGCCTAGTTGTAGAATTTACAAAGACCCATCGCTAAGAACATTTCCACTCAACGTATCACTTTTTCAAAGTGATTGCAAAACCTGCATCAGTAGTTCCCACTCGCCTTCATAAGACTCAGGATATACATCTGTATATATACGTTTATTTAATTCCAAGTTTCAATAAACTAGGAATTCTTCCTTAACTTGTTTAAGGATATTCTCGACATTTACCAGATTTACTTTCATACTTGCTCATGACTCTTCATGAACTATGAACATCCAGCATTTCCTTTATGATGGTTCATATCGCAGTAGCGACGAAAACCTTCCATAAGCATCATATTTCACCTCATCTTTAGGACCAACGTCCTAACACAGATAGATCTTGCGATCTATGCTAAACTACTTTTAGCATCACATCTATATAGGTAAACTATAATCTAACAGCAGTTAAATCTATCACTATAGATTCTTATTTCTAAAATAAGAACTGCTAATCCAAGTGCTTTCGTAAAGATCTTGAACTACCAAAAACTAATTGACTGTGACATAGGGTGACAATTCTCGAGAGAGATATCCAATACCTTACTCGAAAATCGTAACACACTTCCACTATCCATATTGCACATGGGGCATATCCTTCTTTTGACTAAATCAAACTCCTTTGATTATCTAACAAAGAAACCGTCCAGAGAAACTTGTTTGAGTCCATAAATGGATCTCGTGGGCTTACATATCATGTTATCATCTATGAACATCGAGCTTTCTACCCAACGCCTTCAACACTATCATATAGCCATGATACGGTTATAACAAGCATCATCGATTAGAATCGAGGCTCACCGGCAAAGATAAAGGTAATTACACGGTTTACACCCCGCACTTCTCGGCCATCATTATAGCCTGATGGTAATCATATTACTATCCATGTCGACCTTTCAGGGACATTCCCTTAGGTAAGGCAGGACTAGGGTCATAACTCTGGTTGTCACCGATGGAATCTAATTCGAGATATTATGGCTCTGGCCATATCTCTCAATCTTGCCTTTCAAACATTCCTTCATAAGTCGTGAGATATTCATTCTACAAGATGAACATACCGATAGCCTTTTCGGGCTTGAGGTTAACCACAGAACTTCTGAGAACTTTTGTGTGCACGAGAGCAAAGTGTTCTACACCTCATCGCTATGTGGCGTCTCGCTCACGCTCCTATGGTTGAATATCTCCTTGTGGTTCTCAAACTACCTTTGAGATTTAAATCTACTCCCACTGTTTCTTTTGGAAGAAACACTTCCTCTAGAAAACAGATGTGTTTGGAGACAAACATTTTGCTCATGGACGAGTAAATAATATCTAGCGTACTTTCTAAGATATTCCACAAAGTTGCATATGTCGTACTGGCTCCAAGCCTTTCTGACTTTGCCTATGAAAACTTCAAATCATCGGTTAAGATATATTCGACATTATCCTCTTCCATATCTAATATGGAATTTATTCAACCTTTATTCTTTGGAACTCGGTTAAGTATAAGGGCACTATCCCGAAACGGGTAAGGGATACATCACATGGCTTGCGTCACACCTTTATCATATAAAGTGTTATTTCCATTTTGGGAACACAATCTAATTGTGTATCCCAAAGATGGTATCATTCAAGGGAAAATCTTATTCATTTTCAGACGACTTCTGAAACACCCTCAGGTATTAATTACTTCAATCCAATTGAAGATTAATTCCTAAGTAGCTCATCAATCTCATATTCGTACTAGCTCGAACTTTTTCGGGCTTTCCGAATTATGCACTTCTCTGAATACACTTGAATATTTCTAAAAATAGTCATAGAGACTAATAAACAATTATTTGTGGCATTAATTGTCACAAGCCAACAAACATTGGTATGTTTAGGCTTTAGACAATTTTTCTAGATTTTACAACCTTTTCGAAAAAGGGTATTTTAGTCCTCTTTGGATAAGATACGTATAACCCACATGATTCATAATCATATGGTTCAACATCATCAGAATGACGTTTATTTACACTCTTCCCTTCCAGAGAGACTATATCTAGAACAACCACTAATATCAAGGATAACAACCATACAATACTTAGTTGAAATTTCATCACATATATCAACTATACAGTGACATCAATCTAGTACGTTAGATTCAGTGACCTTCCAACTTTATCAGAATAACATTTATTCTTTACAATTGAATATGTCTACTAAATCCTAACCTGCAACATAAAACATGTTCTTCATAAGAACTAGAGCATAATAACATTTATTTAGTTCCCTTATCAGTTTACTAGATCCAGAATATGGTAAGTGTTACAACGTTTGTTTCACCTTCCATATTTGTATTCAATCTTTCTAATTTAATCACACTCGTAAGATATCATATATCTTAGAGTTGACTTTGAACTTAGACAGATTTATCTCAACTTACTTGCCTAGAATAGAAATTTCAATAAGTTCTCTATTTGAGCACATGCCCTAACTTTCCTTTTTAATCCTTTAAGCATTTGAGAAATGTTTCTTATTGTAGTCTTCATAAGACTTAAGAAAGATCACAAGAGCTATGTCTTCAATTTTCTTTTATAAAGAAAATCTAAAGTTTATTAAATAGTTTATTTAACCTTTTGAATCGTATTCAAAACATTGACTATTCAATTAACCTTTAAGCAATGATAGAATTAAGTCGATACTTAAATCTTACAATTTTGAAAACAACCTTTCCAAAATTAGTCGTGGTCATTCTTATCCAACGTTTGAATTAATTGTCATCGTATGACTGAATGATCATCTTGGATCGTATCCAATATATGACTAATTCGTTGAAACTTATTTCAATAGTTTTAATCATATCATGAGCTTCCGCTTTCATTAATAATTAAAGTCTCGGAGCACTGCATCAATTATGTAATCTCCTTGTCTCTAACTACTATAATGGGATTGCTCATGTCATTGCTTATTTTAAAAGGATTAAAATTACTTAACCATATTTGAGAACGTTTCTCAAAATTAACAGTCATAATTTGGTTTTACTAATCGAGAATTAAACATAAATATAAAGTATGCTAAAACTACAACATAAAAATGAAAATAAATGAGTGTTGTTGTTTATACACGCAAAATCAAAAATGGTATTTTGGTTTATGATTTTGGTCCCACTACTTCCAATTGACTTTCAAGAATTATTAATTTCTTTAGTGGACAAGATCCCACTAAACTACCCCGACCCCCGCTTTGGCTGGTGGGCCGAAAATAGCATAATAGGTAGACAACATCCCTTTTGTCAATCGTATCCTATACGACTCTTGTTGTTTGACTAGTCAACTCTTTGACAAATTTTCATCTTATGAAATAGTCAAACCCTTGCCTCTAAAATCCAAACGACCCCGCTTTGGCTGGTGGCCGAGAGAACTCTTAGTCAAGTCATAACCCCAATATTCGTGAGATCTCATACGATCATATCTCGATAATGACGATATACCTGAGGTAGGTCAACCCCCTGCTTTGGCTGATGAGTTGGATCCGAACAAGGGCTCTTCACCGTCATTATAATATTGGGACTTGATTTTTGTTGTGGAAGTATTTACATAAATTAATTCACTTAATTAATTTTAATTACGGTCTCATCAAATATATCTATCTCTATAGACTTACATCATACACATTTATCTAGATCGTTCCTAGTCATGCATCTATCGTATCATATAAAATAAATACTAGCACAAAATAAATAAATGCGTAAAGTAACTGGTATGATCATGGACTTTTCCTAGGTGCGGTTTCAATACAAATCGATTTAAACCGCTGGTCACAATCTAAGGGTAGCTGCAAACCGCCAATAGGATCTTTAATGCTCCATTCTCCAATGGGATCTTTATTTTCGTCTTTCTTTGGTCTCCATCTTCTGCTCCATTCTTGTTACATTTAATTCTATCGAATAAAATAAATACACCCGCCGCACGGGAGGGAGCTAACGGGAATGGGATAAATGCAGAAAATAAACTAGGTCACGTTCTTCATAACGGCCTAGGACAATTTTTAAACCAACATAAAATTAAATCATTCACATCTATCATATCGGTCGAGTCCATGATCAATCGGGGTCCATATAATCATATTATATCTACTATATCTAATCCATACAATAAAATCTTATGAAAAAGATAAAATTAAAATTTAACTACTTGCGTCTTAATTAATCAATTAACATTTAATCTATAAATAATTTTATCCAATCAATTAACTAATTAACATTTAATTAATTAAATGATTTTAATCGAAATAAAATTAACGATTAATTTTAAACCGATTTTAATTTTAATTTTAATTAATTAGAACTATTCCAAAATAAATCAAAATTAAAATTATTTCTCTTTTGTTTCTTTCCTTTTGATTCGTAATCAAAAGGGATGCCTTTGGTTTCCTAAACCAAATTTGGCTTAGGCCTGGCCACTTTCCAAAATCAAAATTTTGGAAGTGGCCTAGGCCTAGGCCTTTTACAAATCAAATATTTGAAAAGGGCCTAAGCCTATTCCAAATCAAATATTTGGAAAGGCCAAATAATTTTGGTTTAGGCCTGGCCACTTTCCAAAATCAAAATTTTGGAAGTGGCATAGGCCTAGGCCTTTTCCCAAATCAAATATTTGGAAAGGTCCTAGGCCTATTCCAAACAAAGTTTGGAAATGCCATTATTATTTTAATGCCATGTGGCATCCCAATGGCCAAACTATTTGAACCATTGGTTAGCTGTTAAGGGTGAAATTATATGATTTATAACGTTATATTTTATAATGTTTTCCCCCATATTCGTATTAATTGCATGGGAATTAAGTGTTTAAATGAATTATTGAGCAAATAATATTTTTAATGAGTTAATCGCAAAGTTGGTGAATTTATATGTTTTAATTATGATTTTATGTTTATTGGAATTATGTTACGCTTTGCGGTGTTTTTGATGTCATGTAGGTACTTGTTTGAGGCAAATTGATGATCAAATGTTGATAAAACTCGAGCTAAATCAAGATAGAGGAGATAATGGTGAGTTGGATTGAGAAGGAAAAGAGATAGAGTTGAAGAAATCCGTTTTTGATCGAAGATGGATCAAGTCCCGAATCAAAGTAACGAGCGTCCACCTTGCAGCAACCCTGGACGGGCGTTTGAAGACCTTAAACGGGCGTCCAGAAGGAAAATTTAATACAGAGAGTTTGGACGCTGAGCAGACTGGTGTTCACCTCCGTCCAGAAGCTGCTGGACGAGCGTCCAAGATAGTGGACGGGCGTCCAAGCACCGCCTTAGCCTAAACCGACCTAAAAATCTATAAATAGGCGCAATTTCTCAAACCCTATACACACAATTCGAACCCTAAAAACCTAGGGGCAGCTTGGCTGCGTTTTTCTACAGTTTTTATCTACTTTTATGCAATTTAATTCCTAGATTAGATTAGATAGATTCATGTCTTTTATTTCATCACTTCGAGTTGCAACAAGGATGCTAAGAGGCTAAAACCCTCTTGAACAAGCGTTGTGAAGCCTTCCTTCAACAATTCGATTTTGATTCGTGATTAATCACATGAGTTCCTATCTCAAAGTTGTTTCTTTTATCATTATTTATTATTGTGTAATGCAATTATATCGAAAGATCGTTGCTTTGTGATTGTTTTATTGATGAAAATCATATAAACCTTAGATCACCGTGATAAAAGAATAGATCTTTGATCTAACTAAAACGAGTTATTAGATTGTTTTTCTAGATCGAGAATTGAAAGATTTCACGCCTAGGTTAGAAAGACTTAATCTTTAATTGAAAGATCGAAGATTAGAAAACGAACTTGTCTACGAAAGTAGGTGTTCATGCCTTAGATTAGGTGAATCACAACTTGAGTAGGGATCACGAATTAATCTGAATTAGAATTGAATGTTGATAGGATAGGTGGATCGATTGTTTGTTCGTTCGTTATAATTTGATTTTAATCCTTTAAACTTGAATTGCTAGATTAGTTTACTTTTAATTGCACTCTAGTTTTTATCGCTTCCAATCTTGCCTAGCATTGGGTTAATTTCCTCTGTCTAGTTACTTTTATGCATATTTGTTTAGGTTAGTTCTTCGTTTAGGTTAGTTTCGTGACAACAGTTTAGTTGAAAACAAAAGCTAGGATTCACATTCGTCTAGTTCCCCGTAAGATCGACCCGGCATTAGCCTCCATACTACGATCCTTGCACTTGAGGTTAACCGGTTTATTACTTGTTGTTTTATATTGATAAAATCCGGGACAAGTTTTTGGCGCCGTTGCCGGGGATCGAACCCGGGTCACCCGCGTGACAGGCGGGAATACTCACCACTATACTACAATTAACAAGAACAAATATTAATTAACAGAAAAACACAAATAAGTAAACACAACTAAATCACCAACGAAAAACAGAAATAAAAACAAAAACCTAACATAAATTACTAATGAAAAACAAAAACTAGACAACCGTCCGGTTCCCGGCAACGGCGCCAAAAACTTGTCCCGGATTTTATCAATATAAAACAACAAGTAATAAACCGTTAACCTCAAGTGCAAGGATCGTAGTATGGAGGCTAATGCCGGTCGATCTTACGGGAACTAGATTTAATGTGAATCCTAGCTTTTGTTTTCAACTAAAAAGCTGTTGTCACGAAACTAACCTAAACGAAGAACTAACCTAAACAAATATGCATAAAAGTAACTAGACAGAGGAAATTAACCCAATGCTAGGCAAGATTGGAAGCGATAAAAACTAGAGTGCAATTAAAAGTAAACTAATCTAGCAATTCAAGTTTAAAGGATTAAAATCAAATTATAACGAACGAACAAACAATCGATCCACCTATCCTATCAACATTCAATTCTAATTCAGATTAATTCGTGATCCCTACTCAAGTTGTGAATCACCTAATCTAAGGCATGAACACCTACTTTCGTAGACAAGTTCGTTTTCTAATCTTCGATCTTTCAATTAAAGATTAAGTCTTTCTAACCTAGGCGTGAAATCTTTCAATTTCTGATCTAGAAAATCAATCTAATAACTCTCGTTTTAGTTAGATCAAAGATCTATTCTTTTATCACGGTGATCTAAGGTTTATATGATTTTCATCAATAAAACAATCACAAAGCAACGATCTTTCGATATAATTGCATTACACAATAATAAATAATGATAAAAGAAACAACTTTGAGATAGGAACTCACAGATTAATCATGAATCAAAACTGAATTGTTGAAGGAAGGCTTCACAACGCTTGTTCAAGAGGGTTTTAGCCTCTTAGCATCCTTGTTGCAACTCCCCCA
The DNA here is from genome assembly GCA_026214975.1 of Gentiana macrophylla. NCBI lineage: Eukaryota > Viridiplantae > Streptophyta > Magnoliopsida > Gentianales > Gentianaceae > Gentiana > Gentiana macrophylla. Next base: position 78,961,585 of record CM047810.1, read on the forward strand.
CACTTAAACTTTGCTCGTCCCGAGCAAAACAAAACAAGATAAAGGCTCGGAAAGAATATAGACATCTCAACACATATACCATATAGTCAATAAATTAGAAGTTCACCCGTGTGTGTGTGCATAACCATAGCAAATTTCCACTAAATCCAAACTTGAATATTTCAAGCAAAACTAGCTAATACCCCCTTCAAACTAGTAATAAAAGATACTCATAAGATGCACCCTACAAAACGGAACATATCCCGGAAAAGATGATAGAACACATTTAAGACCTTTCCGACATACTTAGAGGATAATCCTACAAACATATCCATCGGTTTATCTTGGGGATAAGATTAACGATAACTCGCCTCATTTCATTCTTTTCATACCAATTCTTAAGTTGATTCAATTGATTTCACATTTAAACACACATCGAATAAGCTATTGCTCATCATAGCAGAATAGGACATACGTGGTATACCCTACCTTACTCAAATCATAAAGCAGCTTCTTCTGACTGTCGTGAGCTTTTGGTCATCATAGTGGAATAAAACATTTCGAGATAATGCCTTACCGCACTCAAATCATCGACCAGCTTCCGACACACACTATTGATTTCATTATTAACTCAACTTTTTCAAATGACATTAGTTACGTATTACTTATCACATTCAAACCTCTAGATATTCACAGTATATCGTACTTGGAACTAAATACAAACTATCATAAGTCTCACGATATGAACATTAGCACTAAGCACATGACTTATAAGGAATCAAACATCACTAATCAAAAGGGGTATAACTTTATAATATAGCTCATCATTCACTATGGCTCGTGGAAAATAATATCGGGTGAAACAACTAACTTACGGAACATACGGCATACAGCATCAATGAATATAACAAACCGAACAAAAACATGCATTGCTCACTCGAGACAAAACAAAATTTTTTAAAATTTAGCTCATTTTTGCATAAAAATAAAATCATGTAAGCAAATGTATAGATACATATCGACTTATCCCCTCCCCCACACTTAAATTACAGCATGTCCTCATGGTGTGCAAAAATAAAAAGAAACAGAAAACTTAGCTGATTCGTTGTTCGAAAGGAGCTATTCTCGAAGTGGGTCGACCTCACCCAGAATGCTCAACGAATCCAATGAGGTATGGACCATCCACCGGAAAATCGAAATCGCCTAAAGCTCACAATCGCTATCGAAAATATCCTCGCACACTTGAAAAACAAAGAAATACCTCGGGGGATACAAGGGAATAAACCATATCGCGCAAAAGTGATAGAGATAAAGATAAGAGGAAATCGTAAGCAAAACAACACTTCGACCCTGTATAAGATTAGGACGGCTGACTGACAAAAACAACACAATCCTAATAAGATTAAAATAACTAGAACAAGGAAAAATAACTAAAGAAAGAAACTAATATAATAAGGGATATCTAGGATGCCTCCTAGTAGCGCTAATGGTTATTGTCGTTAGCTCGACACATTTGAAGCTCAGCCTAGATCAGGCCATTTAACCTTTCTGCCAGCCACTACCTCGTTTAAGCTCCGGTCCGTAGTGTGGCTGCAGAAACAGCATCTAACACATGGGGTAAAATCTTTTATAGCCTTCCAAACTCGTTTAATCTTCCCCATGGCTGATTTCTTTCTTCTCTGATTCCTCTGATGACGTTTAAGCTTTTGCTCTCTTTCATACTCCTCCATATCCCAACTACCTGCTAGAACTTCTGCTGATGAACCAATACCGTCATTCTCGGAGAATAAATCGGATGAAAACTCGTCAAATTCATTGACCTCTGTAACACCACATCCGAGAATATCGAGAAATTTAACAATCAAAGGTTTTTCTTTAGGTTCACCAATGTAGTGCTTGCACCTTTGACCATTAACTCGAAACGGTTGGTCTGGATAACCGCGTAGTTCTAGAACACCTCCAGGAATGATTTGGAGAATCTCAAAAGGACCGGACCAACGTGTTCTCAACTTCCCAGAAACAAATGTAACCTAGAATTGTATAAGAGAACTTGCTCGCCGACACGAATTCTCTCTTCTTTATCTTGGTGTCATGGAGTAGTTTCATCTTCTCTTTACTAATCCAGGCGCTTTCATAAGCCTGGAGTCTAAATTCATCCAAATTCATGCAATCTCTTTGCAATCGATGTTTCCCACGAGATTGGGAATCGAAGTTCAAAACTTCAGAGCCCAATACGCCCGTGCTCTAACTCGATTGGCGGATGGCATGGCTTACCAAACCATTTGATATGGCGATGTACCCATAGGGGTCTTATAGGTAGTCCTATATGCCCAAAGTACATCGTCCAACTTCGAACTCAGATCTTTTCTATGACTATTCACCGTCTTCTCCAGATTTTCTTGAGACTCTGGTGCTTCGCTCAACTCACGACCACTAGTCATCGGATGATATGGTGTGCCGATTTTATGGCGAACACCATACTTCTCGAGACTTTTTCCAAAGGTCGGTTGCAAAAGTGTCCCTTCATCACCGATCAAGGCACGTGGACATCCAAACCTCACAAAGATGTTCTTCTTCGAAAATTTCATGACCGTTTTATGATCATTGTGAGGAGTGGCAATTGCCTCCACCCATTTCGAAACATAGTCAACGCAGACTAAGATGTATTTGTTGCCACAAGATGATGGGAATGGTCCCATAAAATCGATGCCCCAAACATCAAAGACTTCGCATTCAAGGATGGGTTTCAACGGCATGTCAAACCGCCTTGTCAAAGCTCCGGTTCTTTGGCAACGATCGCAAGCTTTACAGAAGGCTTCTGTATCCTTAAAGATCGTAGGCCAATAGAACCCGGACTGGAAGATTTTCGCAACCGTTTTCCAAGGACCAAAGTGACCACCTGTGGGTCCACTATGGCATTGCTCGATTATATCGCGTTGCTCGGATTCAGGAACACATCTTCTCAGCAAACCATCTTTGCAGATCTTGAAGAGGTAAGGTTCATCCCAAACGAAATATTTCATATCAGAGAAGAACTTTTTCTTCTCCTGATAAGACATTTCGGGATCGAGATAACGGGCATGAAGGTAGTTCACAATGGAAGAATACCATGGAACATCGGGAGGACAACCGTCTATCAACATAATGTTTTCTAGAGGAAAGTAAAGATCTATATCATCTGGTTCATCCTTTTCCTCATTTAACATTCTAGAAACGTGATCCGCCACTACATTTTCACTGCCCTTTTTGTCCTTAATTTGAACGTCAAACTCTTGTAGGGTCAGTATCCAACGCAGTAGGCGCGGTTTAGCCTCTTTCTTAGTCATCGATATAACATAAGCGGCGTGATCACCCACACGATCACTTGAGCTCCTAACAAGTAACTCTGAAACTTGTCCATAGCAAAGACTACGGCCAAAAGCTCCTTTTAGAGTAGTATAGTTAACTTGAGAGGGTTCAATGTGTGATCAAGCGTAATAGATAGGATGGAACTTTCCTTTGATCTTTTGCCCTAGAAACAAAGACCAACAAAGATAGTTTGATGCGTCGCACATAAGCTCAAATGGTAGGTTCCAAATAGCGATATAAGAATTGGAGCAGAGATCACCTACTCTTAAGCTCCTCAAACGCGCGCTTGCAATTCTCATCAAAATCAAAAGTAACGTCTTCTTTGAGTAAAGTAGATAGGGGCTTGGAAATCTTTGAAAAGTCCTGGATGAACATCCTATAGAAGCCGACATGTCCGAGAAAACCTCGGACCTCCCGAACATTCTTAGGATAACTCATCTTCTCAATAGCTTCTACCTTGGCCCTATCTACTTATACCTTTGGTGACACTTTGTGGCCAAGGACTATGCCTTCATCTACCATGAAATGGCATTTTTCCCAATAAAGCACTAAGTTCTTTTCCACATCTAGATAACACTGATCAAGATTATTGAGGAAATCATCGAAGGATTGACCAAAGACCGAGAAATCATCCATAAAAATCTCCATGCACTTTTAAACTAGCCCGTCAAAGATTGCCATCATACACCTCTGAAAGGTAGCAGGGGCATTGCATAGACCAAATGGCATCCGCCTGTAGGCGAATGTACCTTAAGGGCAAGTGAAAGTGGTCTTCTCTTGGTCAACAGGATCGATGGGTATCTGGAAGTATCCTGAATATCCATCCAGAAGCGAAGAGAATGCGTGCCTCGCTAGACGCTCAAGCATTTGATCAATGAATGGAAGGGGAAATGATCTTTCACAGTGTGACCTCATTGAGCTTTCGATAATCGATACATACTCTGTATCCAAAGAATTCAGCCTCAATGCTATCTCTTCTCCTTCTCATTTTTCTCAATCGTAATTCCACCTTTCTTGGGAACTACTTGAGTTGGGGATACCCACTCACCGCCTGCAAATGGCGTATATGATACCCATATCTAGAAGCTTGATAATTTCCTTCTTGACTACCTCTTGCATGTGAGGGTTGAGCCTTCTCTCGAGGCTGTCTAACTCTGCTTTGCACCCTCCTCGCCTTGATTTTGTGCATACAGATGTCGGGAGATATCCTCGGATATCTCCCACCTGCCATCCAAAGGCTTTCTCATTTTTGCGCAAGACGTTTAATGAGTTTAAGCTCTTCTATTCGAGATAGCTTGGCGAGAGATGATCAAAGGAAGCTTGTCACCTTCTCTCGTAAATACATACTTAAGATGTTTAGGCAGCGGCTTCAGAACCAAGTCTACAGGGGGTTCCTCTAGACTTGATTTAAGATCTCCACTCCTCAACTCAACATCTTTGAGTTTACTTAGTGGCCCTATTGCCAAAGCTTCTTCCCTTAGCCCATCCTCAAAATCAGCTGCTAATTGATCTAGATTGACCACACCATGATTGTTCAGATTATCGATCAATCGCTCATATTCTGCTTCTACAGCCAAGACTTGCTTATCCATGAAGTCATTGAAGTCATCAGACGTCTCCTCAATGGAACAGCCGGTTGGAGAACCGGAGGGTACTTGAATAGATTTAGAAACACTATAGCTCACCTCTTGGTCACCAACTCGGATAGTTACTTTCCCACCATCACAATCGATGAGGGCTCTAGCTGTAGATAGGAAAGGTCTTCCAAGAATCAGAGGGACATTTTCATTTTTCTCCATATTTAAGACATACCAGTCAACGGGAAAGGTAAACCTACCAACTTGAACCAATACGTCCTTTAGGATCCCCGAGGCTTTACGTGAAGATCTATCATTGACGCAAGTTCATGGTAGTGGGTTCTAGAAGACTTTGTAAACCCAAACGCTTGCAAATAGATAATGGCATCAAGCTTATGGATGCACCTGTCACATAAAGAATTTGGAAAGACTAGGCCTCCCATCCGCAATGTGAGCACGAATTTCCGGGTCACCTCTTTTGATTGGTAAGTCCGATAATTGATCATTGAACAATCCTCACCAATTGCCTGATCCATTTCTCGCTTAACTTCTTCTTCAAGAAACAACATCCTTTATGAATTTGGTGTACTTAGGCATCTCTACCAAGACATCGACAATGGAAGATTTACAGAGTATTTTTCAACAAATTAAGCACCTTTTCATACTCCTTATCTTCGCTCAATGGGATGTTGCTCCTTCCGGTGGAAAGGAAGCTTTTTCAAATCATCCTCGGAAAATACTTTCTTTGAGGAAGCACTTGATACTTTGTCTTCCATGTCTTTCCAAATAACCGTCTTTCCATCCTTTTTTGTTAGTCGTGGATCGACCACCGACTATCATTTAACTTTCATCGACCTCGTGGATCACCACCGAGGATCCTCAATTATTTCACTTCTCAGGGGAACAGCCACCTGAGGACATCCGATCGATTCTTTATTCCTCAAGGGATCAGCCACTTGAGGAATCTCAACTCTTTCTTCTATCAGGGGATCAGCCACCTGATTTGCCTTCTGCAGCCAAGGGGATGATGGGTGCTCAACTTCCCCTCCTGCCTTATCAGTGGCAGGAGGGGCTAGTGGTTTCCCTGGAAGCCAGGGGGACCACTCAGCTGAGTGCCACTTCTTAAATTCATTGCACTGGCCTCTTCTCTACCGTATGGAGGTGAAGGTACCAGGTCAGTGCATTGATCTTTAAGCAATCGGCGTGAGCGACTTGACCGCCTTTTGGGTTTTTCTCAGTAAAACTGGGCAGATGCCCTGGGGGTCTTGACGCTAGCTGCTCAGCCAATTGCCCTATTTGTCTCTCAAGACTTTTTATCGTCCTGCTTTGCTCCTCCCGAAATGAATTCCATTCGGCTGTTATATCGTCCTGGTGGGAGGTGCCTTGAGAGTTTTGAAAGTTCTGGGGAAATGGCTGGCTTGGCCAACTTTGGAATGCAGAATTAGAATTGGCAGGCCAATTCTGATTGAACCTTTGCTGTGGATTGGAAGAATTATAGCTTGGGTTCTGATTATAACCAGGGTTTCTATTGAAGTTCGAATTAGGATTAAATCCCGAAGACTGATTAAACCCTTGGTTTTGGAAATTGTTCTGGCCAGAGAATTGGTTGTTGAATCTCTGATTTGTCCGCCGCCAGAAAGCATTGACTTCCGCATTCTGCCCAATCATGGGACAGAAACGAGCAGTGTGCCCCATGCTATCACATACTTGGCATGTGATGGGATTATGCTGTCCATAGTCATGAACAGCATTGACTTGCTGAGCAGAGGGGGAAGAAAATTGACATTGGCCAGTCATATGGCCAGTCTGACAGCAAGCTTCATAGTACAGAACTTGAGAGTTCTGTGAAGGTGAAGGAGCCTGATAACTCGGATTTGAGAAGTTTTGAGAAGCTGTCATTTGAGAGGTTGCCATTTGCTTCTGCAACATGGCAACGAGATTTTGCATAGTCACCTCTTCGACCTTGGGAGGCGGAGGAGGTGCTTGAATGGCTTGATAAGAGGGGCATAATTTTACTTGGCAATGTCCTCGAACGGCGCCCACCCTCATCAGTGTTTTCTTGAGAAATGCCCCACTAGAGGAACTATTGACCATGCCCTTGGTGAGCTCGGTCAATCCACTAAAGAAAGTATGGACTTGCCTTTGCTTTGGCAAGCCATGATGGGGACACTTGCGCAGGAGAGACTTAAACCTTTTCCACGCATCAAAGAATGACTCATTTTCCAGCTGACGGAATGTGAAGATTTCGTTCAGACAATGGGCTGTTTTTGAAGGAGGAAAGTATTGACTTAGAAATTCCTTCTCGAGCTCTCCAACGTAGTGATGGATTCAGAGGGGAGAGAGTGATACCACTCGAGTGCCTCCCCCGTAAGGAAAATGGAAATAGTTTAAGCTTGATGGCATCCTCACTTACACCTTGGATACGGGTAGTACCGCATATTTGCAAGAATGTGTGTAAGTGAGTGTGGGGGTTTTCAGATTGGAAACCATAGAAAATTGAAGCATCTTTGCATCATCCCGAATACGTCCGGGTTTAAGCTCGAAGTTTGCAGCAGTAATGGTAGGCATGACGATAGCCGGGTTTATGGTGACTGTACCGGGCATGGCATAGTCGGCCAACGTCCGTCTATCTTCCGCCGCCATTATTACTATTCTTTCGATTTCTCCTGAAAGATATTGCTCAAATTCTTGATCTAGAGCGTTTCCTTCGTCGAAACGAAGTCTCCGCCTATTGGGTCGGACTATGGTCCGCTCGGGGTCAGGGGAATAGATTAGTGGTCCTTTATGACTACGAGTTTGCATAAACCGAACACCAACTCAAGGTGTTGAGCAAGAAAGGATAGAAAGTGATGAATGGACGGGATCAGGCGGCGTCCAGATTCTCGGACGGGCGTGCATGCGGATTTTGAATCGAACGGGCGTCTCAGAAACCGGACGTTCGTCCAAGCCCGACAAAAACACGAACGAAGCGAAAGAAAAATTTAAAGCGCACGGGCGCCCACTAGTTTAGACGCCCGTTTGAAAGAATAAAAACAAGAACAGAGATGGATAAAACAAAGAAAAAACAGGGAAAAAGAGACAGAGGAAAGGATAACTAAACCTAGAGGAATCAAAAACTACGAAACTTAACTACGAAAAACCCTAATAACTATAAACTACCTAAGAAAATTTAAAACGAGAAAAACAGAAAACACTAAAAAGGGAAGAAAAAAAAACGTGTTGAAATCTTCTGAGCCCAAAATGGAAGGGAAAACAGTGGATTTTGACCTCGAAAACGGTGTCTGACGGCCTCCGGCGTCTGCCACGTCGTCGGCGTCGGAACGAGCTTTCCGAATTGGGGTCCTGCGCGCCAATCCGACACTCGATCCGAAAGTTATGGCCAAAATACTAAAGAGTGCTAAAACGATCTCTTTTATCCAAAAATATGACCGTGAAAAACGTGGAGTCAGATGATTCAACCTTAGAACACTACCTACGACACTTACCTACGAAAAAACAGAAAACCTAATTGAAATAAAAATAAAAACTAATGGCGAGACAGATGCCAGGGGCGTCCAATTAATCGGGCGGGCGTCCTCCTGAAGAAGAATCGGACGGGCGTCTCAGATGACCAGCACGCCGTCCAACCGAACAGATTCGAGCAGAGCGTAAAAAAAACGATAATGAAAACAGAGAGACTTTAGCCACATGACACAACTAAACAAATGAGATATTAATCACAACTATGAACAATATTAAATCACAAATACACAAAACAAAATTGGGGACCACCGTATCACACCAGCAGCCTCCGGCAGCCCGGAGGCCGCCGCCGCCGCCGGCGATCACACGGTGGTGGTGCCGCCGCCGATCGGCCGAGCACCACCTTTGCCGCCCCCTTTTTTTTTCGTGTATCAATTTTGCAAATCAAAAATCTTTCATCTTTTAATTACGCGATTTAAACGATAGAATTAACTACGCACAATAACATGCTTATTGCTTAAGCTCGAAGCTCTCTTTGATACCACTGTTAGTAAATCTACGCGGGAACGCAGCGGAATTTAAATTTTTATTTCCTTTTAACCAGGATCGACTTCGTTTAAGCAATAAACAAACGAGTTAGTAGACGGTGTTTACCTTGGTTGATCTAAAAGATCGACACTTTGACCGTCTAAGGAGAGTAGTTCTGCATAGAGCCGCCCAAGTGTTCGGCCTCTACCGCTAGTCCACACGAACAGCCCGCCGGAATCCCATCATGGATTGCTATTGGAAAACTCCGGTTGCTAGACCGGTCTTTTTCCCCTCTCTCCAACTCTCTATAGGATGCTCTCTATTTTACACAAGAACTATTAGTTCTTGGAATTATGTTGTACCAAAGAGCTTGACATCCACCTCCTATTTATAATGGAAGTGGCACCTCTTAGCAGAGTGGAGGAGAAGAAAACATTTTTCCAATAAAATAAGGAAAATATAATTGATTGATTTATCTCATTTATTACAATATCTCATATTAAATAAATCTAGGATATTGTCAATATCTTATATTGAATATTTCCAAGATATTGTCAATATCTTATATTGACAATATTTACCTTTTATTATATTACCATAAATCAATTTACACATGTGTATATATCACATATATATAACACACATAAATCTATTAATATATATATATATTATACAAACATGCGCATGCATAGTACCAACTTGCACTTTTGCACACACGCACTCATAAGTATTATTTATATATATATATATATTAATATCTAATATTAATATTTGGTAACACCATTAATTAAATTGCACAATCCAAGTGTATCTTATACACATTAAATGTGGCGCCCCTTTGACCAACAAATTGGCTCCGGAATATTCTTTAATTAATATAATACTATTAATATCTTGTATTTAATTTATTCATAATAAATAAATAACACCATATTAATTTACCACTATAACTTTTATAGTCTCGAGATAAACTTTCCTTATTTGGTTATCATCTATAACCACATTTTAATCCGGCTAGATGTTCTTATGTGTGTGACCCGATAGGCTTTCGAATATGTTGGCCGTAGACACAAAGTGCAAATTACGAAAATGCCCTTCATGCCTAACGATCACGGAATAGCGTCTAGCAACACACCGTGATCCCCAATCATCGGAAGAGTCAAATGCAATGACTACTACCTTTCATGTGAAACAGTTACCGTGTAACTTACAATCCTATCGCTGTAATAATATCCATACGGTCGTACGTCGAGTGTCAAACATTAACGACCGTATCTTATAATCTGGATATCATGCTCTCTCGAAATAACTCGTTTACTCCCACTTTGCAAAGATTCACGAGAGTAAGACATTCCTTATAAGAAGGCCATTTCGGATATTCGATCCCAATCATAGGATACGCGATTCCCATTTCGACCAATCATATATACTCCGCGATGCTTCAAAGATCATACCCAATCACTACCGCATGATCGCCCGTGGCTGAGGAAACCTCAATAGTGTCAAAGCATGACAATCCACACCGTGATGCCATGAAGACTCGGTCAAAAGGATAATTACACAACCGTCACATAGTGTGACACTTATCCGTGTAAGTGGGTCGATCTAACGTCGCATTCTCTAATACACGCCCACGCATGCGGTCCAAGTGTCTCTACACTTCGATGAGACGAGATCTATCCTCACTACAAAAAAAGCAGCGGTTTTGGCGACGGAATTTTTGCGACGGACTTTATTTCCGTCGCAAATTTACGCTTCTGACGGATGTTTAATTGTTTCTTGACGGGACATTTAGGCGGGACCAATTTTTCCACTTGGCGGGCAAGTTTGCGACGAATTTTTATTAATTTGCGACGGAATATTTAATAAAATTTTATAAAATTATTTTATTATTCTCGAATATATATGTTTGCGACGGAATTAGGGTTATTTTATGACGGACATTAAATTCCGTCGCAAAGCGGCGGATATCGATCGAAGACATCCCTTTTCTTCCTCATTTCTCTTCTTCATTCCCCCTCTTCTCACCCCCCCCCCTGAAGCTCTTCCGGCGCCACCTCCTCCCACCACCGCAGCCATGACCACCCCACAGTATGCTCTTCCCTCCCCTCCCACCCCCTCTCCCTGCACCCGATTCCCCCCCTCCCCCCCGCATTATTATGTGTATGTGTATATATATATATATTTTTTTTTTTTTTTTTTTTTATATATATATATATATATATATATATATATATATATATATATATATATATATATGTATGTATGTATGTATATGTATATATATATTGTATATGTATATGTATGTACAGTTTTATTTTTTTTATATATATTTTTTTTTTTCAATTTATATTGTATATATATATTGTAGTATGTAATTTTTGTATATTGTAGTATGTAATATATTTTTCGTTTTTTTATGTTTTTTTTTTTATTTATATTTTTTTTATATAGTGCATCATATGTAGTATAGATTTATAGATATATATGTGTAGTAATTATAAGTTAGAAAATGCTTACTTATGTGTATTAGTTAGATAAGTTAGGAAAATGCTTAAGTATGTGCAAAGCCGGATGTTGGTTGAATTGGTTGAATTGGTTTGTTGAATTGGTTTGTTGAATGCTTAAGTATGTGCAAAGCCGGATGTTGGTTGAAAATGCTTAGTTTAGAAACCGGATGTTGGTTGAATTGGTTTGTTGAATTTGGATTGAAATGATGATAAGTATGTGCTTACATGATAAGCATAACATACATAAGGTCCTCAAAGGTGCTTATTCTACCCGTTTGGAAAATGGTACTGGGGGGTACTTTGTTATCCGGCAAAGCCTCCGAATTATTTTGACGTCGAACCTTTGACCATGAATCGAAAATTTAGGTTATAGTGTTGTTAGTTTCATAGTAAGTTGAGTAAAACCTGAGTTTGCAAAAGTGTTGAGACAACCTTCAAAGACTATTGTTAATCTCATATTTTGTATGATATGATGTGTAGGATTGAAAATGAAGAGAATAGAACGTAGTTGGATGTACGAGAGGTTGGATGCTAACAAGAAATTTAACCCGGTATTTGTGAATGGTGTGGAGGAATTCATAAAACATGCAAAGCGATTAGATTCGCTTCGGGCAAATAATGGAATGATGAAGTGTCCATGTAGTAAGTGTAAGAACACTAAATTTTCGATCGAACATGACGTGAGATTACATTTAACTAAATATGGGTTTTGCGCAAACTACTATGATTGGGTGTGTCATGGTGAAGAGTTTCTCATTCCGATCAACGTTCAAAGAAGAACGGAATGTGAACCCTTATCGTGACATGGTTAATGACGCATTACGTGATAGGATTGATCACGTAAGAGAAGAATTTCTTAACCAAGAGGAGAACAATGAGACACCAAACCCTGAAGTTGCATCGCTTTTTGAAATGCTTGAAAAGCAGAGGAACTGTATGTGATGGAAGTAGTGTCTCCCGTCATCGCAAGCGGCTTCTAGGTTGCTCACTTTGAAATGTGATCAAACCTCTCTCACAAATGCGTTGACGGGGTTACCGGTTTGATAGGAGATATTCTTCCGAAGAATAACTTAATGACCTCGAACTTCTATCAAACCAAAAAGTTGTTAAAGGCATTAGAGCTACCCCATGAGAAAATACACGTGTGTCCCGCGGGGTGTATGTTATTTTGGGAGGAGGACGCAAATATGGACAAGTGTCGGAAGTGTGACCATGATCGATATAAACCGAAAACGAACGCAAGAGGTCAACGTGTGCCTAACAAAGTGATGACTTATTTCCCGATTGGACCTAGACTCCAAAGGTTGTACGCCACGAAACATATAGGCAAGGAAATGAGGTGGCACGCGAAAACCCCAGACAAAGCGGTATAATGGCCCACCCAAGTGACGCAGAAGCTTGGAAGCATTTTGACCAAATGCACCCGAGTTTGCTAAGAAGCCTAGAAATGTGCGGTTAGGACTTTGCACAGACGGTTTTGCACCTTTTGGTAATTTTGGGAAGAACTACTCTTGTTTGGCGACCATGGTTACACCATACAATCTTCCGCCTGTTGTGCATGAAAAGACAGTTTATATTCTTATCGATTGCTTGTACCGGGCCGAAAAATCCGAAAGGAAACCTCGATGTTTATTTGCAACCATTGATTAAGGAGTTGAAGCAAATTGTGGGAAACAGGGTTGTTTACTTACGATGTATCCACAAAATAGAATTTTCATATGAGGGTTGCACTAATGTGGACTATCAATGATTTTCCTGCGTATGGCATGTTATCCGGTGGACTACGGCTGGTGTGAAAGCTTGTCCCTATTGTGGTGATGGAAACAAGTCGTTCGGCTCAAACATAGTGGTAAATGCACTTGGTTTGATTGTCATCGCGCTTTCTCCTCAAGACCATATTTTTCGACTGATAAAGGTTTTTTGAAGTCCAAACAAGATGAACACACGACTCCACCCGTAGATTGAGTGGTGAGGAGGTATGGGAATTTGTACAACACCTACCAAGCATCATTGATGGCTCAGATTCGAGACTTGAAACGGCTTAAAAACTCCAAGAATGGTTGGTGGAAAAGAAGCATTTTTTGGGATCTTCCGTATTGGAAAACATTGTTTTAGCCGACATTGCCTGGATGTGATGCATATTGAGAAAACTTCTTTGAAAAATTGATTGACACGGTTATGGACGCGTTAAAGGCAAAATCGCTTGTGGTCCAAAATCGCTAAAGATTTGAAAGAGCTTTGCAAAAGCGCCCGATTGTACACTTGTTCTTGACAAGCGAAAAGAAAAGTGTTGTGTGAATGGGTCACCAAGTTGAAATTCCACGACGGTTATGCTTCAGACCTGGTAGTAGTGCGTAGATCATGATCAATACATTCTACGTGGTTTGAAAAGCCATGATTGTCACGCTTTTATGGAACGCTTGTTGCCGCTTGCCCTTCGAGAATTGATTCCGAAAATGAGTGGAATGCATTGACCGAGATAAGTCAATTCTTTCGAGACTTGTGTCTTTGCTACCCTAAAAATAGAAGACGTGATTCGTTTAGAGAATAACATGGCTTTGAGATTATTTGCAAGTTAGAGAAGATTTTGCCTCAGCCGCTTTTTTAACTCGATGGAGCATTTACCGTACACTTGCCGTATGAGGTCGAGTTGGTGGTCCTGCAATATCGATGGATGTATCCATTCGAAAGGTTTTGAATCACTTAAAACAAAAGATTGGTAACAAAGCTTTCATAGAGGATCAATATGCAATGCGTATTTGTTGGAAGAGATTTCAAACTTACATTCTATGTATTACGATGATCATATTGAAACAAAAGCAAAGAATCTTGTCATTGGTGAGACTTCGGCATCGCAAATCGTTTGATTTACTGAGTTATTCCGTGATCATAATGGTACAACAACCGGGAAGTGCAAGACGAGGTTCTTGGATAATAAAGAATATGACTTTGTGCACAAGTACGTATTGTCTAATCTGCAAATCATGAAACCGTATGAATCAGATGCATGTACCTCATTACTACATATATACAATGCTTAACGATTTTTACGAACAAATATACATTAACCGACAAAATGATTCATTCTTAGATTGTTCGAGCAATTTATTCGTGTTCAACAAATTCAATTGACCTCGACAGATATTTGGAATAAACATGAAAATGAATTTACCAAATGGTTTGCACAACAAGCATCATTGTTGAATGATGATTTGCTAAAAGCTTTGGCAAGTGGTCCTTCTCGTCAAGTCAAAACTTGGAAACGTTATTCGATTAACGGCTACAACTTTCGGACATTCAACCGGGCAACTGATATTGGTAAATCTTCAGTCAACAACGGAGTTTGTGTCAGTTCCACGGAAGGTGCCGACTATTATGGCACTTTAAATGAAATCATTGAGTTGGTGTATTATGGAGCTTCGACTGTCTACAAAGCCGTATTGTTCAAATGTGATTGGTTTGATAATTCTGAATGGGGCATGAATGTGCATAAAGATTATAAGATAGTTGAAGTTCATCGTGGTAGGAAATATGGCGCTTATGATCCATTTGTTCGGCTTATCAAGTCGAGCAAGTCTACTATGCTCCATATCCAAGTTTGAAAAAGACAAAGATCAATGGTCGGTTGTTTTCAAAACAAAGGCAAGATCGACTATCGATGCTCCCGTCGAGAAAACCGTTTTCCAAGAACAAGTGATCAATGATGTTTCCGATTATCTCGATCCTCTTAACATTGTCCACCAAGATCTTGATGTCGATGTTGACTCCGATGTTGGGGATAATGACTTGGATGATGATGAGATGGCGGATTTCATTCAACAAGAAGATGGAGAGGAAGAAGAATCGGTTGATGATCTAGATCTTCGATGAAGAGGAGGAAGAACTCTTCCATTCTAGTAGTGACAGATGAATAATAATGTATTAAATATTTTATTTTGTCATCATTGCTTTGAATAATAATGTATTAAACATTGTAATTTATTATTAATTAGTATAAACGCCTTTTTATTATAATTGCATTTAGATTAGTATAAACGTCATTTTCTGTGTCAAATAGATGCCAGGTAGAGGTAGAGGTAGAGGTAGAGGTAGAGGTAGAGGTAGACGCGGTAGGGGTAGTTCCCCCTCTCCCCGAGGCGCCTTCCTCCACCTGACTCACGGTTTGGATGATGAGATACACCAGATGACCGAGGAGGATTTGGGTGTCATTGTCAATGGTGACCTTGGATTGCCGTTTTTGGATCCCGAGGGGAGATGGTAAGTTAATACATATCTTGCTTTAATTTGTTTGTATTTTTATTTATATTTTGATTAACCAAATATATTAACAACTTATTGTTTTCAATATGACAAAGTTTACCGACAACTATGTCAAGAAAATGGCCAAGACCGCCATAATCAAGCGGCTTCAACACTTTTGCCACCACGTGGCATAATGCCACCAGAGCGGCGGAAAGGTGGTGGCACGCATTTAGGGTACGCTCGTTCATATAAATATAACTATATATAAATATAACTATAATTATAACTATACATATAACATATATATAACTATGTTGCGTGCTCATTTCAACTTTCGAAAGTTACGCCACGGCGCTGGTTAGTGGAAGCTTTTGAGCGGTATGCTATCAACAGGTCCCGTGATTATATGTATCGGGCTCAAACAAACCCCGTGCTCGGCTTTGGATGACCCCGGATATTCTCCGTCGATTCGAGGAGTGGATTGGGAGTCCCGTAAGCAATTATTCAATATTTAATTAATAATACTTGTGTTTTATATATATATGTATGTACTAACTTGTTTATCTTATGTCGAATAGGCATTCAAGGAATCATCTGCGAAAAAGAAGATAAACCGAGCTTCGATCCGGTGAGGAAGGAAGATCCCAGGACATGCTATGGGCGACGCGCGCGTTATCGATTTCGCTCGGGCCATGGAGGACAATAGAGAAGTGCCCCTATCGATCGGAGATCTCGGTGACTAGTTCGAAGAAGAAGAAGTCGGGCAACTTCGTCTCGAGGAAGTTTGAGAAAATCTTGATACGTTATGTATTCTAAATATTATATATACATTATATATAGATCATGTAATTATTGTTACTAACAAATTTATATCATACTTTACAGGATGTCTTCACCTCGAAGAAGGCGAAAGCCCAGGAGACGCAGCCTGACACCCCTGTCGACGAGTCGCGTCTTTATTACGGCTTACCGCCGGTGGTTCACGACAAGAAGGGAGAGTTTTTGGCATGGGGTCACCGCCTCCATGTACTACGACAGCCTGCTCATCGCTCGACACTCATCCGCCGAGACATACTCTCCGGGCATACTCACCCGCCTCACCCAGGAGATGGCGAGAGAAAGACAGACAATCTGCGTAAACACAAAGCGAGGTTGGAGGAGCTAGAGAGAGACAGAAAGCGTCAGGAAGACAGACTAGCGCAGATGGAGGAGTGGATTACCCAAATAGTTAGGCGGCATCCTCCGGAGGATGCAACCCGGTCGAGGCAACCTGAGAGATGACCGATCTGATCACGGACCTGGAGGAAGTGACATGGGTTTAGGTAGTACACCGGGTCTGACTGGGTGACATATTGCTTTATACATTTGTATTTATTTTGGCTTATCGTATCCCCTTTGACATATCGTTTTATCCCCTTTGACATATCCCCTTTGACATATCGTTTTATTTATTTTGCTATCGTATCCCCTTTTATATTGTTGTTGTTGATAGCCGGTAGCAATTGTAATGCTACCGGGGAAAATTATGGCCGCTTTTGCGGCGGTGGTTTGGCCGGTCACCGCAAAATGCAGATATAATTTTCTGATTAATTTTAACTTTTGCGACGGAAATAGTCCGTCGCAAAGTTGTTTTTGCGACGGAAAAGTGTATTTGCGACGGATATGTAAGGATCTAAAAATAAAAAAAAGTATTTAATAAAAAAATATTTGCGACGGATTATACAATTTTTGCGACGGTTTATAAAATTTGTGCGACGGATTATAAATTTTTTGCGACGGATTATACAATTGTTTGCGACGGATTTTACATTGTTTTGCAACGGAAACTATATTTTTTTAAAAAATAAAATACGTTATTATCCGTCGCAACATTCGTCGCAAATAATTTGCGACGGATAAACCGTCGCAAAATCTCGGTTTTGCGACTAAAAAATGCGACAAATAAAACCCGTCGCAAATCCGTCGCAAATTAGGATTTGCGACGGAATAAGCCTAGTTTGCGACGATAACCTTCCGTCGCAAAAAGCCCAGTTTTTTGTAGTGCACGCTTTAAAGACGAAGACATCTAATACGTGCTAGCTTTGTTCATACTATCAATGCCCTGTTTAATAGTACATCGCCTAGAGACATTTAAGTATCAAACTTATTAAAGTGATTAGAGATCTCATCAACCATAATCGCTTTATCATGGTTTCTCTATCACAGTTTAATACTAAGGACGTTATCATATAACAATTCATAATTGGTTCTTTAAAAAGAACATATATATGACAACAGAAAAGCCATTTAATATATGTATAAACATAAAGAAATAGTAGAAATGATCCGACCCGGTCGGATCCGGTCCAACCCGATTGGGTTTAGGACACTATTCCAACATCAATAACTCCGCAAGGGAGCAATCTATCTTGTTAATATGATAATTCATCACGAACTGCAAGTATGAATCAGGTAGAGACTGTAGAATCAAGTCAACACTCAATTCACGTTCCAACTTGTGGCCCAACTTCTCAAGACTCTCTCTGTACCCGATCATTTTAAAGCACATGCGACCCCACAGCAGTCCTAGATGCCATCTTACAACCAAACTGGGCTTTCAAGACCTCGTAGTTCTCAGTGCGAGACTGAGAAGCATAGAGCTCCTTTAGGTGTACCATGATTGTGTAGGCGTCCATAGACTCATGTCTGCTTCTCGCATTCAGTGTCATAGAAGCAAGCATGATGCATGTAGCATCGTTTGTCGAGCAATTGCTTGTTGTACTTCTCGACAACATCTGCAGTTCGTCCAAGACATAGCCAATCTTCTCATGCCTCAAAATGATTTTAAGGTTTCTTTCCCAGTCGAGAAAGTTGGTTTCATCAAGCTTATTTTCGATGATAAAATGAAGGTTCAATTAGTTTGACATTTTCTACAACAATAAATAAAGATAGAATAAGTAAAAGTTCAGGTACTCAAAACCAAAATTTTGCACTTAAATTTTTTATGAGGTTTTGCTCCCACTAGCCAACTATTCCCTATTGGCATTCAAGAATTTAATCAATTCATTAGTGGTTGGGATCCAATCTAGTCGACTCAATCCCCGACGGTGGTCGATCAATCTTGGCAATTTCGAAAGGTAGGTACTCCTACTAGTGGCATGTTATGCGACTCCTAGTGGTTGACCAATCAACTCTTTGACAGTCGTCAACCCATTGTCTCTAAAGTCAGCGGCCAATCACCGAAAAACATTAGTCGAGTCATAACCCAATATTCACGAGATCTCATACGATCATATCTCTATAACGATGATGTACCCGAGGTACGTCAACTCCCGATGGTGGCCAATCAGTTGGATCCGAACAAGGGCTCTTCACCATTGTTATAATATATGCGGACATAATTTACCTCAATTTTTGTTGTGAGAATAATTTTAAATTAATTCACTTAATTAATTTCATTTAATTATGGTCTCATCTACTATGTGCATATTACTACAATATCATATAAAGTAAAACATACACAACATTCCGCGCACAATATAACCGGTATGATCATGGATTTTTCCTAGGTGCGGTTTCAAATACAAACTGACGAAACCGTGGGTCATAAACTAAGGGTAGCTGCAACCACCAATAGACTCTTTATTGCTGAACGCCAATGGGTTCTTTATCTCTCTTTGGTCTTCATCTTCTTGTTCCATTCTTGTTACATAAAAATCTATCTAATAAATAATTTCACCCCCCGCACATGGGGGTAGCTAACGGGAATGAGATAAATGCAAAAAGTAAACTAGGTCACATTCTTCATAACGGCCTAGGACAATTTAAAAAACAAACATAAAGAAATCATTCCCATCTATCCTATTGGTCGAGTCAATGATCAATCGGGGTCCATATAATCATATTATATCTACAGATCTAATCCATACAATTATATCTTATAAAAAAGATCGAATTAAAAATTTAACTACTTATGCATCTTATTTTAGCACATCAAATAATTAATTAACTTTTATTTAATTAAAAGACTTAATCGAACACAAAATTAACATTTAATTTTGAATCGATTCTATTTTCAATTTTATTAATGTGGAACTATTCAAAATTAAAATCAAAATTAAAAGGTCTCTTTTGTTTTCTTTCATTTTGGTTCTTAACCGAAAGGGATGCTTTTGGTTTCCTAAACCAAAAGGCATCTTTCCAAACAAAATTTGGTTGACTGCCTGGCCCTTTTCCAAAATCAAAAATTTGAAAAGGGCATAGGCCTAGGCTTTTTCCCAAATCAAATATTTGGAAAGGGCCTAGGCCTATTACAAACAAAGTTTAGAAAGACCTTTATTATTGTAATGTCATGTGGCATTCCAATGACCCAAACTATTTGAATCATTGGTTAGCCACATGACATAACTAAACAAAGGAGATATCAATGCACTATGAAACATCACAAAAACAAAAACAAAATCGATCTCCCCGTTGGATTGGCCAGCCGATGCCGGAAGCCCAAGGGCCACCGACGCCGTCGCCGAGGAGGGGGCCGCAACTTCGGCCGAGCCCCGAATCGATTTTGTCTTATTACCATAATTCTATTTTCCAAAAATCAATTAATATCCAATATCAATATTATGGTAATCTTATTAATTAAATTGCACAATCCCGTTGTATCTCATACACTTTGAAGTGGCGCCCCATATTGCCAATAATTGGCATCCGGAATATTCTTTAATTAATATAATTAATATCTTGTATTATATTTATTCATAATAAATAAATACCACCATATTAATTTTCCACTATAATCTTTATAGTCTTGAGATAAAATTTTTCTTATTTGGTCATCAACTATAACCGCATTTTAATCCGACTCGATGTTCTTATGTGTGTGACCCGATAAGCTTCCGAATATGTTGGCCGTAGACAGAAAGTGCAAATTACGAAAATGCCATTCATACCTAACGATAACGGGATAGCGTCTAGCAACACACCGTGACTCCCAATCATCGGAAGAGTCAAAAGAAATGACTACTACATTTCATGTGAAACAGTTACCGTGTAAATAGAATCATATCGCTGAAATAATATCCGTACGATCGTATCTTGAGTGTCAGTACATTAACGATCGTATCTTATAATCTAGATATCATGCTCTTTCGGAATAACACATTTACTTCCACTTTGCAAAGATTCTCGAGAGCTAGACATTCCGTATAAGAATGCCATTTAAGATATTCCCTCCCAATCATAGGATACGCGATTCCCGGACGAACTAACATGTATACTCCGCATGTTTTAATATCACACCCAATCATTACCGCATGATCGCCCTGTGGCTAGAGAAAATCTCAATAGTGTCAAATCATGACAATCCACACTGTGATGCCATGTAGACTCCGGTCATAAGGATAATTACACAACTGCCACATAGCGCAACACTAAATGTAAGTGGGTCAGTCTAACGTACGCATTCTCTAATACACATCCACGTACAGTCCAAGTGTCTCTACACTTTGATAGACGAGATCTATCCGTATCTTCAATAAGATAGAAGACATGCAATACGTGCCAGTCTAATCGTACTATCAAAGTCCATTTTGACAGTACATACGACTAGAGTCATTTAAGCATCAAACTCATAAAAGCGATTAGAGATCTCATCAACCATAATCACTATAATGGTTTCTCTATCACAGTTTGACACTAGGGACGTTACTATAAATATACAATCAATAACATGAAGATAAACAATATATAATAACAAAAGTGCTTTTATTGATCATAATAAAGTTTTTACATGAACTAAAATAGACTGTAAATGACCCGACCCGGTTGGATCTGGTCCAACCCGATTGGGTTTAGGACACCTTTTCAACAATGAGGTCAACTTAACTGATGTATTTGTTGCCCAAACTTTCAGTTAACGGCTTCTCTGTATTCTGAATGCCTTTATTTTATGCATGCGTGTTTTGTTTATGATTTCAAATTCTTAATACTTGCACTGCTGTATTCTGAAATGACCCTAAGAAGATGCAGTACAAATATTTCATACATATGGTTTTAGAACAAGATTTAAGTTTGCTTCAGTTATAAGCTTTACAACTATCATTTACCTGCAATTCTTTAAATACACTACTGAAACATCATAAAAAGTCTGTATATAATGCAGGGCCTTCCGGGGGCCTCGTTATAAGTTTTTATTGGGCACTTCAAAATACTTTTGGACAATGGATTTAAATTTTGGAGGAAATGAAGGACATTATATTTTTGTTTAAAAGGATAATGACGATACTCAAATCTGTCATCAATGAACTTGGGTTAAGAACCATGTAATTGGACTTCGTGAGGATAATCCAATTACTATAACGGGTAATTTTGTTGTTGAAGCTGGGTCAATAGGGATTGGCTACGTATGTACCTAGGTTATTTTGGGATTAAGTTAGTACAACGTAGTTTTCAAGGTTTAAGGAGATGATCGTTATAGGGCTCCCTCATGGGGGAGTTGATCGCGCAGCCATTGAAGACGTGGTCAATGGTCTGAAACAGTTATTGGGGTAATCTTGCCCAACATGCATGGATCATGGAACGATTATGTTAACTATATAACCGTCGTATGAACTTGTCAAGACTTATACCGAGTTGTTGGGTACCTATACCAATATGAGCCTGGATGCACCAGGTCGGCGGTACGAGTTAATCAGCATCATGTGCCAAACTGTCTATAGAACGTAAGGAACGACCTATGCCATGTCGATGGCTTAGGAGCATTTTTCACATGATAACAACTGATTTGCTGAGATCGGACCATATCTGAGGTCTAATATAGCTTTGAACTGGTCAGCCTCTTTACTTAGAAGATCCAAAGTGTGTATTTGAGTGTCACGGGTATGACTCGGGTTATAACCATATTAGATAAAACCACTATAACGAGAGTAGTGATCCCAAAAATAGTAATATAATACTTGAATCTATTTTTACATAATGAAGATGTGCAATCCAAACGTCAGAAAATAACATCATAATGAAGCTGTGCAATCCAATCAAGATTCACTCAATTGAGTTGCCCGAACACTAAACGGTGGAGGGAAAGTTGACATTTGGCTAAAATCATCAATTTTGTTATTGGTACAAAGGATGAGACCTTTTCTAGTGACCGACAAAAATAAATAAATAGAATTTTGACTTTCTATAATGGCTTCTCTACTCTTCTTGTTGACCATTCCTTAGTATTTTCGATTAATAAAATGTTCCTTTTGTTGTGTTAGTGCATTGATTTTTACCATCCCATCATACTGAGGAAAAGAGGTGTTGTGGACCTCAATTTCCATTGTAAAATACAGTGCTTATTCTGTGGTGGGGAATGAGCAGGGTTGTAAATGAGTTGGACTACTCGTACTCGACTCTCAAGAAAGATTCATTCGATTCGGTTTTTTTCGAGTTCGAGCTCGAGTCGAGCTACTCGAATAAATAACCGAGCCAAGCTTGAGTTTAAATTATATTAATCGAGTAGCTCGCGAGCTTAATCGAGTTTGATTAAATAATTATTTGCTTAATTAAATTTATTATAAAATATTATTTTTCATATTTAAAAAAATATTATTCGAGTCGAGTATTAGACGAGTCGAGCTCGATCTTGCCATATTTCATTAAAAATTAAATGAATTCTAGGAAAATAATCGAGCTTACGAGCCTAGTCGAGCTATATCGAGTACTTTACGAGTCGAGTTGAGCCTTTCGAGCCCGAACTTTATAGTCGAGCTCTAGCTCGAGCCCTATCGACTCGACTCGGCTCGATTACACCCCTAGGAATTAGATCATTAGCATGCTATAACTAACTTAAGAGATACACACATTCCATTTTATTTGTCTATGTTTCCTTTTTTTGTCTCAACATATGTGTCCATTTCGTGCATTAATTGTCAATTTTCTTCAAATGTTTTTTTTCCCTTTATAATATTTACAATAAAAAGTATGTAGAATTAAATACTCCAACAACTACTTATAGGGCATAAATATAAAAATAATGGATTTTTTTATTATTATTTAAAGCTTATCTATTAAGCTAATAGATAAGCCAAAAGAGGGAGTTACACGAATGATACAAAATCTCAATACAGTACTCCAAACATAGAAAGAATATTCCAAAACTGTCTAGCTAGAACTACTCAATGGGCAATCTATCCAATCATTCCAAACTAAAGACAATTTATCGTATCTAAGGCCAATCCATGAGAAACTGAGCATTTGAATTTCCTTAAATACGTCCTCATCCGAAACCGACTTAGAATTAAAAGTGAGATTATTCCTTCTTTTCCATAAGCACCAACACGTGATTTTTATGGTAGCATCCCAAACCTTTGATAGCTTGTTTTGTTTCACATTCATGGGGTCATGATGAAGAAAATGTGCCCAACCCAAAGATGTATTAACCGGAGACCGCCACCATGCGGAAAACTTGTCCCAAATCTTAGAAGCGAATGGGCAACGTAAGAACAACTGGATCTCATCCTCCAAAGCTAAGGAACAAGCTGGGCAAGAAAGGCTAGCAAGCCTTATTCCTCTTTTTGACAGATTTGAAAGAGTCGGCAGACGACAATGAGCGGCTTTCCAAATAAATATATTTACCTTGGAAGGAACTATGTTGTTCCAGCGAGAAGGGGCAGAACTATAAAAATAATGGATTATTTAGTGAGATTCAAAACATTAACTACAATTTTATTAATCTATGAAAAAAGTTAAATGGGAGAAATAAAATAGGATAGATTTAGTATATATTTTAGAGTGGTGCTACAGGCACATCCGTTTTACACAACGGTGTGCCACAACGGTGATCTTCACTGTTGATCCATGTAGATCTAGATGGATCATCTAGATCTACATGCATCAACGATGAAGATCACACAAGGCACACACCGTTAATGTAAAAACGGATGTGGCTGTAGCATTGCCGATTATTTTAATGATGATTATATATGCCCCTCCAATACGTAATAATCTAATCTTTATAGCTTCTTTTAGAGGTCCCTTTGAAAGCATGGGGAATGAAACTCATTCTTTTTATAATTATTCATATTTGGCCCACCATGCATCATCTTTGTAATAAGCATATTAAAAATGGAATGGAGGAAAACAGAAGATACTTGCATTTTAGATAATGGCTTGTTAGTTTTCATTATTTATCCACCTTTTATGTGTTGAATCTTCAAGCAGGAATATATAAAACCATTGAAGCACTTATTTTTTTTAAGTTCTTTTGTTGAACCCCAAAAAATGGAGAATTAAGATGGAATCTTTGTACTTGTCTTAGAAGTTTATTGGTGTTCTCACCTGTTCGATACTAAAGAAAGAATCCCTTTAAATCATCTATATTATTCCAAGATTAACATGTTTAGAATAAGAGCGCAGTAGCATTGGTGGAGAGTTTGAATATGATTCCATCCCCTCGCTGTATACTTAAGGTAGAACCCCTTTAAATCATCTATATTTTTTTGCTTCCTTGTTTGTTTCTCAACACGCTCCGGCGTCAGACCCGTCTCTGGGCATAGGCCAACAAGGCCACGGCTTAGGGATTTCGAAAAATGATTAAAATTTAGGGACTTAATTTTTTATTTTGATCCAATGAGTTTATTATTCTAAACATGTGACATATAGTTTAAAAACTGTTTGTTTTATTTCGAAAGGCAATATTTCGATATATTGGCTTAGGACCTCTAAACACTCCTGGACGGCACATTCCGGCATCAATTGATATCAGAGTCATTTCATTTTTCTCAGACGTAGAATCACCATTAATCGTGGTTGGTCGTTGTGGAATACGTGGTCGTGGAGCAGCCCATGCACGTCAGTCCCCCGTTCGAGATTCGACGAGAAAGGAGGAATCGCAGAGGCAAGTGGAGGAGTTGACCTGACAGGTGGCAGAATGGAGCATTCGTGAGTCCAACCACATTGATTCCGGTTCTACTTTTGAGAATCCCTATCACTAGCATCGGCGTGAACGGGATGATCAACACCAAGATCTGGTCTTAAGGACTTGGGTTCAACATCGAGTTTCCTGAGTTTGCGGGTACAATTCAACCAAAAGCCTTTTTGATTGGCTAATTGAGATTGATCAGATATTTGAATATAATGAGGTTCCAGACCTTGATAAATTAAAACTGAACACCATCAAATTTAAGGGGAGAGCATCCGCTTTGTGAGAGTAGTTGAAACGTTCCTGAGAATGGCAGGGGAAGTCAAAGATTACCGATTTGTAGAAAATGAAGAAGAAATTGAGGGCTCAATTTCTCCTATTCAGTTACACTCAGGCATTATATCAATAGTTGCACGTATTTAGACAAGATAATTGATTTGTTGATGATTATAATGATGAATTTTACGAGCTGATTAATATGAATGACTTGGCTGAAACGAATGAGCAATTGGTGGCTCAATACTTAGGAGGGTTGTGTCTACCTATACAAGACCATATCAGCCTTCACTCACTTTAAATGGTTTCTGAAGCACATAAGCCTGCTTTGATAGTGGAAAACGACAGAATATGAGGCAAGCGCTCAGGGTAGAACAAGCCTCCCGACGAAAGGCTAGACCCTAGAATTTTCGGCTTATGGCGCCACCCCGTCCTACCATGCAGTCACACCTAGGTGCGTTTAGTTCTAGCATGAAGTGTTTTTGGTGAGGTGAAAATGGCCACTGGGCAACAGAGTGTAAGAGCACTCAAGGCGGCAGAGGAAAGTCCAATAATTTTTTGCTTGAGGAGGAAGTGACGGTGGATACCAATGATGATCTAGTGTGTGATGAGTACGAGGACGATGAGGTGTTTTGTGGTGATGTCATCCAAATTTAGTCGTTCAAAGAAGGTTTTTTTTCCATCAAAGTGGTTTCTAGAGATGACTGGTTGTAGACAAACATCTTTTACATCACTTGTACCATTAGTGACAAAGTTTGTAGTTTGTTAATTGATGAAGGAAGTTGTGAGAATGTAAATTTTTAGGAAGTTGCTCAAAAATCGCAATTAAAGACAAAGGCGTATTCCCGACCATACAGTCTATCCTGGTTGAAAAAGGAAAGTGATGTAAAAGTTGATAATTGTTGTATTGTTTCTTTTTCTGTTGGGAATAAGTATTTTGATTCTGCTAGGTGTGATGTTGTGGACATGGATGCTTGTCATCTTTTATTGGGTGGACCTTTGTAGTATGACATGAATGTTGTGCATGATGGTTGGAAGAATACTTACTCTCTTGTTATCAAAGTAAAGAAGATTATGTTGGCTACCAGCCCAGACAAATCTCACCCAACCCATGACATATTTATATGCTTTGTATGTCTAAGTTTCTTGCAGAGAGTAAAGATGTTGATAATATCTATGCTTTGATACTAGGAGATGATGGGGCATATTCTCAAGGGTTTTCCATGTTGCCTGCTGAGGTCCTGAATTATTAGCTGAGTATGCAGATTTAATGCTAAAGGAGCACCCTTCATGGCTTTCACTGATGCGGGACATTCAACCGCATATTGACTTGATTCCTAGTCAAGTTTACCCAATCGCCCGTCATATTGTTTCATTCCTAAGGAGGCCAAAGAGTTGCAGCAACATGTGATTAAGTTGTTTGAGAGAGGATATGTTTGTGAAAGTGTGAGCCTATATGCGGTTTCGGCTTTGTAGGTTCAAACGAAGGATTGTACATGGAGGATGTTTATTGACAGTAGAGTCATTAACAAAATTACTGTTAAATACATGTACCGGATTCCCCGTTTGGATTACAGATTGGATTTTTTATCTGGTGCTAAGGTCTTTACCAAAATCGACCTTAGGAGATGCTATCATCAAATATGGATAAAGGGTGGAGATGAGTGGAAGCCGGAGTTCAAGGCCCCACATGGCTTGTATGAGTGGTTGGTGATGCCATTCGGATTTTCCCATGCCCCAAAACCTTCATTAAGTTTATGCATCTAGTGGTACGACCTTTAATGAGAATGTTCGTTGTCGTTCATTTCTGTCGAAGATATCATTAATAAAGATCAATCATTTATGTATTTATCTATTATTTTGCATTTATCTATTACTTGGAGGCCAAGATAGTTGAGCCTATAAATACAAAATGTAATCAATTGTTGAATAAATGGAAAATCACTTTTCTCTACTATTATAATTACAATATGGTACAGAGCAGGGTTTTTTCTTCTCTCCAAATCATTACGTTGACTTTTCCTTCTAAAAAAATTGACCTAGCCGTCCTTCTCTTTCGGAGCATCCATGTCGGACATCACAGATCTGGCAACCACCCTCACCTTTTCCACCCCCACTTATCCTACCTTTACCCCATCATCTTCTATTCACATCACAAAATTAATTCGTCAAAATTACAACCTTTGGCGAGCACATATACGGTTACGTGGATGGCACAATCAAGCCACCAGCAAAGACCACCACCGACGATGCCAGCGTCATTTCTCTTAATCCGGACTACAACACATGGATCAAACAAGATAACCTAATATTGAGTATGATTACCTCTTCCTTGACCGGTGACGTCTTGATGCAAGTGTACGCCGCCACCACATCATTGGAGATATGGATGGCTCTCCAGAATTCGTTTGCAGCCACAAGCCGATCAAAATTAGTTCAACTCCGTACGGAACTTGCCTCGACCTACAAACATGACCTTACTACATCCGATTACTATATTAAAATTAAAAGGATCGCCGGCGACCTTGCCCTCGCCGGCCAACCCCTCGCCGATGAAGACCTTATTGCCTATGTCCTCACAGGTCTTGGCCCCGATTATGACAGCTTGGTCACCTTCCTTGGCACTCGCATAACGCTTACCGTTGATGAGGTATACTCAACTCTTGACAGTCGAATCCTGTCTTCTCCACCATCGTCCGATTGCTCCGTCCTCAACTCCGGCCAGCCTACAAGCACCCTCAGCCAATACCGCTTCATCCACTGCTCCACTGAATAACTACTCCAGTCAGCATGGTCACGGATCGAACAATTATCGGGGCCGGGGGCATGGCCGTGTCCGTGGCTCACCCTGACCCCCCTACACCGGCGATAAAGCCTCTGTTCAATGCCAAATTTGTTCCCGCTCCGGTCATTCTGCACAATCTTGTTATTACAGGTATAATTACCCACCCCACCGGGACCCCGTCCTCCCCTCACCCCTCGTTCCCCATACCGCCTCTCCCATATTATAACCCCAACCCGCAGGCTTATTATTCCAACCCGTATCCGCCCCCACACTCTGACTAGATAGCTGACACCGGTGCAACTCATCATATCACGAACGACTTCAACAACCTTAATCTCTCCTACGATCCCTACAAAGGTCCGTAAAAAGTCTACGTCGGTGACGGTACAAGTTTATCCATATCTCATATCGGTTCATCCTCTATTACTTCCAATGCGCATACACATTTACTTGCTAGTGTTCTCGTTTCCCCGGCCCTTAAACAAAATTTACTATCTGTTTGTAAATTTGCCACTGATAATGCCGTCTATTTTGATTTCATAACATGTACTTTCTTGTGAAGGATTACTCGGGCAGCGTCCATCATAGGGGATACGTCAATGATGGCATATACCACTTCTCCTTCAACCTTTCTCCAATCAAAGTTCTCTCTGCCTCCACCATCTCCTCCACTCTTTGGCAGCAACGCCTTGGTCATTGCTCCTTTCTCGAACTGCATCAGGTATTAGGCCGTCTGTCTGTTAATTTTCCAATAAAGCACCCACTAGTGTGTTTGGTCCGTGTCAACTAGGAAAAAGTCATCGTAAAACTCTTTATGTTTCTGAATTTACTGCTTCTACACATTTAGACTTAATTTATTCTGATGTTTGGGGTCCATGTACTGAATCTTTGATTTATGGTTCAAGATATTATGTTAGATTTTAGGATGATTTTACCAAATTTGTGTGGATGTTTCCTTTAAAATGGAATCTACTTTCACAACTTTTTACCTACACTTGAGCGTCAATTTAATTGAAAATTCAAATCTATACACACTGTTGGTCCCTTGGAAAGGCTAACACAAGTTTAGAGGGGGGGGGGGGGTGAATAAACTTGTCACCAAAAACTTTCCCAAAACTAAAAGTACCCCAGGAACTGAGTTTCTCCTAAACTCAAACTGACCCTCAGTTCAGTTTTGTTCATGTTCCTTAACTTGTGCGGAGTTCAGCTAACTCAACTGAGTATAAGTCAATACTGACTTATTCTTAATCTAGTTAACTAGCAGCGGATAGAACTAGCCTTTAGTACAATAGATGTGTCAATAAAGATCTGAACCTCCTATGTATCAGTTAGGTGCAAACTCAGTGTCTAATGTTTGCTGAGTGAAGTGATGAAGTGATTATGCAATAATTAAAACAATCACAGCACAAATGTAAGAACATAGAGTAAATCAACACAAGATTTGTTTATGGAAGTTCCGGGTGGTGTAATCCCGTAAGTCTCCCCTTCTCCTGTGGTGTATGAGGTATCACTAGAATCTTGAGATAACCGTTACAAAATCCTAGCCTAATGACAGTCCTTCACGACACCTTAGTTTCACTGTCTACACATAATGAAGAAAGGTAGAATTGCTCCCTTCATTTTGCACACTGATCCTTCGGAGGTGGAATGACTCCTTCACCAGCTCACCATTGACATACACACAGTCCGCAGATTGCACCCACAGCTGTGGAAACCAACTTGCAACCGTATGAGGAAAGGTGGAGTTGTTCTCCTCAAACTATGCA
This sequence comes from Gentiana macrophylla, assembly GCA_026214975.1. Taxonomy (NCBI): domain Eukaryota; kingdom Viridiplantae; phylum Streptophyta; class Magnoliopsida; order Gentianales; family Gentianaceae; genus Gentiana; species Gentiana macrophylla. The sequence continues at coordinate 78,991,938 of CM047810.1, forward strand.
TAGCCAACCCTTTTTCACAAAGGTTAGGTTTAGAATTAATCAAAAGATTAATTCAGTGAGATGTCTGATTCTTCTGGATATAGCGTTGTAGCTTCAAGATGCCTTCTTCTCCCTTAATGGGTTACTGGATCTTTCTTTTAAATCTCCAAGGCAATACTGTTGGCTTCCCTTTTTTCTAGATATGAAATCTGATTTTCTGGATCTGGATCTTTATATATGAGCTTTTTAGAACTTCTCCGATCCTCACTTCTTCAATCCTTTTTCTCTGTGTATTTATAGGGGTGATGTAACGGTCAACTAGCTCTTATAGCCATTACATTGTCGTTTAGCCAACGTTCATATGTACGACCTTTTGTCGTTTGGTCAGTTCAAATTCAACAAGGCTTCAACTCTGTTTTCTACTCTTCTTCAAAACTGAGTACCTTGTATTCTTGACATCCGACTTTTATTGACTAAGTCGGAGTACACCATTCAGCTTCCTTCTTCACCTGATAACTGATAATCTTTGTCCTTAAGATTAGTTAGTTTTACATGATCTATAGTTCAGTTTCAGGTCACCACAGATTTTCCTGAATCCTGATTTATAGTCACGTCTTAATCAGCTTCTAACTGAGTTTGTCACCTCAGTTCTTCAGTCTTCAACAACTGAGTCTGTGTCTCTCAGTTCTTCAGTCTTCTTAGATAGGCCAACTGAGTCTGTGTCCCTCAGTTCTTCATATATAACTCAGTTTTCTTGTTGTGACTCAGCTGTTTGCCTAGTTCCTAACTATTACAATGCTTGTCTGAAATAACCTATACAAGGTTCAGACTCTAGATAGAACTTATACATTTTTCTGTATACTGTTTCTTGCTTCTTATTCCATTATGCACTATAACAGCTAGTTATGACTTCATCATCATGGGTTATAAGTGATCTTATTAATTACGTGATGAATCATCATAAAAACACAAATATTATTTCCAACACACACCGACTGGGGGGTGAATATCGTCATCTTACTCATTATCTAAAATCGTTAGGCATTATGCACCTCTTATCATGTCCTCACAAGCACGAACAAGCCATCGCCATTGAAAGGCGTCACCGTCAGATTGTCAAAGTCGGTATTTCCCTCCTCGCTCAATCCTACCTACCTCTCTTTTACTAGGAAGATGCCTTCCCCACCGCTGTCTATATCATCAATCTCATTCCTACCCACATCCTCAACTATAAATCTCCCTTCAAAGTGGTACATGGCCGTCTCTCTAACTATTCCTTCCTTCACGTATTCGGTTGTGCATATTGGCCTTATCTCCTTCCATGTAACAGTCACAAAACTGACTTCCAGTCCAAGTCCTGTATCTTTCTTGGCTACAGGCCTTCCCATCATGGATACAAATGTTTAGATCTTTCCACCGGCCGTGTCTACATCGCCTGTGACATCGTCTTTGATGAAACCCTCTTTCCGTATACCTCATCTATGGTTACACCTTCTCCTAGTAACCTTACTATACCGTTACCGGCCACTCTGACCGTTCCTCCTCCCTCCACTACTCTTCCGGCTCCTCCTCCACCCGAACACTCTCATCCGGACAGTCCTTCCCCATCTTCAGTACATGTCCCTCACAGTCTGCCACCACCCTCTCCGGTTCCCCTTCCCTTGGATTCCACCGACCCTCCGCCCCTCACCCCATGGTAACCCGAACTAAGACCAACACCCTTAAGCCCAAGAAAATAGGCGATTTTATTCGATATCCCCTTCCTCAGGCACTCTTATCCGAGTCCACCATCACCGATCCCACTTCCTACACCGAAGCCTCCTAACACCAAGTTTGGCGTAATGCTATGATAGAAAATAAATGCTCAGTTGCATACTAACACTTGGGATCTTGTGCATTTTCAGTCTCAAATGAATATTTTAAGTAACAAATGGGTCTACCGCACCAAACAACATGCGGATGGTCAGTTCGAAGTCACAAAACTCGACTCTTCGCAAAGGGTTACCATCAGACCGAGTGTGTTGACTTAAGCGTAGTCACTATGGTCTTCACCAGGCCCCTCGTGCATGGTTTTCCCGGTTTACGAAAGTTCTTATGCAGTTCAGGTTTACGGCCTCAAAGGTTGACATATCATTATATTCTTATACTCGGGGTCGTGATCGCATTTTTATACTTATTTATGTTGATGATGTTATCATTATAGGTAGCCCTTCTTCTCTTATTACGCATGTCATTACTTACCTTGGCTCTCATTTCCCCGTCAATTATCTTGGTCCCTTATCCTACTTTCTGGGGATCGAAGCTCTCCTTACTGCTGATGGATTATATTTAGCTCAACAGAAAAACATACTTCAGTGTGTAGGCATCGACAAATCTAAGCCATGTCTCACATCCATGTCTGACTCTGCACGTATCTCAGCCATGTCGGATTCTCCTTTCGCCGATCCCTCCCTCTACCATAACATTGTTGGAGGGTTGCAGTATATCAATTTTACTCGTCCTGATATCGCGTTCGTTGTTCATAAAGTCAACAAGTTTATGCAAGCCCATTCTGATGATCATTGGCTTGCTATTAAGCGTATTCTTCAGTATCTTAAACACACCATATCTGACGGGCTCTTTTTCTCTCGACATTCACCTGGGACACTCAATGCCTATTCTGATTCTGATTGGGCTGCTGATCCTGATACTCGCCGTTCCATTTTCGCATATTGTGTTTTTCTTGGCAATAACCTTATCAGTTGGCGTTCTAAGCAACATCTCACAATTTCTAAAAGTAGTAGAGAGGCGGAGTACAAATCTCTCTCAAACGCCGCTGCTGAAGTTCAATGGTTGTGTAGTCTCCTGTCCGAAATGTCTATCTCTCTGCCTACAACTCCTACCCTCTGGTGCGACAACATCGGTGCTACCAATCTTGCCCACAATCCGGTGTTTCACACTCATACCAAGAACATCGAGATGGACTTTCACCATGTACACGAGCTCGTGGCCTCCAGGCGTCTCTCCATTTCCTTACTCACCAAGCTGCTTGCTTGTCTGTGTTTTGATATTCTCAAGGCCAATCTCCGTGTTCGCTCTCTTTCCACGGGATTGCGGGGACGTGTTGAAGATATCATTAATAAATATTAATCATTTATGTATTTATCTATTATTTTGTATTTATCTATTACTTGGAAGCCATGATAGTTGAGCCTATAAATACACTATGTAATTCAATGGAAAATCACTTTTCTCTACAATTATAATTACAATAATTTCAATGACATATTGATTTATAGTCCAACCTGAGCGTCGCATTTTAGTCATCTTAAATCCATTTTTGATGTGCTTTGGAAAGAAAAATTGTATGTAAATCAGAAGAAGCGTTCATTTTGTTGAATTAGTATCATAAACCAAATCGGGTTGGATCGGATCCGAGTGGGTCGAGTCAATTATAGACTATTTAGTTTATGTAATATTATTATAAATAATAAAAGCACTTTTGTTATTATATACTTTTTTATTGCATAAACAAATTTATTATTGTATATATGATAACGTCCTAGTATTAAACTACGATAGAGAAACCATTATAGTGATTATGGCTGATGAGATCTCGACTCATTTTAAATGGTTTGATACTTAAATATCTCTAGTCCGATGTACTATTAAATAGGACATTAATGGGACGTTTAGATTAGCACGTATTCGATATCTTATAAAGATAGTGATAGATCTCGTCAACCAAAGTATAGAGACACATGGACTGTACGTGGACGTGTATTAAAGAACGCATACGTTAGGTTGACCCACTTACTTAATTAAGTGTCACGTTGTGTGACAGTTGTGTAATTATCATTATACCGGAGTCTTCATAACATCACGGCATAGATTGTCATGCTTTGACGTTATTGAAGTTTCCTCTAAACACATGGTGATCATGTGGTGGTGTTTGGTTATGATATTGAAGAATGCGTAGGATTTATTTTGCTTGTCCGGGAATCGTGTATCCTGATAGTAGGAGTAAATATCCGAAAGGGACTTTTTATAGGGAATGTCTTATTCTCAAAAGTCTTTGCAAAATGGAAGTAACGAGTTACTTCGAGATAGCATGATATCCAGATTATAAAATACGGTCGTAAATGTTTTGACACTCAAGCTACGACCGTATGGATATTATATCAGCTATAGGGTTATATTTACACGGTTACCGTTTCACATGAAAGGTAGTAGTCAGCGCAACTGACTCTTCCAGTGATTGGGGGTCATGACATGCAGCAAGATGCTGATCATGATCGTTAGGTGTGAAGGGCATTTTGGTAAATATACTTTATACTTACGGCCAACATATTCAGAAACCTATTAGGTCACACACGTATGAACCTCTGGCCGGAATTAAACTGTGGTTATGGTGATAACCAAATGAGAAATTATTTATCCCGACTATAGAGTGTTATAGTGATAAATTAATATAGTAGTATTTATTTATTATGTATAAATAATACAAGATATTAATTACGTAGATTAATTAAATATCCACAATTTTTATTTATAAATTTGTGTGGCATAATATATGTATGTATGTATGTGTATATATATATATACATATATATATATATATATATATATATATATGATACCTATGTATTTTGTGATTTAATGAATGGATTATTTATAAGATATTAGATAAAAATTGATTAATCAATAAAAGAGATTTACTTCCTTAATTCCTCATTTTATTGGAAAAATATTATCTTTCTCCCCACTCCAAGTAGGAAGCTTCTCTAGAGGGTTTTGGGAGACACATGGGGCGCCACATCCACTATATAAGTAAAATGTGTGTCAATTTCTTTTGTATCATAATTACACAAGTATTATTTTACTAGAAAATAACAGAGCTTCCTAGAGAGAGTTTTGAAAGAGAGAAAATGATGTCTAGCATCTGAGTTTTTCCAATAGCAATCAAAGTAAGGATTCTGGTAGGGGGTTTTGTGTGGATCAACGTTAGAGGCCGAACACTTGGGCGACTCCATGCAAAGCTACAACGTAGACAAAGCTCTGATCTATTCCAGATTTATCTGGTATGAATCTTTTCTACATTCGTTTTGTTTATCGTTTAAACGAAGTCGATCCTGGTTAAAGGAAAATCAAAATATAAAAATCCGCTCCGTAAACATGTTGTTTTCCTTTCACATTTTTCACTACTTCTCTTACGTCTTTTTTGTTTTTGTTGTGTCTACTGATGGAGTGCATGCAGATCAGTCCAAAGTTGATGCGATTTTATAGTGGCCCAGCCGATGTAAGGAGTTTTTATGGGTAGGCATCTTTCTATTGCAGCTTTATCAGGAATTTAGCTCTTTGATTGCCCCAATCTCGGAGTGTCAAGAGGGTCGTAATTTTCAATAGATTGTGGAGGCGGACTCTAGTTCCAACTAGTCAAACAGAAGATGACAGAGGCACCGGTTCTTTCTCTTCCTAGCTTTGATAAGATGTTCGAGGTTAATTGAAATGTATCTAGAGTTGGGGATTTGAGAGTTCCTGTCTAAGAAGGTCTTCCGATATCCTTCTACCTCGAGAAGGATTCTTGTTCCAAGAATAACTATTCAACTAATGACTTGGAGTTCTATGAAATTATGCACACATCGAAGCACTAACAATATTATTTGATGCATAAGTTCATTCTCCCCACTGATCATCAATCCCTAAAACATATTAATGGTCATTACAAGTTGAACATGAGGCACGCTAAGTGTTTTACATTTTTACAAGAGTTCACATTTACCTTGTAGAACTTAGTTAGAACCTTGAACCATGTCACAAATGCCTTGAGTAGGCATTCATTAGTTATTACCACAATGACTTCCAGAATCACGGAGTTTGATGTGTTCCCTGATATGTATGAAGATGATATTCTTTCAGTAAGTTTATTCAGGAGGTAAAAGATGGTTAGTGTTTAGATTATGTTTTGCAAGTTGTCTATCTTTTTCATGGTTTGTAAATTGCAACTACGTGTTCTAGATTATTTTGTCCGACAACAGATTCTTAGTGAACTTTATAATGAAGGCATCTTTAAGAGAGATAAGACATTCGCATTGATTTTTGTGAATTACTATTGGCCGAAATCGGAAAGTGACGTGGCCAATGGGTAGAGCGTTGTCATGTTTGCAGAGTTGAAGTGTGTACTTACTAATTCTGGGTTGTATACACACTTACTTGTCCTTGAAAATCTTTGGCATGAGGTCATTATGAATTTTGTTTTAGGCTTTTCTTGTACTTAGCAGACAAGTGATTCTCTTTTTGTTGTTGTTGACAAGTTTTCAAAGATGGCAGAGAAGGGTGAGAATATAGTCAAGGGGTGAGTGACTATATTAGAGTTTCAAAAACATTTCTTATTTAAAAGCTTCTGGGCAGCGGATAAGTCCCTTCTTAAAAGTTGTTTCAAAGTAGATTATGCACACACAGAGTATGAATAAAACGCAGTAAAGAAATGTTGTAAAGTAAAGTGCAATAAGTAAATGAAAAAAAAGGTTTATAGTGGTTCAGGGTGTTGTAATCCCTTAATTCACTCTTCTCCTGTGATGATGGGAGGAATTCACTATTGACTTTCACCAATACAATAGTGTGAATGTTTTTTGCCTACACAAACTTCACAATCTCCAAGACTATCACTCCCTGGCTACAAACGATTCAGTGACTCAGTCGTCAACACTGCTCCTTGAGAACAAGTCTTTCAGCAGCTATCACAAAGGTTACAATTCCTTCTTAGATGATCTGATTCAATTGCTTCAGATGGGTGTGAATAAGATTTACACTTGGATGATCAATCTCAGTTCTTGATATAACTTTGATGCTCTATTTTCTGAGTTGATCTCTAGATATGTCATTTCAGTTCAATATTAAGGCTTTTGAAATTGATAGAGTTTCAACACTTTTTGTATATTCGTATATGTATGTATATGTGTGTTCTCTCAATGCCTTCTATTTATAGCCGTGATCTTCTTGATTAGAAAATTCCATCCGTTGGCTATTTAATCCTGAGAATAATCCTTGATTCTTCCTTGATTTTATTCTCCTTAATTTCAGTGATCCGGATTTTCTTCAAACTTTATTCATAAAATCCGTCATTGATTGGTTCTGTATTAATTGCTTGATTTCCTTACGTTCAGAATAAATTGCAGATAGCATACTTCACTTGCATGTTCTTTAACTTGGCTGTTACTTGACCGGTACAGTGAGTCTGCTTAATTTGCTATTGAGATCCTCTTCACTGTTATTCTTTAGTCAGCCGGTAGAGATTTTTCTTCGTTGTTTTGTTGTTTCATTTCTTTCTTTGATTCTCCAAGTATGCTTGTACTTCACCGAACATTTATTTGTGTGAGATCAATGTACACCATATTAAAACAATAGATTTCATCACTTGTAATATATCTTAGGCTTACCCAAGGTCATCACAGACTTCCCTGGTTATAAGTCAGTCAATATGTCTTCACTTTACTCTACTGGTAGTTGGCTGCCTTCATTCAGCTGATCTTCAGTCTTCCACTGAGCCATCCTACTAGTCTAGTATAATTCTTTTCTGACTAAACTTATACAAAATATCAGACTCTAAGTAAAGTCTTATACATATATTTCTAAGTTATTTCAGGCTTGCTATAACAGCTAGTATGGCCATCATCAAAACAAATAAAATGTTCCTAACAATTTCCCCATTTTTGATGATGCCAAAACCCTCATAAGCTTGAACATATTCATATGATAAAAGGATCAAAACTCAAAAATTTTATTCATCCATGAAGGGAAATAAGAAGTTCAAGGTAAAGCATATTACAACTACTTGTACCTCTTGAACTTTGTAGTTTGAATCCCTTCCAGTCAATTTCTAGGAATTTCCATTTCCAATATTCCATAGCAACGTTCTGTATGAGGCCTAAAAATACCCTTTGGTCAAGAAGCCTATTGAAGTCAGGCATGGTTTTATGTGCCTGTGGCTCTCCAAAGTGTTTTTCCAGTCTGAACTTTGCCTCAACATTGTGAGGATCTGCAAACTTCAGATCTTTGTAAATCACCCACTGTTGTTGAGAGTTTAACATGTTCATAGGCTTGAAATTTTTTGTTATGTTGTTAAACTCTTCCTGTGTCGCATTTGATAATTCCTCAGGCCCCTTTGCAGTGAGAGGCACTGATTGGTTTTCTCTGCTTCTTGCGCCAGATGCTCATTCCTTTGTTCCTTGCATTAGGGAAACATATTCTCTTTTACATCATTGTCATATCAACCCTCAACACATCATCTTGATAACCAAGCCAATCGGCCCAAGCATCATTTTGTGACCAGTTAGGATACAGACTGTCTTGATTTCTGAAAAATTATTTCACATTCTCCAGTACTGCAACTTCCTTTTCATCCATGTTTCTGTAAGTGGTTGATGAGAGTCAACTTTACTACGCTCCGGTGTGTGTTTTAACCCCCGTTTACATCATTTTTGGCTCATTCCGGGTAGTTCTAGACATTTTTAAGGGAGAAAATGCATAGCACGTTCACTTTGAGGCAAACCATCACATAGATGGTAAACCTGATCATCGGTGTTTTAGCCCTTTCAAGCCCTATTTATCTAGCGGAGTTATGCTCGGTATGTGTTTAGATGTTATGACACATGATATAGGTGTTCGTAAGCCCGAAAGGTGAGGCATTGAGATTATGAAGGCAAAACCGATGTTTGGGGATGAAAACTTGAAGAAAAAGTGAAGATTTGGAGGTGTAGCATGCAATGTGTATGCATTCATGGCAATGCGTACGCATTCATGATACAGGATTGTCCCGGATTTTATCAATACAAAACAACAAGTAATAAACCGGTTAACCTCAAGTGCAAGGATCGTAGTGTAGAGGCTATGCCGGGTCGATCTTACGGGGAACTAGATTGTTGTGAACCCTAGCTTTTGTTTTTAACTAATTATTGTCACGAAAACTAACCTAAACAGGAACTAAAAGCCGGACAAACATGCTGAAAATAAACTAGACAGAGGATGAAATCCAAATCTAGGAAAGATTGAAAGCGATAAACTAAACAAAACTAAAGTGCGAAAAAAGTAAACTAATCTAACAATTCAAGTTCAAAGGATTAAAATCAAATTATAACGAGCGAACAAGCAATTGATCCACCTATCCTATCAACATTCAATTCTAATTCGGATTAATTCGTGATCTCCACTCAAGTCGTGATTCACCTAATCGAAGGCATAAACTCCTACTATAAGTAGACAAGTTCGTTTCTAACCTTTTATCTTTCGATGTTAAAGATTACGTCTTTCTAACCTAGGCGTGAAATCTTTCAATTTCTAATCTAGACAATCAATCTAATAACTCTCGTTTTAATTAGATCAAATATCTATTCTTTTAGCATGGTGATCTAATGTTTATATGATTTTCATCAATAAAACAATCATAAAGCAAACATCTTTCGATACGACTTGCAATAAAACAATGTAAAGCATGATAAAAGAAACAAACTTGAGATAGAAACTCACAAATCAATCACGAATCAAAGCTGAATTGTTGATGGGCGGCTTCACAACGCTTGTTCAAGAGGGTTTAGCCTCTTAACATCCTTGTTGCAACTTTCGAATTGATGAAATAAGCGACATGAATCTATCTAATCTAATCTAGAATTAAATTGCATAAAGCGGGGAAGTTTATGCGAAACCGCAGCCTGAGCCGCCCCTAAGATATTAGGGTTCGAATTATGTGTATGAGATATCTAATGTGGAGAAAACAGCTTCTTTATATAGGCATTAGAGTCGGTTATGTAAGTCGGCGATCCGGACGCCCGTCTGCTTCACTGGACGCTAGGTGAACGCTCGTCTATGCAGCGTTTGAAGGCTCTGATCTGAATTCGACTTCTTGAACGCCCGTTCGGTTGAGCAAACGCCCGTCCACCATGGACGGACCGTGGACGCTCGTTTGGCTGGATCGAATTCTGATTTCTTGATCCCTATCTCTTTTCATTCCTTCATTATCTCTTTCATTTTGATCCAGCTCGAATTATATCAACATTTGAACATCTTTTTAGCCTCAAACATGTGTCTACATAACATCAAAAACACCGCAAAGCGCAATAATATCAAAGTAATCATAAAATCATAATTAAAACACATAAATTCACCAACTTTGCGATTAACTCCTTAAAGATATCATTCGCTCAATATTTCATTTAAACACGTGATTTCCATGCGATTAATACGAATGCGGCGGAAAACATTATAAAATATAGCGTTATAAAACACGTAAATTCACCCTTAACAACTCCCCCACACTTAAACTTTGCTCGTCCCGAGCAAAACAAAACAAGATAAAGGCTCGGAAAGAATATAGACACCTCAACACATATACCACATAGTCAATAAATTAGAAGTTCACCATCGTGTGTGTGCATAGCCATAGAAAACTTCCACTAAACCCAAACTTGAGGAACTCAAAGTAAAACTAGCTAATACCCCCTCGTAGACTAGTAATAAGTGACACTCATAAGGTGTACCCTACAAACGTGACATATCCCGAAAAGAATGATCGAATGAATCTAGGTCCTTTCTGAAATACTCAGAGGATAATCCCTACATCATATCTTTCAGTTTATACTGGGGATAAGATTAACGAAAACTAAGCCTTATTCATTTCATACCATATCTTAAGTTGATTGAATTCATTCACGTTTTAAACACACATTAGAAGAAGCTATTGCCCTCATAGCAGAATAGGACATTTCGAGATAATACCCTACCTTACTCCAATCATAAGGCAGCTTTTCCTAACTGTCGTGAGCTTTTAGTCATCATAGTGGCATAGGACTTACGTGGTAAACCCTACCGCACTCAAATCATCGACTAGCTTTCGACACACCCGATAGATTCATTTAATTATTCAACTTCTCATTTGACATTAGTTACGTGTTACTTATCACATTCAAACCTTAGATATTCACAGTATAACATACTACGGAACTAAATACAAACTATCATAAATCTCAAGATATATACGTTAGCACTAAGCACCACGACTTATAAGACAATCGAGAAATCACTCGTCCAAAAGGGGTATAACTTTATAAATAGCTCATCATTTACTATGGCTCGTGAAAAATAGTGTCAGGTGAAACAACTAACTTACCGAACATATGATATATAGCTTGAATGACTATAAAGATAACGAATATTGAATTGAATTGCCTACTCGGGACAAAACAAAAACAAAAGTGTCAAAAAAATTTGGAAAATTTTAGCTCATTTTGCATAATAAACAATCTGACGTAGTAAACAAACTCATATGCATAGGATTAAATCGAACTATCCCCTCCCCCACACTTAAAAATTCAACATGTCCTCATGTTGTGTAGAATAAAAGAAAAAGAAAACTTAGCGATTATGCGCGAAGGAACAGTGCAGGAACGGACGCGTTCGATCCAAAAATGCTCGAAGATATCGATGACCGTGGACCATCCACAAAACCGACACCGTCTGAAACTCACAAACGCTATCAAGACTATCTGCACACTTGACAAACACGAAAAGTATCTCGGGACAGGGGAATTATATCATATCGTACAAAAGTGATAAAGAAAGAGAAATCGAGATTGAAAAGCATCCACAAAGTAGCTTCAAAGAAATGCCATTCAAAACATTAATTCAACCCCGATTAAAAGCGAGAAAAACTTCGGATACAAAAACGAAAAGATTTTCAAACCGAGCCTACGAGAAACCGGCGATGCTCTCAAAAGGAAAACTAAGAAATACACAAAAGAAAACAAAAGCGAAAGAAAATAGCGGGTTGCCTCCCACCAAGCGCTTTATTTAACGTCGTCGACCCGACGCATTGAAAGCTCACTGGATCGAGGCCATTTAACTTTTCGCCACCCACTACCTCGTGTAAGCTCTCATCAAGAGTGTGGGCTGCGAAAAACAGACAGCGAACACAAGGATTAATTCTTTAATAGCTCTCCAAACACGCTTGAACTTCCCATGGTCGATTTCTTCTTTGCCGACTTCCTCTTGAGTTGTTGCTCTTTGAAAAACTCTTCCATATCCCAACTACCTGCTAGAACTTCTTCTGATTTACCACAACCGTCATCCTCAGAAAATAAGTCGGGCGAGAACTCGTCAAACTCATCGACTTTAGGGGCGCTACACCCGAGGATATCGAGAAATCGAACAGTCAAAGGCTTTACCTTGGGTTCACCAATGTAATGCTTGCATCTCTGACCATTCACTCGGAACGGTTGATCGCCATAACCGCGCAGCTCTAGAACGCCTCCAGGAATGATTTGGAGAATCTCGAAAGGACCGGACCAACGTGTCCTCAACTTGCCAGGAAACAAATGCAACCTGGAATTGTAAAGTAACACTTGCTCTCCGACTTTAAATTCTCGCTTCTTAATTTTCGCGTCGTGGAGGAGTTTCATCTTTTCCTTACTAATCCTGGCACTCTCGTAAGCCTGGAGTCTAAATTCATCAAGCTCATGCAACTGCTGCAGCCGGTGTTTGCCACAGGATCGGGAGTCGAAGTTCAAAAACTTGGTAGCCCAATACGCCCTGTGCTCTAACTCAACTGGCAGGTGGCACGATTTACCATAAACCATTTGGTAGGGTGATGTACCCATGGGGGTCTTATAGGCAGTCCTATATGCCCATAGTACATCATCCAACTTTAGACTCCAGTCCTTTCTATGACTGTTCACTGTTTTCTCCAGGATCTTCTTCAGGCTCTGGTTGCTTCGCTCAACCTGACCACTAGTCATCGGATGATATGGTGTGCCGCTTTGTGAGCGAACACCATACTTCTCGAGGACTTTTTCCAAAGGTCGGTTGCAAAAGTGTGTCCCTTCATCACTAATCAAGGCACGTGGACATCCAAACCTCACAAAGATATTCTTCTTTAGAAAATTCATGACCGTTTTATGATCATTGCGAGGAGTGGCTATTGCCTCCACCCATTTCGATACATAGTCTCACGAGACTAAGATATATTTATTTCCACGGGAAGATGGGAATGGACCCATAAAGTCAATGCCCCATACATCAAAGACTTCGCATTCTAGGATGGGTTTCAATGGCATGTCGAATCGCCTTGTCGTCAGTACCGGTTCTTTGGCACCTATCGCAAGCTTTGCGAAAGCTTCCGTGTCCTTAAAGATCGTGGGCGGAGAAACCGGATGGAAGATCTTCGCAACCGTTTTTCCAAGGACCAAAGTGACCACCTGTGGGTCCACTATGGCATTGCTCGATTATATCGCGTTGCTCAGATTCAGGAACACACCTCCTTAGCAAACCATCTTTGCAGATCTTGAAGAGGTAAGGTTCATCCCAAACGAAATATTTCATATTAGAGAAGAACTTCTTCTTCTCTTGATAAGACATTTCAGGATCGAGATAACGGGCATGAAGGTAGTTCACAATTGAAGAATATCATGGAACATCAGGAGGACAACCGTCTATCAACATAATGTTCTCTAGAGGAAAGTAAAGATCTATATCATCTGGTTCATCCTTTTCCTCACTTAACATTCTAGAAACGTGATCCGCCACTACATTTTCACTGCCCTTTTTGTCCTTAATTTGAACGTCAAACTCTTGTAGGGTCAGTATCCAACGCAGTAGGCGCGGTTTAGCCTCTTTCTTGGTCATGAGATAGCGCAGCGCAGCGTGGTCAGTCCACACGATCACTTGAGCTCCCAACAAGTAACTACGAAACTTATCCATAGCAAAGACTACAGCTAATAATTCCTTTTCAGTGGTCGTGTAGTTAACTTGAGAAGGATTTAGTGTGTGACTGGCATAATAGATAGGCTGGAACTTTCCGTTAAGCTTTTGCCCTAAGACTGCACCAACTGCATAGTTGGATGCATCACACATAAGCTCAAAGGGTAGGTTCCAGTCAGGCGATATAAGAATTGGAGCAGAGATCAGTCTACTCTTAAGCTCCTCAAACGCGCGCTTGCAATTCTCATCAAAATCAAAAGTAACGTCTTCTTTGAGTAAAGTAGACAGGGGCTTGGCAATCTTTGAAAAGTCCTGGATGAACCTCCTATAGAAGCCGACATGTCCGAGAAAACCTCGGACCTCCCGAACATTCTTAGGATAACTCATCTTCTCAATAGCTTCAACCTTGGCCCTATCTACTTACATACCTTTGGTGACACTTTGTGGCCAAGAACTATGCCTTCATCTACCATGAAATGGCATTTTTCCCAATTGAGCACTAAGTCCTTTTCCACACATCTAGACAACACTGATCAAGATTATCGAGGCAATCATCGAAGGGTGACCAAAGACCGAGAAATCATCCATAAAAATCTCCATGCACTTTTCAACTAGCCCGTCAAAGATTGCCATCATACACCTTTGAAAGGTGGCTGGGGCATTACAGAGACCAAATGGCATCCGCCTGTAGGCGAATGTCCCATAAGGGCAAGTGAAAGTGGTCTTCTCTTGGTCAACAGGATCGATGGGTATCTGGAAGTATCCTGAATATCCATCCAGGAAGCAGTAGAATGCGTGCCCCGCCAGACGCTCAAGCATCTGGTCAATGAATGGAAGGGGGAAATGATCTTTCAGTGTGACCTCATTGAGCTTTCGATAATCGATACATACTCTGTATCCAGTAACGAGCCTCAATGCTATCTCTTCTCCCTTCTCATTCTTCTCAATAGTAATTCCACCTTTCTTGGGAACTACTTGAGTTGGGGATACCCACTCACTGTCTGCAATGGCGTAAATGATACCCATATCTAGAAGCTTTATAATTTCCTTCTTGACTAACTCTTGCATGTCGAGGGTTGAGCCTTCTCTTAGGTTTGTCTAACTCGCGTTTTGCACCCTCCTCGTCTTGATCTTGTGCATACGGATGTCGGGAGATATCCTCGGATATCTCCCACCGCCATCAAAGGCTTTCTCATTTTTGCGCAAGACGTTTAACAGTTTAAGCTCTTCTATTCGAGATAGCTTGGCAGAGATGATCAAAGGAAGCTTGTCACCTTCTCTCAGAAATACATACTTAAGATGTTTAGGCAACGGCTTCAGAACCAAGTCTACAGGGGTTCCTCTGGACTTGATTTAAGATCTCCACTCCTCAAATCAACATCGTTGAGTTTACTTAGTGGCCCCTCTTGCCAAAGCTTCTTCTCTTAGCCCATCCTCAAAATCACCGCTAATTGATCTAGATTGACCACACCATGATTGTTGTTCGATTATCGATCAATCGCTCATATTCTGCTTCTACAGCCAAGACTTGCTTATCCATGAAGTCATTGAAGTCATCAGACGTCTCCTCAATGGAACAGCCGGTTGGAGAACCGGAGGGTACTTGAATAGATTTAGAAACACTATAGCTCACCTCTTGGTCACCAACTCGGATAGTTACTTTCCCACCATCACAATCGATGAGGGCTCTAGTATGTAGATAGGAAAGGTCTTCCAAGAATCGAGAGGACATTTTCATTTTCTCCATATCTAAGACATACCAGTCAACGGGAAAGGTAAACCTACCAACTTGAACCAATACGTCCTTTAGGATCCTGAGGCTTTCTTTGAAGATCTATCGTGACTGCAAGTTCATGGTAGTGGGTTCTAGAAGACTTTGTAAACCAAATTTGCTTGCAAATAGATAATGGCATCAAGCTTATGGATGCACCAGGTCACATAAAGAATTTGGAAAGACTAGGCCTCCCATCCGCAATGTGAGCACGAATTTTCCGGGGTCACCTCTTTTGATTGGTAAGTCCGGATAATTGATCATTGAACAATCCTCACCAATTGCTGATCCATTTCTCGCTAACTTCTTCTTGAAGAAACAACATCCTTTATGAATTTGGTGTACTTAGGCATCTCTACCAAGACATCGACAATGGAAGATTAACTCCGAGTATTTTTCAACAAATTAAGCACCTTTTAAATGTACTTCTTATCTTTGCTCAATGGGATGTTGCTCTTTACGGGTGGAAAGGAAGCTTTTTCAAATCATCCTCGGAAAATACTTTCTTTGAGGAAGCACCGTGACTTTGTCTTCCATGTCTTTCCATCGAACCGTCTTTCCATCCTTTTTGTTAGTCGGGGATCGACCACACGACTATCATTTAACTCATCATCCTCGGGGGATCAGCCACCGAGGATCCTCAATTATTTCACTTCTCGAGAACGACCACCGAGGACATCCGATCGATTCTTTATTCCTCGAGGATCGGCCACGAGGAATCTCAACTCTTTCTTCTATCGAGGATCGACCACCTGACGCCTTCTGCGACCAAGGGGATGATGGGTGCTCAACTTCCCTCCTGCCTTATCGATGGCGAGGAGGGGCTGGTGGTTTCCTGGAAGCCGTGGGGACCACTCGGTGAAGTGCCACTTAAATTCATCGCCTGACCGGCCTCCTCGTTACCGTATTGCATTGTTGGCACGAGTCGGTGCATTGGTCGTTGCTTATATCGGCTGGCGACTTGACCGCCTCTTGGGTTTTTCTCAAGAAAAGCTGGCGGATGCCCTGGGGTCTTGACGCTAGCTGCTCAGCCAATTGCCCTATTTGTCTCTCAAGACTTTTTATTGTCCTACTTTGCTCCTCCAACTTGGTTTCGAAATTGTTGGATTGGGAGGGGCCTTGAGAGTTCTGATGATTTTGAGGAGAGGTGATTGGGTGATTTGGAAATGTAGAATTAGAATTGGCGGGCCAATTCTGATTGAACCTCGGGTTGGAAAAATTTGAGCTTTGGTTCTGAACATAACCAGGGTTTCTATTGAAATTTGAATTTGGATTAAATCCTGCAGATTGATTAAACCCTTGGTTTTGGAAATTGTTCGGCCAGGAGAATTGGTTGTTGAATCTCTCTCGATTTGTCTCGGCCAGAGAAAGCATTGACTTCCGCGATTCGCCCAATCATGGGACGAAGCGGCGATGTGCCCGTGCTATCACATACTTGGCATGTGATTGGATTATCTTGTCCATAGTCATGAACAAAGATTGACTTGTTGAAAGCGGAGGGGAAGAAAATTGACATTGGCGATCATATGGCGGTCGGCGACAAAAAGCTTCACGATCTGCAGAACTTGAGAGTTCTGTGAAGGTGAAGGAGCCTCGATAACTCAGATTTGAGAAGTTTTGAGAAGCATCATTTGAGAGGTTGCCATTTGCTTCGCAACATGGCAACGAGATTTGCATAGTCACCTCTTCGACCTTGGGAGGCGGAGGAGGTGCTTGAATAACTTGATAAGAGGGCATAATTGTACTTGGCAATGTCCTCGAGCAGCGCCCACCCTCATCAGTGTTTTCTTGAGAAATGCCCCACGGAGGAACTATTGACCATGCCCTTGGTGAGCTCGGTCAATCCATCGAAGAAAGTATGGACTTGCCTTTGCTTTGGCAAGCCATGATGGGGACACTTGCGCGAGAGAGACTTAAACCTTTTCCACGCATCAAAGAATGACTCATTTTCCAGCTGACGGAAAGTGAAGATTTCGTTCAGACAATGGGCTGTTTTTGAAGGAGGAAAGTATTGACTTAGAAATTCCTTCTCGAGCTCAAATACGTAGTGATGGATTCGAGAGGGAGAGAGTGATACCACTCGAGTGCCTCCCCGTAAGGAAAATGGAAATAGTTTAAGCTTGATGGCATCCTCACTTACACCTTGGATACGGGTAGTACCGCATATTTGCAAGAATGTGTGTAAGTGAGTGTGGGGTTTTCGATTGGAAACCATGGAAAATTGATGCATCTTGCATCATCCGAATAAGTCCGGTTTAAGCTCAAAGTTTGGAGGCGATAATGGTAGGCAAGGCGATAGCCGGGTTTATGGTGATTGTACGGGCATGGCATAGTCGGCCAACGTCCGTCTATCTTCCGCCGCCATTATTATTATGTCTTTGATTTCTCCTGCGCAAGATATTGCTCAAATTCTTGATCGAAAAGACAAAAAGGAGAGGACGAGGACGGGCGTTTGGAAATCGAGCGCTCGTCCGAAGAAGCCCGACGAAACAGGGCGGGCGTCCAAATTTGATGGACGTTAAATCGACCGATGTTCGAGAATGGACGGGCGTTCAAAATATGAACGCTCGTCCGCAGGTCAGAATTTGATACAGGATTGAAGAATTTTCAGTGGACGGGCGTCTAGTAAACTAAACGCTCGTCCGACTAGAGCAAGAACTGGACGGGCGTCTGGTAAAACGGACGCTCGTCCAACTGGGCAGAAACGTTTAGAAAACAGAGAGTGACAAACAGAAAACAGAGTATAGATTAGAACAAAAAATTTTATATTAACTACTCACAGAAACACAAATAAAACGACAGATAAACGAACAAAAACGACTAAACTACTAACTACAAACAGAAACTGAAAAGATCTAACCTAAAAACAAGAATTGAAAACAAACTAAAAACAAAACAAAAACTAGGCAACCGTCCGGTTCCCCGGCAACGGCGCCAAAAACTTGTCCCGGATTTTATCAATACAAAACAACAAGTAATAAACCGGTTAACCTCAAGTGCAAGGATCGTAGTGTAGAGGCTATGCCGGGTCGATCTTACGGGGAACTAGACTGTTGTGAACCCTAGCTTTTTTTTTAACTAATTATTGTCACGAAAACTAACCTAAACAGGGAACTAAAACTGGACAAACATGCTGAAAATAAACTAGACAGAGGATGAAATCCAAAGCTAGGAAAGATTGAAAGCGATAAACTAAACTAAACTAAAGTGCAGAAAAAGTAAACTAATCTAACAATTCAAGTTCAAAGGATTAAAATCAAATTATAACGAACGAACAAGCAATTGATCCACCTATCCTATCAACATTCAATTCTAATTCGGATTAATTCGTGATCTCCACTCAAGTCGTGATTCACCTAATCGAAGGCATAAACTCCTACTCGTAGAGACAAGTTCGTTTCTAACCTTTTATCTTTCGATGTTAAAGATTACGTCTTTCTAACCTAGGCGTGAAATCTTTCAATTTCTAATCTAGACAATCAATCTAATAACTCTCGTTTTAATTAGATCAAATATCTATTCTTTTAGCATGGTGATCTAATGTTTATATGATTTTCATCAATAAAACAATCATAAAGCAAACATCTTTCGATCGACTTGCAATAAAACAATGTAAAGCATGATAAAAGAAACAAACTTGAGATAGAAACTCACAAATCAATCACGAATCAAAGCTGAATTGTTGATGGGCGGCTTCACAACGCTTGTTCAAGAGGGTTTAGCCTCTTAACATCCTTGTTGCAACTCGAATTGATGAAATAAACGACATGAATCTATCTAATCTAATCTAGGAATTAAATTGCATAAACTGGGGGAAGTTTATGTGAAACCACAGCCTGAGCTGCCCCTAAGATATTAGGGTTCGAATTATGTGTATGAGATATCTAATGTGGAGAAAACAGCTTCTTTATATAGGCATTAGAGTCGGTTATGTAAGTCGGCGATCCGGACGCCCGTCTGCTTCACTGGACGCTAGGTGAACGCTCGTCTATGCAGTGTTTGAAGGCTCTGATCTGAATTCGACTTCTTGAATGCCCGTTCGGTTGAGCAAACGCCCGTCCACCATGGACGGACCGTGGACGCTCGTTTGGCTGGATCGAATTCTGATTTCTTGATCCCTATCTCTTTTCATTCCTTCATTATCTCTTTCATTTTGATCCAGCTCGAATTATATCAACATTTGAACATCTTTTTAGCCTCAAACATGTGTCTACATAACATCAAAAACACCGCAAAGCGCAATAATATCAAAGTAATCATAAAATCATAATTAAAACACATAAATTCACCAACTTTGCGATTAACTCCTTAAAGATATCATTCGCTCAATATTTCATTTAAACACGTGATTTCCATGCGATTAATACGAATGCGGGGGAAAACATTATAAAATATAGCGTTATAAAACACGTAAATTCACCCTTAACAAGGATGTATAGATTTGGAGAATTGTAGCCAATGTGTATGCATTATGTGTAATGCGTACGCATCAGTGGAATAGGATGCTCAGTCCGGGAAAAACACAGACAATGCGTGTGCATTTTGAATAATGCGTACGCATTCCAGGAGCAGCAAATTCCGGATTGAAAAAAGGACCTTGCAAGGCATACGCATTCAAGGGAATGCCTGCACATTCACCTCAGCAGAATCAAGTCTTCCCCAATAGACATAGGGCAATGCGTGAGCATTAGAAAGGAATGTGCACGCATTGGGCCGTTTTCAAGTACAATTTTGGGCACATATAAATAGAGTTTTGCACATATTTTTTGAGAGACTTCGGACACTGCATTTTTACCTAGAGCTTCTTCCTCATACCCTTTTACTTCCCTTAGCTCGAAATTCCCTCTTTTCACTCCTAGATTTATTTCTACACTAGATATTACATAGAATTAGCTTAATCTAGCTCATGTTTCTTCTTTACTCTTGGATTTAGTCATTTTGGGTCTTTTTAATCATCAATTGACATTGGGTGGTGTTGGAGCTTGATGTAATGCAGATTTTGCTATGATTTTGGTAATCAATACTAGTTTATGTCTCGTTTATGGCTTTAATTTCATCTTTGTTTGTTATTTCCTGTTTAATCATGAGTAGCTAAACATCATAGCCAAGTCATGTGAAGATTGAAGAAATCACCCTCTGATTGATGAAATTGGGGAATGGGTAGTTCTTAATTGTTGTTATATCGACGAATTCATGTCTTAAAACATTCTTAATGCTTGAATTATCTTGATCACCTAGTTCATGATTACACACACCACTTTTATAAATGTATGTTGCGAAGGGGTGTGGGAAAAAGGGGTTTTAAGATCATTTCTTATAATCAATTGAGTTGTTTAGATTGATTATGGAGTGAGGATCATTGGTTGATAAATCGAGAAACTCTAGCACGTTAATCTTGTTTCGGTCAGTTAAATCCTTAAACACAGACTGTTGAACCGTGCAAAGGGTGTTTGATTGTAGAATGGCGTCTTACACTAGCTTAGGAGTTTGCACCTGTGAATGAGTTGATATGATCATTAGGTTGGTTGGTTGGTTAAGCTCATTCCCGAGATAATCGATTAGAGGGGTGAAAGCATTCAATTGGATCATGTCTTGGCTATGCTCCTCTCCTATAAGTATCTTTCATTTAATTGTCGTCGTAGTATAATTGATAACATGAACAACCTTTGATTCAGCTAAACTATGTTCGAAAATGACTTTGGTACTCGATTAATTCTACGTGGCATACGACCTTGCTCACCTCTATAGTACTTCCGACCCGGTACTCTACTGGTTAAGGTTGGTCTTTACTATTTTGGTCATCAAGTTTTCTAGCGCCGTTGCCAGGGAGTTAATCAATATCTCTTAAGTCATTGGAAGACTTAGGCTTAGGTTTTTTTATTTTACTGTTTTCTTGTTGTTTGTTTTTTTGTAGTGCATGACCCGAAGCTCTAAGGAACCATTGCTTCCATACGTTCCCGAGATTGAGACTTTTGCTAGACAACGAAATGCTTTGCGAAATAAGGGAATTCTAGTTGAAGAAGTAAATCAAGAAATGGAAAGTGAAAGTTCTAGGTTAGAAAGTTCGAGTATGGCTACGAGAAACGAAGACCATGGTTATGATAGGGGTTTGAATCGAGAAGATGATGCCAATGCATTTGGAGTTTCAAGTGCAAGTCAAGACCTAGGATACACTCAAGGTCAAGTTCAAGTTAACTTACCCCCCCCCCCAAGGATGGAACCGCTACCTAGGGAAGGGAATATTGGTCATAATATTCCATTGAACAATAACTTTCAACAACGAGCCAATATCCGTCTCAAAACTCCACAAATCCCCAATCCTTTTGGTGCGCCTCAACCAAAACAACCTTCCCAAATGGACCCCCAATTTCTCCAACAATATGAACAAATGATGATGCAAATGGCCCAATTCAATCCTATGATGAACCCTATGATGAACCAATTCCTTCAAATGGCCAATCCCTATGCTCAACAATTTATCCCTCAAGCTAATCCTCAACCGGTCCCTATGGTGATCCCTCGACAATATATTCCACAAGCTCAAGTGAACCAAGCGGGTAATCGACCGGTAAGACTATGTGACACCAATGGACACCACGGGCCATAGTCCTATTCGAGTACCCAATGTCGCTGCTAATAACTTGGACATAAGGCAACACACGTGGCATCTACTTGTGAATAATGCTGAGTTTGAATGAAGAGCTATGGATGATCCGAATACTTTTATCAATAACTTCCAAGAGGTATGCAAGACGGTGAAGATCAACGGGGTTAGTGAGGAAGCGGTTCGGCTACTTTTGTTTCCTTTTGCTATAAAAGGACATGCAAGAGAGTGGTATTCATCTTTGGCCATGATTCCCTCCATACTTAGGACCAAGTTGCAAGTGCATTTTTGCTCATGTACTTTCCACCATCAAAGGCCCTTGATCATAACTCCGACATCTCTAATTTTGACCAACTTAGATGGTGAAGATTTATACGAGGCATGAGATCATTTCAAGACTATGTTATGAAGATGCCCTCAACATGGATTCAAAGCATGGACCAAGTGCACTTGTTTTATAGAAATTTGGATGGTAACTCAATGCAACAACAAAATGGGGCATGTGGAGGATCCATTATGGATGTGGAACCGGCGGTGGCAGTGGCCAGCATTGAGAGGATTTGTGAAAACAATAGGCAATGGAGTTCGGGAAGAAGGCAATTGAAGCATAAAAAGCCACTTGTGACCGCCGTGGTAGATGAGCCCAAAAGTAACTCCGATTGGTACAACAAGTTGTTAGCCCTGTAACAAAAGGTTGATGATTTGGCTCAAGAGAATAAGAAAGCACGCTTATGTCAACTTTGTTGTGGTGAACATTCGGCTACTTATTGCATATCACCGAATACACCACCCACAACGGTTCCAATGAAAGCACAAGTAGCATCTCAAGCCGGTACTCTAGTGGCCAATCCAAATTCATTGCAACAATCTTTGATGAATATTTATGCCTTGAGACAATAGAATGCAGGTCAAATAGAATTCAATCGTCTCACTACCTATGGCAATCCGGTGGTTGAACCTATGGACATGAAGCTTGATGTTGGATACACAACCTTATGATGCCAACTATGTTGGACAAGGATGTGTCCAAAACTATGATTTCCAAGGAGTTCCATAAAATTGGCATGAAAATCCTAATTTGACTTGGGCTCGTGGTCCAAACAAAGGGCAATCTTATAGGCCTCAACAAGGCCCTTCTTATCAAGGCAATCAAGCTCCATGACAACAACAATCCGGAATTTACCAACATCTGAATGCTCAACAAAACTATTCTCATGGAAACTATTCTCAACCTCCACTAATGGCTTCTATTCCACAAAAGAGCTCAACTGACATACTCTTGGAGCAATCAACAAGACCTTGCAAGATCATGGTAGACTCCTTCAAGATCGAGGTCGGGAGTTGAGAAACATCAAAATATATGCCAACAACACCACTACCACATTCTAATGAGCAATAAGGAACCTTGAGACTCAAGTAGGTCAATTGACCGACAATGCTAACACCACACCGGTTGGGGTTTGCCAAGTAACACCGTGAGGAATCCCAAGGGTGTGAATGCTATCTCTACAAGGAGTGGAAAGTTGGTTGGTAGTGAAATTGGGTTGAAAAAGAGAGTTGACAATCAAGGCAAGGGTAAAGAGGATGATGTTGTGGAGAAAGAAATTGAAGAGCAAGTTGTTGAGGAGCGATATGTCGAAGATAACAAGCAAGATGAGGAGACACCTAAAGCGGCTAGCAAAGGGAATACAACCACCTCCAATCCACAAAGGAAAGGTATAAGTATCAATGGTATGAATGCTTCTCTCCATCTTTTGATTTAAGCACTTTACCTTTTCCCCCTAGAGGTCCTATGAAGAATGTGTTAACAAAGAGTCAAAACAAGTTCCTTGACAGTTTGCGCAAGGTTGAGATAAATATCCCTCTGGTTGATTCTATAGCTAACATGCCTTCGTATGTTAAGTTTTTGAAAGGGATATTGTCCAACAAGGCCAAGATGGATGAGCTTGTGTGCCTAATTGGAGAATGCTCCGCGGTCTTTCAAAACAAGCTTCCGCCTAAAAAGAAAGACCCCGGATGTTTTTTTATCCCTTGCACCATTGGCTCTATCACTTTCCCGAAATCTTTATGTGACCTAGGTGCTAGTGTGAATCTCATGCCTAGGAGTATCTATGAGAGGTTGGGCCTAGGTAGGTTGACCGAGACTAATATGACTTTACAAATGGCCGACCGGACTCTTAGGAGACCCATGGGTATATTGGAGGATGAGTTAGTCCAAGTGGATAAGTTTGTGTTCCTGGCTGACTTCGTCGTGCTAGACATTACGGAGGACCATAGAAATTCACTTTTGCTAGGAAGACCATTTCTTGCTACCGGGGGGCTAATGTGGATATAGCCAAAGGTGATATCACTATGAGAGTGGGAGACGAGAGTGTAACCATGAATGTGTTTGATGCCATTAAGTATCCTCATGATGATATTGAGGAATGTGATGATGTTGAGTCTTTATATTCTTGTGTTTCTGAAGTCATTAACATGCAGGGCTGCCAAGAACCATTGAAGGAATTCATGATGAAGTCAAGCACCATTCATGATGAGTATGAGGAATAGCGGGAAGCGGCTTGTGAGTTGGAAGCAACGCCCTTCCTTGAGGCGTCATACAACAAGTACTTAGAGCTTGGCCTAAATAGCGAGAAAGTCAAGCCGTCCATTGAAGAGCCACCCAAGGACTTAGACCTAAAGCCACTTCCCAAGAAAGTATGCTTTTATTGAGTCTGATAATTTATTACCTTTGATTATTTCTGCAGCACTAACCTCTTCGCAGGAAGAAAAGATCATGAGAGTGCTGAGGAGTCACAAGAAGGCCTGTGGATGGAAGATGATTGATATCCGGGATATTAGCCTCGAGATTTGCAAGCACAAGATCATATTGGAAGTAGATGTGAAACCGGAGAGGCAATGTAAAAGAAGGCTTAATCCACACCTTCAAGAGGTGGTGCGTAAGGACGTGGTGAAAATGCTTGAGCATGGAATCATCTACGCCATCTCAGATAGTGAATGGGTAAGCCCCACTCAAGTGGTGCCTAAAAAGGGAGGTATGACCGTTCAACCTAACGAAAATAATGAGATGATCCCTGCCCATTTAGTTACCGGTTATCGTGTTTTCATTGATTAAGGAAAATTAAATGATGCCACTAGGAAAGATCATTTCCCTTAGCCTTTTATTGATCAAATGTTAGAGAGGTTCAGTGGTCATGCTTTCTATTGTTTTATTGACGGTTTTAGTGGCTATTACCAAAATTGTCTTGATCCTAAACACCAAGAGAACACAACATTTACTTGTCCCTAAGGTACCTTGGCATTTCGAATAATGCCTTTCGGGTTGTGTAATGCACCCGCGACATTCCAAAGATGCATGTCGCCTGTCTTTGCGTACATGATTGATAAAATCTTGGAAGTCTTTATGGATGACATTAGTGTATTTGGTAACTAATTTGATGACTTCTTGAATAATCTCGATAAAGTTTTGCAAATGTGTGAAGACACCAATCTTGTGCTTAATTGGGAAAAGTGTCATTTCATGGTAGAAGAAGGCATAGTGTTAGGCCATAAGATTTCTCGTAGGGGGATTGAAGTTGATAGAGCCAATGTTGTGACAATTGAAAAATTGCCCGTCCCCACAAACTTGAAAACCCTTCGGGCTTTTCTTTGTCGTGAAGGTTTTTACCAGCGCTTTATCAAGGATTTCTCCAAGATTTCTAGGCCACTTACACTTTTGATCACTAAGGACACTCCCTTTGTTTTCACTAAAGAGTGCATCGATGATTTTCACATGCTTAAGAAGTCCTTAGTGTCCTCAGCTATTCTAGTTGCACCCGATTGGTCACAAGAGTTTGAGATAATGTGTGATGCTAGTGATATGCCGTAGGGGCTGTTTTGGGGCAGAAAATTGATAAAATATTTAAGCCGATCTACTATTCTAGTCACACACTCAACCCGGCACAATCTAAGTATTCCACGGCCAAGAAAGAATTGCTTGCAGTTGTGTTTGCTTTTGATAAGTTCCGGTCATATCTTTTGGGATCTAAAGTTATTGTGCATACCGATCATGCTGCATTGCGTTACTTGTTGGCAAAGCAAAAGGCAAAACCCTACTTATTGCGGTGGATTTTGCTTCTTCAAGAGTTTTATGTGCAGGATTGAAAGGGATGAGAGGATATGTTGGCGGCCCACTTGAGTCGGATGACACTGGATGAGGAGGTGAGATGATTTGAGCAGGAAATCAATGAGTCATTCCCGGATGAACAATTGATGGTGGTTGATACGATGTTACAGGCTAAACGGTGTGCTCATGAGGAACGAAGTAAGTATGGCGACCCTTGGTATACTCCTTACATGAACTTTCTTGCATGTGGTTATGTGGACCCTAGTTTAAATGATTATCAACGCAAGAAGTTTTGTACTGATATTCGTTATTACTTGTGGGATGACCCATATTTGTTTAGACGTTGCTCGGATGGTATTATTAGGAGATATGTGCATGATGGTGATATCATGAATATCCTTTCTTTTTGCTTGACCGGGAAGCCGGTGGCCATCATCCCGGTGATATAAACGCCCTTAAAGTGATTCAAAGTGGTTTTTATTGGCCAACTATCTTTAGAGATTTGTATGCCTATGTTAAAGCTTGTGATGCTTGTCAAAGATCGGGTCAAATTTGTAGGCGTAATGTGATGCCCCAAAAGCCGATTTTAGAATGTGAGGTATTTGATGTATGGGGGCTGGATTTTATGGGACCGTATCCTTCATCGTATAGTAATAAGTATATCCTTGTGGCTTGTGATTATGTGTAAAAGTGGGTAGAAGCTATCGCTTCTCCTGCGAATGATAGAAACGTGATTATCCGGTTCATTAAGAATAACATTTTTGCTCATTTATGGGTACCACGTGCCATCATTAGTGACAATGGTAGCCATTTCCATAATAGGCCATTTAATACGCTTCTAGCCATGTATGGGGTTAAACATAACTTAGGTACACCTTATCATCCCCAAACTAGTGGTCAAGTGGAGGTGAGCAACCGAGGGATTAAGCGCATCTTTGAGAAGACCGTTCACTCACACCCTAAGGATTGGGCAAACAAGCTAGATAATGCTTTATGGCCCCTTAGAACCGCCTTTAAGACTCCCATAGGAATGTCCTCTTACATGTTGGTTAATGGGAAGTCGTGTCACCTACCCGTAAAGCTTGAGCATAAGGCATATTGGACTACCCGGTTCTTAAATTTTGATGATGGTTTAGTTGGTGAAAGGAGGTTAGCACAGTTGAACGAGTTAGATGAGTTTTGCCTTAGAGCTTACGAGAGTGCGAGAGACTATAAGGAAAAGACTAAGTTACTTCATGATAGAGCAATTACGGCCCGAGAGTTTAAGAAATGTGACGATGTCCTCCTTTATAACACTCGCCTTCACCTTTTTCAAGGAAAACTCAAATCTCGTTGGTCGGGTCCTTATATAGTTTCTAACGTCTATCCTTCCGGTGCCATCGAAATCACTCACCCAGCTAAAGGGTTATTTGATACAAATGGCCTCCAGTTAAAGAAGTATGAGAGACTTTATTTCGATAAGGCACTGAAGGTTATTCTCCTTAAGGATCTCGTCCTTTGTGTTGGTTCGTGTGAGTCTTGTCAAGGACTATAAACTTGACCAAACCAAAATCATATAATTCCATCAAACTTCATTCTATCCACCAATTCCACCTTTTTGTCAACGGTATAACTCTAAAGTTGACACCGTATAAGTCATTCCGTCAAGACAACGACGTAAAACAAAGGCGCTTGGGGGAGGCAACCCACCGTTTCTATGTTTATGAGTAGTTTTTAGGTGTTAGAAGTGATCTCGGGCAATAAGTAGGGAATCTAGACTGAAGAAGTGGAGTTTTGGTGAGACTCGGATCAATGCGCACGCATTCCATTGAATGCATACGCATTCAACAGACAGAAGCTCCCAGTCCGGTCAATGTGCACGCATTGTATTGAATGCATACGAATCTATTCAACAGAGAGTGTAGGCAGTCTAATGCGTCCTCATTGCAAGTGATGCGTACGCATCACTTCAACAGTGTCTTTCATCTGTTTCTCAGCATGTCCAATACGTATGCATTATAACAATGTGCATGCATTCCACACTCCTATATAAGCAATCTGGCAACCCCAACTTCTTTTCAAACCCTATTTCAACCCTAATTCCATCCCTTCTCCAGAGATTGACCTCGATTTCCCCAAATTCATCCCCTCCAACTCCTAAATCCTCCACCCAATCACTTTTTATCCTTCCCCTCTTTCCCGTATTCCATTTCTCCCCTCATTTTTCCCCAATTTCGAGGCCCTGCTGCTGGCAACACTCCATTACCAGCGTTGTGAAGGTTTTTCGGCCACTCCTCTATGCTGCTGCTGCTCTCTCCACTCTTTCAATGGCCTTCTTTCTCCAAGTTTTTCTCTCTCTCGTATGGTAAGCATGGCTTGATCCTTTCTTGTCAATTTTCGGTTCTAGGGTTAGTTTTTACTTCAAGTTCACCTCTTTTGACCCTTTTGACTGTAATTGGATGTATTTGACTTGTATACTTTGTTGTTTGCTCTATTTTGTGGGTGTTGTGGCTATGTTATTAGGGCTGTGTTTGACGTGATGGGGTGATGTTTTGGTTTGGTTGGTGTTTTCGGTGGTGATGTCTTGGTTGTGTTGTTGTGTTTGTGAAATCCCGGTTGGACGATAATCGGGTTGGTTTGGGTTGCTTTGTCTTGGTGTTCGGGTGCTATCTTGTTCCTCTATTCAATACCTTAGGTTAATGGCCCCTCCTAAATCCAAATCGAATCCCGACTCTTCCGCTTTGGCCAAACGAAAGGGTAAGGCAATCGCCGAGAAACCCTCAAAGTGGGCAAAGACTAGAGGAGGGGCATCCCTAACAATCCGAGAGCCTTCCAGTCAATCTTGGTACAGCCCTCCTAGAGGTGCCACCGGCCCTATCCCATTCGAGCAACGTTTTATATCCCTCTTGGCTTTTGATAACTGCAACAACTTCTTCATCAAAAAGGCTCCCATTGTTGAGCAATGTTTTGATTCCAAAGGTGTTAGGATGCATTTCGATGAAAATATCAAACACTGCAAGTGGTAGCCTCTTTTAACCACTAATTCCAAACCACCCAACCTCACCAATCTGGCGACCTCATCACAGCCTTGTACTTCGGTTAAAGTCCGGGGTGTTGCCATTAGTATCTCACTCGAGGTCATCAACACCCACTACAAAATACCCGAGGTACCTTTGGACAAGGACTATGTCAAAGCCTTTAAGCCGAACTACCGTGAGGAGTGTAGTCAAGTGTTGTGCCCGAGGTCCCCCTTACATGTCAATCCGGTAAACCCTCTAGTCTCTTGATCTGCCCCATGTCAGATGCGACGAAGTTCTTGATTAAATTTCTCCTTAACCGCCTTCATCCTAGCAAGAATCAATCCAAACTCTCCTTCTCCAATTTTGATTTCCTTTATGCCATCCACTTTGACATGACATCGATGTTGGGCGCTACATCTATGACAAGCTCAAGAGCTTTAAAACTGATGCTAAGCGTACCCACATCTTCCCCCGCCTCATTTTTTAATTGGCCACCGGTAGGGGTGTGTGAAGCTACCCTAGGGATGACCATGTTCGCAAGACCCGGAGCACACTGTTCTTAAGAGCACGCAAGCCTGGCCCGCTTTTGCAGCCCCTCCACCTCCCGTATCCGCTCATTCTTCCTCTACTGCATCTCCACCATCTCAACATTCCGGTCCATCTTCTCTCATACCGTCTTCTCTCTCTACCCTCTCCACCTTTGAACGGAATGTGTACACAATTGCTGCCTCGTTTTGGTCCTGGGCTGAGGATCAAAGGCTTGTCTTAGCAGGTCTTTTTGAGGCGTTACGTACCTCAGGCAACTCCTCTGTTAGAAAGAAGCTTCGTAAGCCAGCTCTCTCATGTGTCTTTCTAGGAGCGTTAGATGCCTTTATTACCCAGGTTTCCTATCAGGAGAGGGGAGATGAGGGTGATCGGGGTGCTACTATTGAGGAGCCTGGTGAGCATCTTCTTTGCGTCATTATGGGTAGTGCAGAGCAGGTTCTAGTCTTGGTCGGGAGATGAGAAGAGTAGTTTTTATGAGGATGGTACTGGTTCTGATGATGAGGGTAGTAAGTCCGAGGAGCATGGTAGTTCATCTGATAGGGATAAGGTTACACCACAGGACACTATGGGTACAGGTACTGCTGCCACACCTATTGAGGGAGGAGGACAGAGAGCTACCACTGACGTGTTGGTCGGAGTCTAGGTGATACGGTGGATATTGAGGGTGATGTTTCTGCTGTTGGTGACACTCAGGCCCAGACTATGTAGATCCTGCAGACATTTGTCTAGTGCAAAAATCCACCAGACCAGAAGACTAGTCTTTGAGTTTTCTTTTATGACACATTCATGATGTATAGACTAGATCTTTGACTGTTGTTTTTTTTTCTTCTGTTCTGGGATGTAAGCCTGATGGGCACATGACTTTTACTTCTAATTTTTTCTTTCTTTTGTACGACATTTGGATGATTTCAGTTTGGCCTTATCTTTATGCATGGATGATGTTCGTTTATTATTTACTATCTTTTCATCACAAGTAGTCAAAGTCGGTACCCTTCCCCCTTTGGTTTCATATCTTAGTGTACGTGGCATTACTTTTTGATTATCTCTCGTTATCTATCACCTATCTTTGGCACGGTGGCTATTCCTTGTGCATGTGTTTCTTTGTTTTTCTCTCTTATTGGTGTAGATATTCGAGATAGAGCTTTCATGGATATGTCACACACATGATCTATGCCTTTTTTTCCGGGTTAAGCTAAGCCTTATCTCTATTTTACCATTCACACACTGAGGACAATGTTGCATTTTAAATGTGGGTGGTATGCTTAGCTATTGTTATACGCTTCATTGTTCTTTTTGAGCCACTGTGTTATATGCTTAGCATTTGGTCACTACTTTCGTAAAAATGAGCTATTTTTAAAATTTTCCAAGGTTTTAATGTTGCATTCGTCAGTTGAGCCCTCATGTTGATAAGATAAACGATTTAGTGAATGTTTAAATGCATGTTACTTGGCTTACTACCTTACATTGTGAATGGGATTTTCACGCACGTATAGCTTCAATTTCATGAACCGCGGTGATTAGTGACCGATTATGGTAGACTTAGGCACAATTCGGCTACCTAGAACTCATATTATTAACTTCGAGACGAAATAGAAAGACCGGCCTTGGTAGAGTTTGGGATGATAGTTCTGGCATTTCTTTGACCCGACCAGAGCCAAATAACTATCCTGTGACATATTCCACAGTAACCCCTCGAAGCCTTGGTAGGATGGTTAGACCCCCATCCGACACTTAGCCGTTCGTATTTATCCCGTAATTTCCCAACCCCAAGCCTTATTTGTGGTCTACATTCCCTTGAACACCCTACGAGTTAAGCTTAATCTTTTCATCTAGATCACACTTGCTTAGTGGTAGAGTGGTGTATTTGTATAGAGGAGGTGGTATTACGAGCTATTTCATGATCTTGAAGGGTAGGAGCTCGGTTCATTTTATGTGTATGTTATGGCCTTTGACTCAAACCTAATAAAAGCATTGTATAATGTAGCTTTCTAAATTCAAAAGTCAATTTGAAAAAAAAAAGAGAAAAAGAAAAGTCAAAAATCAAAAGAAAATGAAATCAATCAAAGAAAGCTATCAATAAAATCAATAAAAGTTTAATAAAGGTTGAGTCAATGAAAGCCAAGTGTTTTAGGACTCATGTATTGATTTGTTATATGATGTGGTGTTTGGGATGAGTCCTTAGTATTGAAACATGATTCTTATACATTTTGGCCTCGTTACACTTGAGACATAGTGCGATATGGCATTTAATTTCTTGGATCATGTTTCTAGTTTCAATTTGAGCTAGCAAAGGGTAGAGCTAGCTATGTTTTTGTATTTCTACACCATGTGATTAAGGTTGCTCGTTTTGTCTCTTTCTTGTTTATTCCCCAGAAATTCCCTTCGGTTAGCCCCGTCCCTAGCCTAACGTTACAACCGTACAAGTCCTACTTGACCTTGCTTAGCCTCGGTTGGCCCCGATTAGTGGATATGCTTATTAAGTATGAGCCTATGGTGTAGTCATAATTACCAAGCATCCATAATCCAAACCGGTGAACCGTGGTAAATGTAGAAGAAGCTATTCACACACACATCCCATTTGCCCGATAAGGTAGGGTTAAGTGGCATGTATTTACTCTTTTTTTCCGGTTATCTTTGATATGCAATTGGCTTACCTTATGCGTGTAACATTGACCCTTTGGTTCCTTTTAAAACGCTCATTTTGCTCGAGGGCGAGCAAACGCTAAGTAGGGGGGGTCATTGATGAGAGTCAACTTTACTACGCCCCAGTGCGTGTTTTAACCCCTGCTTACCGCATTTTTGGCTCATTCCAGGAATTTCTATACCTTTTCAAGGGAGAAAACTCATAGCACGTTCACTTTGAGGCAAACCATCACATAGATGGTAAACCTTATCATTTTACGGTGTTTTTAGCCCTATCAAGCCTTATTTATCTTGCGGAGTTATGCTAAGTATGTGTTTAAATGTTATGACGCAGGATATAGGTGTTCGTAAGCCCGGAAGGTAAGGCATTGAGCTTTAGAAGGCAAAACCGAGGTTCGGGGATTGAAAATTTGAAGAAAAGTGAAGATTTGAAGGTGCAGCAAGCAATGTGTATGCATTCAAGGAAATGTGTACGCATTCATGATACATGATGTACATATTTGAAGAATTGTATCCAATGCGGGCGCATTATGTGTAATGTGTAACCATCAGTGGAACGGGATGCTCAGTCCGGGAAAAACACACACAATGCGTGCACATTGTGAATAATGCGTACGCATTCCAGGAGCAGCAAGTTCAGGATTGACAAAAGGACCGTGCAATGCGTACGCATTCACCTCAGCAGAATCAAGTCTTCCCCAGTAGACACAAGGCAATGTGTGCGCATTTGAAAGGAATGTGCACGCATTGGGCCGTTTTCTAGTACAATTTTGGGCACATATAAATAGATTTTTACACAGATTTTTGGAGAGACTTCGGAGACTACATTTTTATCTAGAGCTTCTTCCTCATACCCTTTTACTTCCCTTAGGTCGAAATTCCCTCTTTTCACTCCTAGATTTATTTCTACACTAGATATTACATAGAATTAGCTTAATCTAGCTCAAGTTTCTTCACAACTCTTCCATTTAGTCATTTTGGGTCTTCTTCATGATCAAATGACATTGGGTGGTGTTGGAGCTTGATGTAATCCAGATTTTGCTACGATTTTGGCAATCAATCCTAGTTTCTATCTCGTTTATGGCGTTAATTTCATCATTGTTTGTTATTTCTTGTTTAATCATGAGTAGCTAAACATTTCATAGCCAAGTCATGTGAAGATTGAAGAAATCACCCTCTAATTGATGAAATTGGGAATGAGTAGTGCTTAATTGTTGTTATATCGACGAATTCATGTCTTAAAACTTGTTCTTAATGCTTGAATTAGCTTGATCACCTAGTTCATGATTACACACACCACTTTTATAAATGTATGTTGTGAAGGGGTGTGGAAAAAGGGGTTTTAAGATCATTTCTTATAATCAACTATGTTGTTTAGATTGATTAGGGAGTGAGGTTCATTGGTTGAGAAATCGAGCAAATCTTGCGTGTTAATCTTGTTTCGGTCAGTTAAATCATTAAAGGCGGACTGATGAACCGAGCAAAGGGTGTTTGATCATTTTATAACGTTTTACACTAGCTTAGGAGTTTGCACCCATGAATGAGTCGATATGATCATTAGGTTGGTTGGTTGGTTAAGCTCATTCCCGAGATAATCAATTAGAGGGGTGAAAGCATTCAATTGGTCTTGGCTATGCTCCTCTCTTATAAGTATCTTTCGTGTATTTGTTGTCGAAGTATAATTGATAACATGAACAACCTTTGATTCACCTAAACTAAGTTTGAAAATGACCTTGGTCCTCGTTTAATTCTCCATGGGATACGACCTTGCTCACCTCTATAGTACTTTCGACCCGGTGCTCTGCCAGTTAAGGTTGGTCGTTACTATTTTGGTCATCAGTGGTGAAGTGCCTTTTCTGACCAGAGAAACATCCAGCTGAGTACCTTTGTCCACTACCACTGCCTCTGTTGGTGCTAGACCGATTTTGGCTTGCAGAGCTTCTTGCTTGACTAGATCCAGGCCTTTGCTGATTGCCTAATCTGTCTCTGTCATCATCCCTTCTTCGCACTTGGAAAGGCAGTCCATGGCATGGTTAATTTTTAGTTCTTTCCCTTTCATCCAATGCTTTCTTCTGCTGTTCTTCAGCCTCAGCTCTAATTCTCAGTTCTCTATCTCTAGCTCTGAGCTATTCATCTGTAAAATGTGGGGGTGTAACTGTTGATCCTTCAGGTTTATCGCTTCTTTCCCCCGTTTTGGCAGCATCATCTTGTTGTTGTAACATAATGTTATTTGTAGTCTCAGTTGTATGGATGAAACTATCCAGCTTGTATTCAATGGATTTAAACCTCCCTTTATGAGCTGGCAGCTTTTTAACCATACTTCCCAACCTGGTTCCAAAAGCTGAGACCATAGCTTCATTTTAAAGTGAGATATGTTGTCTTAGGCCAGTGAAATTGTTTGTGACATTGATGTTCATCTCGTGCATGAAATCGTATTACCTCTACACAACAATATTTTTTGCATCTATGTACTCAGAAACTGTGTGGAATCTACGTTCTATATATTGGCTCTCATGGAGATACAATGCTTGTTGCTCTAGTTCTTCCAGCAAGGAGTCCACTGCCCTTTGAAAAGTCTGATTAGAAATGGCAGCATCCTGCTCTGGTTGGACTTGCTCTTGTAGTGGTGGTGAAGAAGTCCGAGGTTGAGTGAGTGTGGGAGGGACTAGTTCAGGTTCCTTATTTTATACATCCGGTTGAATGACATCAGCATCACCTACTCCTTTCAAGTACTTGAGTAGTTGTGATTTTTGTTTCACCAATGTCTCTCATTCCCCCTTGCTCTTTGCTGGGGATGGACTTTGCTGGTGTTGTAGCAGCTGATCCAATGTCCATCACTGTTGTTTGATCAGCTGATGTGTCAACAGATAGTTGTTGTACAAAATGAGCATGCGCAGGAGTGCACTCTGCTGCCTGAATCAGCAGTTCAATTATCTTAGCTGATGGTGTTTGCTTCACTGCTCCCTAATTTTGTAGAAAAGCGTGCAGAGTGAGGTCATCATCAACTGCATCTGTTGCTTCTTCCTAATCACCATCACGGTGAGCATGATCACTTGTACCTTGTGCTCCTCTATCATCATCATCATTTCCACCATCACCATCGCTCTGATCGTCATCAGATTGATATTCATTGTCATCTTCATCATCAGAGGGCTTAAGCAATTGAGCTTTGGCCTTTTTTATCATTTCCCTTAGTATAATTTCATCAAGTATACCTACTAGGTTTGTGACACCAAGAAATACAAAGAACCAAGCTTCTTCATCAAACATTCTTGAATAGTTTTTAAGTTGAATCCTGGAGTCTCCCATCTTCAAATTGAGATATTCTGCAACTCTGTCATCAATATCTCTTTCAGGATGTTCTATATGTTCTTCTTCTTGCTCATCTTCATCATCACTCCTTTCCTCCTCATGTTGGTCTTGTTGTTCCTCCTCCTTGTCTCTCAGTGTGCCAAATGATTCTTTGTCTAGATTTCTTTGGACCTTTTGTTTCTTTCTTTGACCAGAGGTCCTTCTACTGGGTTGCTTTCTTTATCCTCCACCAGCTGTTTTGGGTTGTTTGACATAAGTATACATAACTTTGGCATCGTGCAATCGATGAAGTTTCACAAAAGGATTGTTTTGACTTTAGTAATTCCTTGTTCAGCTGTAGTGGCCTCTCCTTTGATTTGTTCATTTATCCATCTAAAAAAGTAGGTGGCCCAGTTAAATTCAAGACCATTGTAGATAATGCCCATAAGTCGCATTCTTGCCTCAGTCATGACATTCATCACACCTAATTTGCCCTGAATGTTCTTTCCAATCAGTATCCTAAACTCATTCAAAGGCTTTTTGAGAGCAGATCTTAGACAATTCAACTTTTTGTTTTCCGCAGTGGCATCCTTACCAATTTTTAGTCAAAAAGCATCCATGTCTTGTGGAACGTGTCCCACTTTGGCATACCCTTGATTTGAGACTTCAAGGTGCTGGTGAATTACCATCGCAGTTATCACCATCTCTGTGCCATTGACAGTGGCAACTATACTGTCTTCACCTTCTTCAGCAAGGAGGCCATAGACATACTTTGTAGTTATCCAAAAGGAAATAAGACTCTCATAGCAAATCCAGTGATAGGAGGGTTGAGAAAGGTAATCATCCCTAAATTTGCATCCATCCACCAATCATTTCGCTTGTTCATCATTATTGCACAGATTTTTATAGTGTATTGGTTGGAAAAACGATCCTATTGCAATTGATTTCTTATATTGTTTCCGGATTTAGCGTTTGAGGAAGATGAGGCCATTTGGATATTTGAGAGAAAGGGATTTGAAATTTCTTGAGTAAATAGGGATTAAGAAATTCAAATAGATCGTAAAGTTTGTGAAAAATCTAAAGTGTTGTTTATATAGTGGAGATTTGAGAGTGTGAGATTTTGGTGGAGTAATGGCGTGATTTTGTGTATATAAATTGCGGGTAACAAGGAGAATGGGAGAGAGGATTGAGGCATGTAATGATAGTGCCTGGGAATCGAGGCGTTGCCGTCATTCTCTCTTTTCAAATAATAACCTCTATAAATTAATCCTTGTCTCTGATTAAAAATCCACGTGTGTGATCTTCACAAAATAAAACTCCATAAATCTCTGATTTTCTATATGTGAAATAAAAATGGTTCATTTCACACTATACTTCAATGTTTTCTCCATAGCATTTAGCTGTTGGGTGACTTAGCTGATCACTAGGCCGGTGTAGTAGCCTATTTACTGAGCTGCTGCATAAAAATTAACAATCAGGGAAGTGGACTTCGCTGGTACCAGTGCCTTACCTGCCAATTGAGCACACCCAAAATGGAAAAGGTTCAGTCAGCTGGTGAAGTCACTCCGCTGATTACTTCAGTTTGTTGCTCCATGTAACTTAGTCAATTTCAATCATTCCCAACTCAGTTCTTAACATACAAAATCTTTCATAACTGAGTGGTTTTGTGAAAATATCAGCCAATTGATCTTCTGTAGATATATATCTCAAGATTACATCTCATTTCTCCACTTGATCTCTGATAAAATGATGTCTCACAACAATATGCTTTGTTCTTGAGTGAAGAATTGGATTCTCTGTAATTGATATTGCACTTGTATTATCACACATGATTGGAATTGTCTTATCCTCTATTCCATAGTCTCTTAGCTGTTATCTGATCCATAATCTTGTGCACAACAGCTACCTGCTGCTATATATTCTGATTCAGTTGTTGAAGTATAAATGAAATTCTGCTTTTTACTAAACCATTATACTAGTCTGTTGCCTAGAATCTGACAAGTTCCTGAAGTGCTTTTCCTGTCAATTTTACATCTAGCATAGTTTGAATCTGAATAATATATCAATTTGAATCCACCATCTTTTGGATACCAAATTCCCATATTGATTGTGTGCTTCAGATATTTGATGATTCTCTTAGCTGCTAATAGATGTGATTCTTTAGGTTGAGCTTGAAATCTTGCACATACTCCTACTGCAAATTCTATATCAGGTCTGCTTACAGTTAGGTAGAGTAGAGATCCAATGATTCCTCTATATAACTTTTGATCAACATCCTTCCTATTTTCATCTTTTCCATGTATAATTCTTGCACACATAGGTGTTTCAGAAATTCCACTTGTGTCCATACCATACTTGTTGATTAAGTCTTTTGTATACTTTGCTTGATTGATGAAGATCCCATCTTTCATTTGTTTCACTTCTAATCCAAGTAAGTAGTTGAGTTCTCCCATCATACTCATTTGAAATTTTCTTTTCATCAGATTTGCAAATTTTTCACATAGCTTCTAATCTTCTGATCCAAAAATGAATTCATCAACATAGATCTTAACTAGCAATGTGCTTGTTCCATCTTCTAGTTTGAAAAGAGTCTTGTCAATGGTTCATCTGCTGAATCCATTGTTGAATAGGAATTGTGACAGTGTCTCATACCAGGCTCCAGGAGCCTGTTTGAGTCCATATAATGACTTCTTGAGTTCTCATTTTCCTTTGAGTTGGAAACCAGGGGGTTGCTCCACATATACTTCCTCTTCCAGGAGTCCATTCAGAAATGCACTCTTGACATCCATCTGATATACTTTGAAGTCCTTGAGAGCAACAAAATCTAGGAAATGTCTAATTGCTTCCAATCTTGCTATTGGTGCAAAGGTTTCATAATAATCTATGCCTTTTGCTTATGAGTATCCTATTGCAACTAGTATTTCTTTGTTCCTGACAACAGTTCCTTGTTAAGCCAACTTGTTTCTGAATACCCATTTTGTTACAATGATGTTGCCATGGCTGGTCTATCAACAAGTTCCCAGACCTCATTTCTCTCAAATTCATTGAGTTCTTCTTGCAGGCTATAATCCAATCAGCATCTTGGATTGCATCATCTATTGTCTTGAGTTCCACCTATGACAGAAGACAAGTTAGCATTCTCTCCAGTTGTCTTTTGGTTCTAACACCTGTGTGAACATCTCCAATGACTTGTTCTTCTGGATGATCTCTGAGCCAATTTAAGTCAGGTTGAAGTTGTGCTGGCTTCTACTGTTCCTGCTTGGGAATCAACTTCTTGAGTTTGTGTTGGTGGCTCTGTTGTAGTAGTAGCTAGTACTTCATCTTGATTATCAAAAGAGTGGTTCAGAATTGTAGCTGGTACTGTTGTATTCATGTAGACTTGTCTTTGTGTAGCTTCTTCTTCAAAAGTGTGTAAATCTACACCACTAGTGTTTACTTCATCAAACACTACATGAATTGATTCTTCAATCACCAAGGTTCTTTTGTTGAGTACTCTGAAAGCTTTGTTGGTGTCTGAGTACCCCATAAATATTGCGTCATCAGCTTTTTTATCAAAAGTATGTAGCTGATTCTTGTTTAAAACAAAACATTTAGATCCAAACATTTATAAATGAGATATGTTTAGTTTTCTTCGATTCCATATTTCATAGGGTGTCTCCCATGATGTTTATTGATGATGGATCTATTCTGAGTATAGCATGCTGTGATTGTTGTTTCAGCCCAAAATCTCTTTGGTAAGCTTGCTTCTCCTATCATGGTTCTGACAACTTCTTTGAGTGTTCT
Source organism: Gentiana macrophylla (assembly GCA_026214975.1). Lineage (NCBI taxonomy): Eukaryota > Viridiplantae > Streptophyta > Magnoliopsida > Gentianales > Gentianaceae > Gentiana > Gentiana macrophylla. The sequence continues at coordinate 79,031,384 of CM047810.1, forward strand.
ATTTTTTCTTTCTGCTACTCCATTTTCTTGTGGAGTTCCTGCTGCTGATAGTTGATGTAGTACACCATTTTCTTCACAGTAAGTTCTGATCACTTCATTTAGGAAATGTTTGCCTCTATCTGATATTATCTTGATGATCTTCAACTCCTTTTCATTCTGAATTCTTCTCAGTAATCTAGTAGCTTCTTGAGAGTTTCTCTTTTCTTGTTCATGAAAATGGTCTACGTAAACTTTGAAAAGTCATCAACCACTATTAATGTGTTTTTCTTTCCACTTACACTTACAGGCGTGACTGGTCCAAAATGATCCATATGTAAAAGATATAAGATTCTAGTTGTTGATTGATGTGGCTTTGACTTGGAAAAACTCTTGATTTGTTTCCCTTTCTGACATGCATCACAGAGACTTTCCTTCTTGAATGTGATGTCAGGTAGGCCTTCCACTAGCTAGTTCTTTGATAGCTTGTTCATGGTCTTGAAATTTAGATGATTCAGTCTTCTGTGACAAATCCAACTAGGTGATTTTTTGCTCTTGACAAGCAGACATGTTACTGATTTTTCTATCTTCCAATCTACCACATACATGTTTTCTTTTTTTCTGCAAGTACAACTGTGCTGGTTTGATTGTGAATCACTTTGCATCCTACTTTCCTGAAGTGTACATTGTAGCCTTTGTCACGGAATTGACTAATGTTTAGAAGATTGAAATTCAATCCCTTCACATATGCCACATTTTGAATCTTCAGATTGTTCTTTAACATAGTGCCTTCTTCCTTAATCTTGCCAGAATTTTCTTTGCCTCCAAAGATAACTTTGGGTCCATCAAAACTTTTGAATGCAGTCAGCCATCCCTTCTTGCCTGCCATATGTCTGGAACATCCACTGTCTATGTACCAGACATCCTACAAAACAAATTAAGCAACTTTAAGTACCCAACATTGTTTGGGTCCATACCTATTAGCATTCATGCCTCCTACTCCAAGTGTATAACCAAAAGATTTTCTCCTTGGATGGTTGAAGTCATCAACCTCATATGTATAAGGTATAGTAGAATAGCTTTTAATAGGTTTACTAAAAGTATTCTGATACATTTCTGTACTTTTTGGTGTTTTTGCATCCTGTTTCACTTTCCAAAACACAGCAGAAGATTTCTTTTCATACTGCCTCTTGTATACAGGACCATGCCATTTATGGCTTTTCCCAAACACATTTGGCTGTGTATGAAATGGTTTTCTCTTGTATTTTTTAGGAGAAACATTCCAAATATCTTTTGAGGGGTAAAGTCCGCCCTTACCTTTCAATATGCCTTTGCCTTTAGTGGGCTGGTGAAATGATTTTTTCTGTTCTTTCACTGCACTGGTGTTTGGCTTCAATGGTGCAGGATGCATAGTTGAAACTATAGGATGACCTTTTCTGAATTTAGGTCCATTGTTGGTCCTAGGTTCATATTTGTGTTGTCCATTGTTTCCTTTCTCATCTTGACTATTATAGCCAAGTCTAGATCTGGATCCAAATCTTTTTGAGGATTTGTAAGCTGGTGCATCAAGTGGTGCAACGGTGGTCTTAACGGATAGGGAGGTTTCCTCAGCTGGTCTGTCAGCACCAGATGAGTGATCATCTGTTGCTTGTTGATCAGATAAGTGTCCTTCCTTACTAGTTGATTCAGCTTGCAACTTACCCAGTTCTTCTTTTAATCTTTTATTTTCTTCTCTCAATTCTCACATTCTTGTTCCAGAATTTCATGATTTGTTTGAATTTATTCAAATCTACACATGAGATTTTGAATTAGGTTTGCAGAATCTAATGGAGAAATATAAGATTGTGCAATGTTAGATGTGGATGCATTTTTGGAGTATGAAGTAGATAGTACCTCTGCTTCTTCAATTTCCTTTGCCATTAGACATAGACATGCTTTGTCATTGTCCGAGCTGGTGTCTTCACCGTCATCTGAGTCATTATCAGATGATTCTTCATCACTTTCACTACTAGTTTCAGCTTTTAGTGCTTTCTTGCTCTTCTTTTTATCTGATGACTTGTATTTCTTCTTTTCTTCATCTTCGCCTTTTTCTTTAGGACAATCAGCCTTGAAGTGTCCTTTCTTTTTGCAATTGAAGCATCTGTATTCATCAACTTTTTTCTTCATGTCTTTGTTTGAATTTGCCTTCTTGTTTGATGATGAACTTCCTTTGAATTGTTTCTTCTTGAACCTGTCAAAGTGTTTAATGAGAAAAGAAATTTGCTTTTTTAGCTCTTGACTCTCTTTACTGATTGAGTCAGCTGCTTTGCTTTACTGGGTTGCAACCAGTGCACTGGCCTTGTGTGCCTCTACTAGTGCATTGTCTTCACTATTCGATTCAAATTCATAAGCTTTTAATTGAGATATCAGTGTCAAGGTGTCGGTTTTTGCAAGATCTATTGTGCCTTTGAGTACTGATGTGATGATCTTCCATCTTTCAGGTAGACCTCTCAATATTTTTGGGCAAACTTCTTTCTGTGGATATGTATGTCCCAGTTGTTCTAGTTTGCTGATGATGCTTGAAAATTTGTTATCCATTTGATCAATTGATTCACCATTCTTCATTTTGAAATTCTCAATTTTCTGTTTAGCAACATATAATTTGTTTTCTTTAACTACCTCTGATCCTTCATTGATAAGTGCCAATTTATCCCACATCTCCTTTGATGTTTTGCAGTCTTTGATCCTCATGAACATATTGATGTTCCAAGCCTTCAAGATCATATCTTTTGCAAAAAATCAATATTTGCTCTTCTTCTATCATCTTTGGTCCAATCCTTTTTAATCTTTTCAATATTTTTCCTTGATCTGCACATGTGGCTACCACAATCATGATCTTGATTGGGCCATCATTAATAATATCCAATATCTCCTCATGAGTTACTACAAGATGAGATAACATTCTTATTTTATATTCATCAAAATGTTAACCTTGAATACGAGTACTTTAGACATGAAATTTGAAGAGTCCATTGTCACAGACAAACAGAAGTATATATAAAGCTCAGATTTGAAAATTACTTTGAAATTATATGATCTCCTTGTTACCAGTTTTCAGATCTGAACAGGTTCTGATACTAGGAACACTGCTCTGATACCAATTGTTGGTCCAAGAGAAGGGTGAGATTATAGTCAGAGTGGGGTGAATAACTATATTGGAGTTTCAAAAACATTTCTTATTTAAAAGCTTTTGGGCAGTAGATAAGTCCCTTCTTAAAAGTTGTTTCAAAGTAGATTATGCACACACAGAGTATGAATAAAATGTAGTAAAGAAAAACTGTAAAGTAAAGTGCAGTAAGTAAATGAACACAAAGGTTTATAGTGGTTCGGGGTGGTGTAATCCCTTAATCCACTCTTCTCCTGTGATGATTGGAGGAATTCACTATTGACTTTCACCAATACAATAGTGTGATTGTCCTTGGCTACACAAGCTTTACAACTCAAAGACTATCACTCCCTGGCTATAAAAGCTTCAGTGACTCAGTCTTCAACACTACTCCTTGAGAACAAATCTTTCAGCAGCTATAACAAAGGTTGCTATTCCTTCTCAGATGATATGATTCAATTGCTTCATATGGTGTGAATAAGATTCACAGAAGGATGATCAATCTCAGTTCTTGATATAACTTTGATGCTCTGTTTTCTTAGTTGATCCCTATATATGTCTTTTCAGTTCAATATGATGATTTTTGAAATTGACAGAGTTTCAGTACTTTTTGTATATTCGTATATATGTGTTCTATCAATGCCTTCTATTTATAGAATGATCTCCTTGATTTGAAAATTCCATCCATTGGCTATTTAATGCTGAGAATAATCCTTGATTCTTCTTTGATTTTATTCTCCTTAATTTCAGTGATCCGGATTTTCTTCAAACGTTCTCCATAAAATCCGTCCTTGATTGATTCTGCATTGATTGCTTGATTTCCTTACATTCATAATAAATTGCAGATACCATACTTCACTTGTCTGTCCTTAACTTGGCTATTACTTGACCAGTACAGTGAGTCTGCTTACTTTGCTGTTGAGATCCTCTTGACTATTATTCTTTAGTCATCCAGTAGAGATTTTTCTTCACCGTTTTGTTGTTTCCTTTCTTTCTTTGATTCTCCAAGTATGCTTGTACTTCACTGATCCTTTATTTGTGTAAGATCAGTGTACACCATATTAAAACAATAGATATCATCACATGTAATATATCTTAGACTTACCCAAGGTCATCACAGACTTCCCTGGTTATAAGTCAGTCCATATGTCTTCACTTTACTCTGCTGGTACTTGGCTGCCTTCATTCAGGTGATCTTCAGTCTTCCACTGAGCCATCATACCAGTCTAGTACAGTGTTTGTCTGACTAAAGACTCTAAGAAAAGTCTTATACAGATATTTCTAACTTATTTCAGGCTTGCTATAATAGCTAGTATGGCCATCATCAAAACAAATAAAATGTTCCTAACAATGGCTCATTTCATCACTTGTAGAAAGACAATGGATGATGTTGGTATTGCCCATCCTTACTTCAAGGAGATCGTCCGTCTTCATAGTGTTCCTCGTTCTATCACTTCTAATTGGGACACCAAGTTTGTCAGTAATTCTTTTAGGATTTTATGCGAAAATAAGGGATCAAAGTTAAACTTTAGCAATGCATATCACCCGCAGACGAACGGACATACATAAGTTGTCAATAGCAATCTTAGCAACCTTTTATGCAGTTTGTATTGAGGAATACATCACTCAAGTTGAAGATGATCAAATTCACTCTTATTGTCATTTCATCTAACACTTTTCCAAAAATTTAGTTGACAGTTTGTTAGTTCGTTATTAACGGTTACCAAGCTAGCTACACTCCTATATAAGTAGCATGGAGTCATAGAAAGTAAATCATCAAGTTGTACACTGATGCAATTCATAATACGATCGATTTTCTTTCTTCAAAACTAGTGTCACTGTTCTTCAACATTTTTTGATTTTCTGCGTTTTCTTTCTATTGAACTCACCAAATCTTCTAGTTTGATGAATTCCACATGGTATCGGAGCATGATTTGAACGCTTCCTAGAGTCATTTTCACGCTATTTCTGATTCTTATCAGAGTTCTTGGCTATTTCTTGGAGGAATCTTTTCTTGTTTGCTCGTATTCCTGCGTTTTTGCTGATGCGTCATGGATTTTGGAGCCCAAAATCAAGGTATTTTGCCAGGAAATCATCTTTATTTGCATCCTAATGAAAATCCTACGTTAATTTTGGTTCAACCTCTGCTCAATAATATGAACTATCACCATTGGAGCCATTCCATGAAAATGGCGATCACTAAGAACAAAATGGGATTCAGAGATGGTATGATTACTCAACTCTCAGTAAATTCTCCAGAATTCCAAGTTTGGTTACAGTGCAATACCATTATGAAAACTTGGATATTGAATTATGTTGTTCCTACTATTTCTCAAAGTGTAATGTATAGGGAAACAACTAGACAAATTTGGTTGGATTTACAATCAAGATTCTCTAGATTAGATTTTTTTTGGTTGGGAGACCTGTTAGAATAGGTTTATGCTCTTAAGCAGGGACATTTGGATATAACTAGATACTTCACTAAACTCAAGACTCTGTGGGATGAGATCGCTATTACGAAACCAGAACCTGTTTGTTCTTGTGTCCCTGGATGTCGTTGTGATATCATTAAGAATTTCAATGGATATGCTAAGACAGAAAAGGTTGTAAAATTTCTAAGGGGACTGAATTTTGAATATTATCAAGTGTTAAAACAAGCATAGCTTATGGTCCCTATTCCTGATCTTGATACTGTTTTGCTATGGCCTTGAAACTGGAAGATCAAAACGAATCTGATGAAAAATTTCCAGAAGCCACAGTTCTTTATAATAAGGCATTTAATCATAATCCATCCAATGTTAGTTCAGTAATCCACAGAGTACTGGCTATCAACGGAATGTAACTAAAATAGCTAATGGAACATCTAATTAAACAATGCACCAGGCAGGAAAATCCAGTGCACCTTTTGAGGATTCACAGGCCATACGGTGGACAAATGTTACAAGAAACATGGTTTTCCACCTGGTTGGAAGCCTAAAAGTAGGGCCAATATGGGTGAATCTGTTTCAGATGATCAAGATGCAAATTCTGGGAGTTATGTGCCTCATAATTCAGAAACAGAAGGGTATACTTTGAATAAAGCTCAGTTTCAGCAATTGATGAAGCTACTGGATGGATAGAAGGCAACTTCTTGTGATCATATGGAAAATCAAGCCACAACTCTGACAGCAAACTCTACTCCTGCTGCTGATACCACAGGTTTTTATAAACCTAATAGTTCATCTAACTGGATTATAGATTCTAGTGCCACTGATCATATAGTTAGTAATATCTATGATCTACAATCTAGAAAATCTGTTTCTGACATGTTTGTGGGTTTACCTAATAGTGTCAATGTGCAGGTTACATATGTAGGTACCGTTTGCATTAATGATAAGCTAACCCATACACATGTCTTGCATATACCAGCTTTCAACTTTAATCTGATTTCTTTGGCTAAGTTGACTACTATTCCTGATTTATCTGTCATAATTGATCATGGTTCTTGTCTGATTCTGGACAAGAAGCTTGGGACTCAGATTGGATCAGCTAGAAAGTCTAGAGGATTGTATGTGTTGGTTGTTCAAAAGCCTTTGGTTAATAATGCTGCTCTAGTAGATGCTCAGTCTAGTATTGCAAATGAACAAGTCTGGCATTACAGACTTGGACATTTGTCGAATAAAAGACTTTCTTATTTGAATTGTATTGATTTGAATTGCATACTTAGTCAAACAATGTGTCATATCTGTCAACTAGCCAAGCAAAAGAGGAATTCCTTTTCTTTAAGTACATCATCCGTAAAGAATGCTTTTGACCTTGTCCATTTTGATATATAGGGTCCATACAGACAAAGAATTGTACATTGTCTTTCCTACTTTCTTACTATAGTTGATGATTTTACTAGATTTACTTGGATTCACTTGTTAAAAGCTAAATCTGAAGTTAGACAACTTGTACAATCTTTTGTTCGGTATGCCTTTGTTCAGTTTAATAAATGTGTTAAGATCATAAGATCAGACAATGGATCTGAGGTTGACATGCCTGAGTATTATGTTGAAAAGGGAATAATACATCAAACATCTTGTGTGGATACTCCACAACAAAATGGTATAGTGGAAAGAAAACACCAGCATATAATGAATGTTGCTAGGGCTTTGAAATTTCAGTCTAACATGCATTTGTCCTATTGGGGTTATTGTGTGATGCATGTTGTGTTTTTTATCAGTCTTACTCCTTCACCTGTAATTACAAATAACACTCCTCATTTCTTATTTTATGGTACACGGTTTGATTATAGTCAGCTTAGAGTATTTGGATCTCTTGTTTATGCATGTACACCAGCAAATAATTGGCCAAAGTTTGAACCTAGGGCTAGAAAGTGTGTCTATCTTCGAGTACCTAAGTTCACCAAAGGTTACATTCTGTTAGACACACAAACCAGGGACATCTTTGTGTCTAGAGATGTGAGGTTTTATGAAACTTTGTTTCCTTTACATAATAAGCATACATATACACAACATAATCTAGATCCCCTACCAGTTCCATGTGATGGTGAAACAGATGCAGTACCAGTCCATGTAACAAATCACATACCAGAATCTGAAGTTCCAGTTGTTCCAGCTCCACCTCCTTCTGTTGAAACAAGGAGATCAAATAGGCAAAGACAGGCACCAACTTATCTTAAGGAGTATGTTGTTCCTAACAGAAAATCACCACATTCCATAAACAATGTGGTCACATATGACAACATAACCAACAACTATCATAAGTTTGTATGTGCCGTAGCTAATATTCAAGAACCTAAGACATACAATCAAGCTATTAAGCATGATTGTTGGAAAGAGGCTATGCAGAATGAATTGGATGCATTGCAAGCAACCAAAACATGGGAAATTGAACCCTACCATGTTGATGGTTCCATAGAAAGGTATAAGGCTAGAATAGTAGCCAAAGGATATACACAGACCTATGGATTTGATTACCAGGAAACTTTCTCCTATGTGGCAAAGGTTACAACTATTCGGACATTGCTTGCCTTGACAGCTTCTCAAATATGGCACATCCACCAAATGGATGTCAATAATGCTTTTCTTCATAGAGAATTGGATGACGAAGTCTACATGGATCTGCCTCTTGGTTTTCAAACAGACAGACCAAATCAGGTGTGCAGGCTGACCAAGTCTTTATATGGATTGAAACAAGCTAGTAGACAATGGAACTACAAACTAACTAAAGCCTTGACAAAAATTGGTTTTACTCAATCAGCACATGACCATAGCTTATTCACAATGGGTACAGGACAAGACTTCATAGCACTCATTGTATATATAGATGATATAATAGCAGCTAGCTCATCCATGTCACCTATTGATGAGGTCAAACAAGTATTACATAAGAAGTTCCAAATTAAGGACATTGGCAATCTCAGATATTTTCTAGGAGTTGAAGTTGCAAGATCTGACAAAGGTATTTACATCAAGCAGAGGAAATACACACTCAATCTACTAGAAGAATATGGTTTTTTCAAAAGCCAAACCTATCAGCACACCAATGCACTCCAAGCAGAAACTATCTAATGGAGATTCTGAACATTTACCAGACAATACTCTCTACAAAACCATTGTTGGGAAGTTAATCTATCTATCCTTCACTAGGCTTGATATAGCCTATGTTGTACAACAGCCTAGTAAGTTTTTATCTCATCCAATAGTAAACCACATGCAAGCAGCACACGGAGTATTAAGGTACTTAAAAAGCAATCCTGGACAAGGAATCCTTTTTTAAGCTAATAATTACTTGGTACTCAAAGGCTACACAGACTCAGACTGGGCAGGATGTGAGGATTCTAGGAAATCTAACTCAGGTTATATTATGTTTTTTGTTACAACACCTATATCATGGAAATCCAAAAAGCAAAATAAAAAAGCTAAGAGTTCTTCTGAGGCAGAATACATGGCCATTGCCACTTGTGAGTTACAGTGGCTGGTCTACATCATGAAGGATATGCACATGCCTGTTTCACTACCCATTCTACTTTTTTGTGATAATTCTAGTGCTATTCACATAGCAAAGAATTCAATTTTTCATGAGAGAACCAAGCATATTGAGCTTGACTGCCATATTACAAGGGCCAAGGTTCAATTGGGTTTCTTAAAGCTAATGCATATCCGAACAACAAATCAACTAGTTGATATCCAAACAAAACCAATGGATGCTCCTCTGTTCAACTATTTCTTATCAAATTTGGGAGCCTACTCAGTCTTCACACCAACTAAGAATTGATGCTACACTCCTCAGCAGTCTGCTGATGATCATCAGCACCATCAGTAGACAATCATCTGCAGACACTCCTCGGCGAATTGGCGATGATCATCGGCTGACTTTATCAAAGATCCTTATCTTCACTCCTATGGAGTTGGAATACATCTCTCAAGTTGAAGATGATCAAGTTCACGCTTCAAGTATATTCGTCTTGAGGGGGTATTGAGGAATACATCACTCAAGTTGAAGATGATCAAGTTCACTCTTATTGGCATTTCATCAAACACTTTTCCAAAAAGTTATTTGACAGTTTGTTAGGCGGTTATTAGCGGTTACCAAGCTAGCTACACTCATATATAAGTAGCATGGAGTCATAGAAAGTAAATCATCAAGTTGTAAACTGATGCAATTCATAATACGATCTATTCTCTTTCTTCAAAACTAGTGTCACTATTCTTATTGAAGAATGTCACTGTTCTTCAACATTTTCTGATTTTCTGCATTTTCTTTCTATTGAATTCACCAAATCTTCTAGTTTGATGAATTCCACAGTTTGGCAGACTCGAAACAAAAACAACATGTTTTATCCCTTCTGCAAGCTGAGTTTGCCTACAACCGCTCACAAAGCAGAATTAGTGGTGTGACTTCATTTGAATTAGTATAGCGTAAGAACCCATTTGGGGTTCTACACTTAAATAATATTGCATGCATTGGAAAGTTGTATACTAAGGCATTCATGAGCATGTTAGTGAGGAAATTGAGGCTAGTAATTCTCGATACAAGGCACAAGCTAATCGTCATCGTCGCCGAGTGGTGTTTAGAGTTGGTTGCTATGTTTGAGCAATTTAACCAAGAACAAATTTATTGCGCTTTCGTACAATCATTTGAAAGAGCGCAAGATTGGCCCTTGTGAAGTGTTGCGGAAAATCATAATAATGCATATCACTTACGTCTTCTTCGTAATTTGAGGACTGTTGACGAGTTAATGTGAAGCATTTGAGCCACTAAGTTCCCGATGCTGGTGATTCGGATGTGAACTCATGGGCAAGTTGTTTTGAACACGGTTGGAAGGATGCAGGAGCATCCGATGTTGAGTTTTCACATTCAACGTTAATCGCGATTGAATACATGGACAAGAGGGGATGTTTTTGCATGTGGTAGTGATTTGGCAGTAAATTTCGTCTCCAGTGTCTTTTTTCGTGCAAGACCCCATTTCGAAAAGTTTTTCCGACGCCAACAACATATTGAATGGCGAAAGGCAGTTTAGTCCCAGTTTGACGTCAAAATAAGTTTTTTTTTCCCTTCCATTTTGGGCTCCAAATCTTTTAGCACGCTTTTCTTGTTTTATTTGCGTATTTAATAAAGATGTGATTACAGATCCGTTTGTTTAGGAAATTATATATATAATCAGTGTCTTGATTCCGCATTGATTTGTTTTCGTAATTATTATGTAATTTTCTATTTTTTGGAATGTATCGTTGTCGGGCAACTACGAAATCCCGGCTTGTTGGATTGTTCAAGGCAACCGTGAATATAATATACAAATATTTTGCCTCTCAGAGCATATTTTGAAATACTGTTGTGCATTCTTCTCCATTTTTTTTCGCTTACATGTTTGTTTCCGAGCATGCTTCGGCATCAAATAAATTATGTTTTTGAAAAATAATTGATGCAAATCCCTAAAATTAGATATTTTTAAATAGACTCACTAATGAACGATAACTAGTGGTGCACTGAAATGATGCAGATAACCAGGGGCAAACCCAGGCAGGGGGTGGGGTGGTCTTGAGACCATCCCAAAATTTGATTTATTATTTTGTATAATTGTAGTAGTATTGATATATGTATTTAATGTGTCTTTCCGTAAATAAAGTGATAAATTGTTCTAGTGGTTTGGGCAAGAGCTCACTCTGCGTACTGGCATAGGTTCGATTCCTTTCTCTCATTATGTACTTACATGGGCGAGACTTGTTTTGTGCTCTTAGAGCACTCGCATCAGTGTCTCTTAACAGATTCTCTACTTTACAGACTTGAATCTGTAAATTCTTTCAGATTATGGTAGGTATAGAGTATGGTGTCCAGAATCTATTGAATACAGATCTCGTTAATAGATTCTGACGCAGCTGCATTTTAGTTGGATCTGGAGAGTTAGAATATGTAAAATACAGATTTATCATCTCTTACAGATTCTACTGCAAAGGCTCCTTAAAGTGGAAAGACTCGCTAAGTGCACATGACTAGATGCACCTTATTTTTTTAAATTATTTTCCATTAGATTTTATTTTTTGGAAGATATATATTGGTTTGGAAAGTGAAAATCAAAATCACCTCATTATAAATTCACCGCATAAACCCATCCAAAACATGATTTTATTTGAGTGATTTTTTTATTTATTAGGAAAAAAAGTGTGCAATGGAGGATGATTTGCCGTGCGTATCGTGCACACTTTTTGCGTGCATATATCATTGTTGCATCAAGGCATACGTAGAATGGTTCTACAAAGGCTGTGTCATGAATTACTACTTTGGTCTCAAAATATAAATTCATTTAACATTTTAGATTTGTTTCAAAATTTAAATCCATTTAGATAACCAATAAAGTATTTATTATATTTTTCTTATTTTATTCCTCATTATTAATACTTATTGTTTTTCATTAATTTGCATTAATAACGGTCAAATGTCATTTTAATTTTTTTTATCAAAATTAAAGTCATATAACGAATTTAACAGTTTTTTTTTAATTTGTGTAAAAAAACTCAAACAGTCTTATATTTAGGAACGGATGTAGTAATTCCCAACGCCATATTCGTAGCGGTCCCGGCGGAAAAGGAAATGGGCAATTACATTTGCCCATCGGTAAACATGACATATTGTAGGAGAAATTGTGGAAAATCATGTGATATGGGCGGGGAAACAGTATGTGAACAGATCATTTTGACTACTTTTTTGTTTTTTGATTTTTATGTTTTTTGATTCTTTCATTTTGACTAGTTTGGATAGGTTCTTTTTTATATAGTTAAATGACAACTTTTGTCATCAATAAATTATAGGGGGATTGAGGGAAAAGGACAAAAATATTTACAAAATGAATAAACAGGACACACTACTTTTTTTAGTTGCAAAAAGGACAAAAAAAATATCAGACGGACAAAAATACCCCTTTTAGTAAAAGGGATGCGCATATGCATACGCTTGTTTCAGCTTCTTCGTCGCTGCTAACCTGCTTCAGGTTTTTTTTTTTTTTTTTTTTTTTCAAAAGTCGTAATTAACTTTTGATTTATAACTCCGATTTTCGAAATTTTTTCACCAAAATTCATATTTCTTTTTGGTCTTTAATTTGAGCCCAAACATGATACCCTTCCGATGTATATTTTGAAAGCCGAAAAATATTTGTATTAACCGGAGCGTGTTTTTCTTATAAACGACCGTAACTTTTGATTTAGAACACCGATCATAAAAATCGTTTCACCAAAATTCATATTTTTTTTAATCTTCATTTTGAGACCACGTTTGATAAAAGCAAATAGAAACTTCATTGCATTGAGATTGTATTTAATAAAAGATGGAATATGCAAAACTTATGTAATAATCAGTTTATGCGGCTTTATATAGATACAATAGCCGACTTATGACTCTCAGAAACCCTAAACGACCTAGTATATGCGGCAAAATCGATTTCTTGTTCCTCAAGACCCTCGGTTTATCGGGCCTAGCCCACGGTAAACCGAGCCTTCAATTCTTCTTTTTCTCTGGAAGATCTCTTCTTGGACTTCATTTACTTGGCCCAACATTCTTCCATTGATCCAGATCCGTCCTGAAATGCTTCGGATTTGATACATCCTGTAAAACACATAAAACGAGGCGAAACAATACCAAATATTCGGGATAATGACACAGTTGCAGAATTATGAACTTTGGAACATACTCATAGCATTTAACACATATCCCATATAATAACAAGCCTATCTCTCCTCTCTTGAGCATAATTCATGATGAATAAAGGTATAATTAATGGTACATCTTAGATCGTTATCAACTACCCCCCACTTAGCTTTTGATCGTCCCGAGCAAAATGACGAAAAGAAAACGACATCCTGATCAGTATACGATTTAATTAAAAACAAAAATGCCTAACAGTTAAGATAAAGATCATGTCACTCATATCCATCAGTAACGCATTAAACAATATTCATGTCATGAGCCAATGAGTGTGTGCAATAACACAACCGCTTAGTAATGCGGACAATCTCACATTACGTCAACCCGTAGTGAAACTAACCAGTCTCGAACATGCTTATATTAATCAAATTAGATGGGCAAGGTAGATCGAGAACCGAGTATTACTCTTAGGCTCGCGTTTATCGCTCTATGCAAAGGTCGTGCGTCTTACGCTCCATCGACTCAGTTTTTGCCAATGAGAATATAGATGTATATATTGTGCAATGCTCTTTCTTGGCGGATGAACTCTCATAAATTTATCTATCCTCACGGTCTCACTCTTGATAAACTACCGAATCTGAAATTCCTATGCCCTTATAATCGTTGGTGGAACATTATTCGGGATAAAGCCAGGGTCAACTCTAGTCAAGGTGATGCGCTATCGACTACACACCAGGGAAAGTGAGTTATACGTGCTTAAGATGGTGGCTCACAACATAATATGCGCTTAATACGCCACTACTTCAGAAGTGGGCACAACTTTACTTGTACATAGTGGAACAAAAGTGCAATAAATTAACTCCCAAAGATTAATGATGTCATGCTTTTCAAAATTCTGTCGAAACGACTCAAAGTCTAGGTGGTGAAAAATGCTTCAAAGAGAATTAATATAGTCATGCAATTAACGAAACATAATGCTAAGAAGCTAAGTGACATCCCTTACCCCCCACCTAATCGAAACATTGTCCCCAATGTGTAAGATGAAAAAGGTAAATCGAAAAGGAACTTAGTTTCGTTAAGGGTGGAGCCAATGGAACAAATTGGATCGGCGTATAATGCAATGGGCATATGTAAGTAGTCTTCGAATAATCTGCACTAAGTAACTCAAACAAACAAGAAGAATGGTGGTGACAAGAGATTGTATAATAACAGTGCGGTAGTAAAAGAGAAATTAAATAACTCAAACAAATTAAGCCGAAAAAATCATTATATTATTAAAAATCTGCTATAACTACAAGATAGGAAATAAAATAAAAGAAATGGAAAATAACAACAATAAAAAAACAAGAAACCTAGTCCTCGTCATAATAGTCCACTTAGTCATCTCTAGGCTCAAAACCGGGAGGTGGACCAGAACTTGAGGCAGCAGCGGCGGAAGAGGATGCAAAAAAGTCTATAATCCTGTCCATTTTACAATGTTGGCTCACAATCTCTCATGCGATCTCCTTAATCAAAGCCTCTGAGACCGAGGTGCCTTGTGGACCGGAGTATGCTCTCTCTCAGCTCTTGAACCGACCCGTCTTGGTATTCTCGAAACTGACTGCGAACTGATCATCGGTTCAGGATCTTTCCAATCGTCACTAACTTGAACCGGAACCTCGTCCTCTATACTGAACATGTCTATCATAGTCCCATATGGCAACTGCTCTTGCTCGGATGTAGCGGCAATCTCATGAATGCGGCTATGCATCAGTAGGCCTATGTTGACTGGAGATCCCTGCTCCAGATATAACATCAACTCCGCCCTCTTTGGTGTGATAGACACCATATTCTTAGTTGGCAGAAGGTGGGAACACAAAAATCTGTCGACCACCTTCATGTCCCAGGATAATTCATTTTCCAAGAAGATGGTGGGGGTCCCATAGGGTTGCGCTTCCATTGCACCCCGAAATAGTCAGCAATCATCTACATCCTCTCTAAATCATCAATATTGGTAGATGATGTATACTCATATGGGCCCACTGGTGGATTTAGAACCCCGTAATACTCGTTGATCTGTGCAATCATAAAAACATCCTTGACTTCCCGGACCATAGCAAATGTAGCTCCCGGGTTACGTGCCAGATACGAATAAAATTCCCTCACCACCGTAGCATTGAACCTTGTCAGTGCCTCAGCCATATCCAAAATATCTTGCACCTTCAGGGCTCTCCGCAAGATATTACCGCAATCGTCCAACTCTACGCCTCGTTCTTGGGCAACCGGTCTTCCGTTCCAATGTCCTCGAAACTACTCATAGATCTCTAAAGAATGAAATTGCTCAACCCCGTCTATCAAGGGGTTAGCATCTCCGTACACATACTATGGCCACTTGGACGATGGGCGGTTCTGCTATGCTTAGGGTCTATTCTGATGGCAACAAGGACTGAAGATGATGCTAAAGCAGAAAAAGTACCCTCGGTAAACTGGCAGGTGCTTCCGATTTACCGGCGCTATTTTTTTTGGTTTCTTCTGGAACCGTTCTGTTGAAAATGAAAGAAGAAGAACTACAACAACTTCACTGTCACAACAGCACCCCTCAGTAGAAGAGGATGGAAAGATGGTGTTTTTGGGTGTTTAATGGGAAGAAAAAGGGTTGATTTTGGTGGGGGAAATGGTGGTGATGCTTGGACGAGATTTTGATAAGGAGAAGAAATGGAGAAATGGTTAATGAAGAAGAAGAATATAATTGTTGAGGATGATGAATAATGGTGGAAGGAGGGTGTTTTTATAGGAGAAATTGGTAGAAGGTGGAAGGATTTGGCGGGATAGTGGGTAGATGAGTAATGAGGGTAAGGGATTCGAGGGGTTTGATTGATGGGATTGAGGTGGAGTTATGGTGGAGTATGGGAAAGGATGAAATGATAGAAAGTAGGGAAAATAGGGCAGTCTGCTGACTGGTGGGTTTACTGATGCAACGTTTGTCCTTCACGCGTCGCCGAAAAGGCTGCTTTTTAATCTAACACTCAACCCGGAGGTTAGTGCCGGTTTACCGGGGCTTATTTTCCCTAAATTTCTCTGCCCTCCTGTTCTGCACACCTTATAACCACTTACTGCTCAATCCTGACCTCAAAAATCACTAGTTTCAACTCCTTTTTTTGCTACTTCCGACTCAATCCTAACCTACTTCACTAGAATCCACAGCGAGTAAAACAAAACTTCCCATTAACCATCGGTTTCAAGCCTAAGGGTGTGGTAGGATGAAAAAAAGCTCATCATTTCATCCGGCTACTTTCATTAACTCCTATCCTACCTAAGGGTTCAAGATAATAGTTCTGAGTTTAAAGTCGTCAGCTCGACTTACATTTGGATCTTCACTCAGTCAAAAGATGGGGCTTTAACTTGCCAAACTCGCATCTTCGAGGTTTCAACTGTCATGCACTTCCCTTCTCGTCGGTCATTATCTTTTAGGAGTGACATTTCCCGGTATTCCGTAGAAACTTTATGAGCACTCTTCCTAGCACGTCTCGCTCTCTTTGATCATGTACTAGGTCATCCTCTGCTTTGAGATTTAATATTTATGCCTAAGGATTCCACATTTTCCACTGTAAGCTCTACTATGTCACTACGCAATACGGAAGGACTAGCCTCCGTGAGTGCCTTGCTATTGTCCTTTTCTCCATGTTCTCTAAGCATTAATCTCATGAACTCCTGGTCACAGGTTTCCACTAGAACCTCTCATTTCCTAAGTCTTTCCATCTCTATCTCCATGATTTCCACTTTCCCCGAACCATAAGTCAACTTGCAACATTCCAGCCTATTATCTAGGGGCTCTAGGATTTTCATAGATACGGCATCATTGTTCAACCTTAGAGTGATTTTCCCATTATCAAAGTCCATGATTGCTCTGTTGGTTGCTAAGAAAGGTCTACCTAATAGAACTGGGGCACTCGGATCCTCAGGTATGTCTAAAACCGTGAAATTTATTAGGAATATGAATCCTCATGCCTTAATCGTGCAATCCTTTAGCAGGCCGGCAGGCATATCTCTGGTTCGATCAAAAAAGGTCATGGACCGGGTTTGATCCATGACAACCGGAATCTTAATCTTCTGGCAGAGGGATAGAGGAAGAATGTTACAACTTGAACCGGAATCACAAAGGCCTTAACCTACAGATATACCGTTGATAGAGATCGAGAGTCGAAACATCCCAGGGTCTCCTAACTTTTCTACCGTGTTAGAGTCTGGGCAATCCTCAACTCTGAGAACATAGTGTCCGGATCCTCTTCCAGATCATCGGAATCGTAGTCGGACGATATGTCAGTTAGTTCGATAGAAAATGTACCTGGCCGATAAGTCTCGTACTCTTTTAGGTTTTCCTTGGCTTCATGTTTATGTGTTTCAGTCTCCTCCTCCACACGCTTCTTATCTTCTTCGTATTACTCTCTGGCTTCTGATCCAGGATACATAGAGATTGGCTTGATGTTCAACACGGTACGAGGCATTGCGTTTGACTCGTTTAGACTTAATCGCTCTTGCTTGACTGAATTTCAAAAGTATCATGATGCTCCTACAAAAGAGACAAAATAAAACCAAAAAAAAGGTTAGCAACTCCCGCTTCAGTTGGGGACGAACCCAACAGTTGCGGACCTACTAACTAAAATCAACTGGGATATACACAGAATTAAAAGGACTGTTAATTAGGATTCGAATTTCTGGACCTCGGTAAATCGGGTCTAACCCACGGTAAACCAGGACATGAATTTCTTATTCTAGCAATTAAACAGTGCAGGTTTGATCCAGGATGACTCAAGACTTAAGAAGAAAATAAATTTAAAATAAAATGACTTATGACTCTCAGACTCTAACACGGTAGAAAAGTTTATGCGGCTTTATATAGATACACTAGCCGACTTATGACTCTCAGAAACCCTAACCGACCTAGTAGATGCGGCAGAATCGATTTCTTGTTCCTCAAGACCCTCGGTTTATCGGGCCTAGCCCACAGTAAACCGAGCCTTCAATTATTCTTTTTCTCTGGCAGATCCCTTCTTGGACTTCATTTACTTGGCCCAACATTCTTCCCTTCATCCAGATCCGTCCTGAAATGCTCCGGACTTGATGCATCCTATAAAACACATAAAAAGAGGTGAAACAGTACCACATATTAGGGATAATGACATTTATGAAGAATTATGAACTTAGGAACATACTCATAGCATTTAACACATATCCCATATAATAACAAGTCTATCTCTCTTCTCTTGAGCATAATTCGGGGTGAATAAAGGTATAATTAATGGTACTTCTTAGAGCGTTATCTGCAAGTGTACAACAAATGGAGATAGTAGATACATATATACCTGCTGGAGGGTCTACTGATCTTTTTGTGTCTGTGGAAGAGACCTTGACTCATCTTGTGGATACTTTTGGTGGAGAACAAGTTGAGAAAGTTGCTGCAAGAAAACCTTCCATGCCATATGAAAGGAAGACCAAGAAGCCAAAGGAAAATCCTGATTTTAAGAAGTATACATAGTATTTTGCATGGAAGTTTGGCTTTTACAAGAAACAGAAGCCTGCAACAGACCCCATGACTGGATTTGAAGTGTGGGCTTTTGCAAATCTTGGGGTGAAAAATCTGTTAGGATTGATTGGTACATCTCTCCCTGAAATGAGGTTGCTGGAAATCATAGAGGATGGGAAAAAGAAAGGAAGCATAATGTTCAAAGATCCCAGGTTTACACATTTTGATGATAGTGATGATTCATCTTCTGATTCAGATGATGATCATCCTATGCATCCTGGAGAGTCCAGTGGTGTTGTAAAGGACAAATCTACTGAGCCTACTGGACAAAGATCAACTGAGAAGGCAACAGAGCAACCTGCTGAAGAAGATAAGTCTGCTGAGAGTCAGGAGACTGATGATCTAGAACAAGAACTGTTGCCTGCTTTCACAGAAGATTTGGAAGCACAGATTGCTGCAGCAACACCTCTTGAAAAAGATTTCTTGATGAACACTACTGATAATGTTATGGATGAGCAGGATAATGCTATTTCTGAGGAATCTCCTCAATATCAAGAGTATATTGATACTGGTGAAACTTAAGCAAAGACTGTTGAAGTTTTGAGGAAGATTGTTGCTACTCAAAGTGTTCTAGAGGAAAACATGAATGCTTTTCCAAGTGTTGAAGAGATGGAGGTTCAGCCTGCTGAGTTTTAGATAGCAACTGAACATAGGTCAGAATTGGAGGTCCAAAATACTGAGGATCGAACAGTACTTGGACAAAGGTTGGATATGTTGATGGGATTGGAGGAATCTCCGGTCACCAGCATGGAGCTTGCTGAGGATGTTGCTCCTGCGACAAAGATGGAACCCATCGAACAAGGTGTCCCTACTGATGCTAAAGGCCAAGAGGCTACTAAAGAAGAATCAGATGAGCAGTTGTTGGATTATGATTTCAGTGATGAGCAATTCCAGTTGCCACAAGAAGAAAAAGAAGAAGAAGAACATGTCAATGATAATGTACCTAATTTAGAAGTAGAAGGTCCTGAGCCCTATGTATGGGACAGAACAAGAGAAATTGTGGCGAGGGTACAAAGGGCTGATGACAATGTTGAAGAATCTACTGAGAACCTGCTAGAAATATGGCTGGTTTTTCTACTGCAATACCAGAATACATTTTGGAAGAACTGAGAGCTGTAAGAGAAGATGTTACACAACTAAGGTATCAGTTGAGGAGTGATAACGCCCTAAATAGTACTATTAATTATACCTTATTCACCCTAAATTCTGCTCAAGAGATGATAGATAGACTCGTTATTATATGGAATATGTGTTAAATGCTATGTGTATGTTTCTAGGATCGTAATTCTGCATCTGTGTTATTTTCCCAAAGATTTGGTGTTGTTTTGTCTCGTTTTATGTGTTTTATAAGATGTACCGAATTTGGAGCATTGGTGATCGGATCTGGACTAAAAGAGGCATGTTGGGCCAAGTAAAAGAAGTCCAAAAGAAATCTGCTGAAGAAAAACAGGAAAAGTTAGCCCAGTTTACCGAGGGCTTGGTCCGGTAAACCGAGGGCCTAGAGGAACACAAAATCCATTCTGCCGCGTCTACTAGGTCGGTTAGGGTTTCTGAGAGTCATAAGTCGGCTATTGTATCTATATAAGTCCGCATTAACAGATTATTGTATGAGTTTTGATAAGAATTCAATTATATTCTATATACATTATATAATTTGTTGAAATAAAGTTATTCCAAGATTTTGAGGAGTTATTTCTGGTTTTCTCCCCTTCTCTACCATCTCTACCTTGAGTAGATCGAGCTAGATTTCCAATGTTGAAGGTATGAATCATTGAACATTCCTTTTTGGCTTCAATATGGTAGATATGTCGTATTTATGTGTTTTAGTTAATCTGCATGTTTAAAAACCCCATGATTTACTTAGATTAATCATTATTGAGCAATATAGATCCACAATTAAGAAAATCCACCCCCGGTAAACCGGCTGTCAATACCGGTTTACCGAAGCAAAACCTAGGAAACGTAATCTGGAGGATTCACTACAGCTACGTTGATCGACAGGTTTAATTAACAGTAGGTTAGATCTGGCCAATCTACTTATTGTATTCGTAAATTAACATGAAATATGAATAGTGAAGTGTTAGTTTGGACATAGTCTTGATGGACCCTAGGAACGTGCTGATCAATGTCGATAGCTGTCTAGGCGGGTTAGCGGTATGAGTTAGCGCTCGATATCGGCAATTCTAGTTCTTTATGCGTATTGGCTATTACGGACCAATTAAGGAGGGTAGTTTGCATATAGATTGTCTACTACCATGGTCGGAGTAGATAGGGTTAGGAGTTGCACCTGTAGCTTAAAACTAAATTAAAAGCTCGCTCGATTAATTTAAGGGAATTGTGTGGAGAAGTAAATATAAAGATTAACTAATCCAAGTTAGTAGATCGGTGGGAAGAGAGGGAGGAATACCAAGTTTCTTTCATGTTTATTGTTGGTCAATGCCCATCTATATGTGGCTTCTTAATTAAATTAGAATCGTTTATAGTTAAAGTTGCATTGTCTCTATGGTATCGACCTTGATTCGCCATTACTATACTATGATGTACCTAGCATTCTTGCTAGTAATATCGACGTTAGTGACTTACACGCGATCAAAATTTTTGGCTCCGTTGCCAGGGACAATGGCCAATTTTAAGGATAAACGTTTTAATCCTGATTAAGAAGTCGTTTTCTTTTAAATTTATTTTCTTTTGAGTCTTGAGTCGTTCTGGATCAAACCTACACCTGTTAATCTGTCAGAATAAGTGATTTTAGGTCTGGTTTACCGAGGTTTACCTCCGGTTTACCAAGACCCAGAAAATCGATTTCTGACAGTCTCTGTTATTCTGAGTGTATCTCAGTTGATTTTAGTTAGTAGGTCCGCAACATTAGGATCAACCCCAACTGAAGCGGGAGTTGCTAACCTTTTCTCTGTTTTATTTTGTCTTTTTGTAGGAAGTATCTGGACACTTCGGAAATTCAGTCAAGCAAAAGCAATTAAGGCTAGACGAGTCAGACACAATGCCTCGTACTGTGTTGAACATCAAACCAATCTCTATGTACCCTGGATCAGAAGCCAGAGAGCAATACGAAGCTGATAAGAAGCGCGTGGAGGAGGAGACTGAAATGCTTAAACGGGAAGACGAGGAAAACCTGAAAGAGTACGAGACTTGTCGGCTAGGTACGTTTCCTATCGGGCTAATTGATAAATCGTCCGATTACGATTCTGATGATCCGGAGGAGGATCTAGACACCATATTCTCAGATTCTGAGGATTACCCTGATTCTGACACTGTAGAAAAGTTAGGTGACCCTGGAACGTGTCAACTCCCAATCTCTATCAATGGTATATCTATAGGTTTAGGTCTTTGTGATTCCGGTTCAAGTTGTAACATTCTACCTCTATCCCTCAGCCAGAAGATTAAGGTTCCGGTCATTATGAATCAAACCCAAACTATGACCTTTGTTGATAGGACTAGAGATATGCCTGCCGGTCTGCTGAGAAAGTGCACGATAAAGGCAAGAGGGTTCACTTTTCCAATTGATTACACGGTTATAGACGTACCAGAGGACCCAAGTGCCCCAGTTTCGTAAGGAAGACCTTTCTTAGCCACAAGCAGAGAAATCATGGACTTTGATAATGGGGAGATCACTTTAAGACTGAACAATGATGCACTATCTTTCAAAATCTTAGAGCCCCTAGATAATAGGTTGGAAAGTTTCAAGATGATTTATGATTCGGGAAAAGTAGAAGTCATGGAGATAGAGAAGGAAGGGAATAGGCAACGAGAGGTTCTAGTAGAAACCTGTGAGCAATAATTCAAGAGGCTAATGCTTAGAGAGCGTGAAGAGAAGGACCACAACAAGGCATTCACAGAAGCTAGTCCTTCTATATTTCGTAGTGACGGGATAAAGCTTAAAGTGGAAAGTGTGGAATCCATGGGCGTAAAGATTAAATCTTGAAGCAGAGGACGACCTGGCACATGAGCAAAGAGATAGAGGCATGCTAGGAAGAGAGCTCAAAAAGTTTCTATGGAAAACCATGAAAAGCCACTCTTGAAAGGTAATGATCAATGAGAAGAGAAGTGCATGACGGTTAAGACCTCAAAGATGCAATTTTGGCGAGTTAAGGCCCCAACTTTTCATTGATTGAAGGTCCGAAGGTAAGTCGAGCTGGCGACTTTAAACTTAGAACTATTCCCTTGAACCCTTAGTTAGAATAGGAGTGAATAAAAGTAGCTAGATGAAGGGACGAGCTTTTTTTCATCCTACCACATCCTTAGGCTTGAAACGATGGTTGTTGGGAAGGTTTTTTTTACTCGTTGTGGATTCTAGTGAAATATGTTAGGATCGAGTTGGAGAAAGCAACAAAAGGAGTAAGAGCCTAGTCGATTTGAGGCCAGGATTGAGCAGTGAGATTAATTAAAGTGAGCAGAGAAGGCGGATAGAGAAATCTGGGGAAAAGAAGCCCCGGTAAACCAAGAGCTACCTCCGGGTTACCGAGCTGAGATTTTCAAGTTTCTGAGTGTCTGATTTAAAAGCAGAATTTTAGAGACACGTGGAGGACACACGTTGCACTGGAAACCTACCAGTCAGCAAAAACCGTCCCATTTTCCTTATTTTCCACCTTTTCATCCTTTCCCACACTCCACCATAACTCCACCTCAATCCCATCAATCACCCCCTCAAATCCCTCACCCTAATTACTCCTCTACCCATTACCCCACCAAATCCTTCCACCTTCCATCATTTCTCCTATTTAAACAATCTTCCACCACCATTATTCATCATTCTAATCTACTATCATCTTCTTCAAATCACCAAACTTCTCCATCTCTTTCCCTGGTAGAAAATTCGGCCACCATCACCACCACTATCACCACCATACATCCACCAAAACCAAACCTTTTCCTTTCATTTCAATGACCCAAACACCACATTTTCCATCCCTATTGCTAATTAGTAATGTTGCTGCAATAGTGAAGTGCTGCAGTTCTTCATTTTCCGGTATCAGAGCACAGTCCCAGAAGAAACCGGGCAAAGTTAACGCCGGTAAATAGGAGGCACCTGCCGGTTTACCGAGGGTAATTTTTCAAGTTCTGCATCATCCTCAGTCCCTGTTATCAACATGATGGGTCCCAAACGTAGCCGGATCGCATGTCGTCCAAGCGGTCAACAGTTTCTATTTGGAGATGCCAACCCATTAATCGACGGGGTTGAGCAATTTGATTCACTTGAGATTTATGAGTCGTTCAAAGGACACTGGAATGGCTGGTCTGTTAGACGTGAGCGCGGCATGGATTTAGAGGATTGAGGTTCAATCTTGCCATGAGCCTTACAAGTATAGGACATTTTAGATATGGCAGAGGCACGGGCCAATTCAATGCTACAGTGGTGCGGGAATTCTATGCTTATCTTTCACACAACCCAGGAGCTACATATGCAATGGTCCATGGTGTTAAGGTTGATTTTTTGATTGAGCGGATCAATGTACATTTCGGGGTTTGCAACCCACCAGTGGGCCCAGACGAGTACACATCCTCGACCAATGTTGAAGATCTTGAGAGGATGCAGATGATAGCTAATTACTTTGGGGTGCAATGAAAGCGCAACCCTATGGGAGCCCCCACCATCTTCCTAGAAAGTGAATTATCTGGTGATCGGAAGATGGTCAACCGATTTGTTTGTGCCCGCCTTCTACCGACCAAGCATACGGTCTCTATCATAACGAAGAGGGCGCAGTTGATATTCTATCTAGAGCAGGGATCTCCAGTCAACATCGGTCTACTGGTACATAGCCGCATACATGAGATTGCAGCTACGTCTGAGGGAGAGCATTTATCATATGGGCCGATGATTAACATGTTGGCTCTAGAGGACGAGGTCAAAGTTCTGGTTAGTGAGGAGTGGGAAGACCCTGAGCTGATGATCAATTCACAGTCGGTTCAACGAGTACCGAGATGGGTCAGTGATCACGTGTAAGTCACTAACGTCGATATTCCTAGTAATAATACTAGGTACATCGTAGTATAGTAAATGCGAGTCAAGGTCGATCCCACGGAGACAATGCAACTTTAACTATAAACGATTCTAATCTAATTAAGAAGCGACATAGAGGCAGTCATTGACCAACAATGAACATGAAAGAAACTTGGAATTTCTCCCCTTCTTCTCACCAATCTACTAGCTTGGATTAGTTAATCTTTATATTTACTCCCCACATAATTTCCTTAAATTAATCGAGCGAGCTTTTGATTTAATTATAAGCTACGGATGAAAATCCTAACCCTATCTACTCCGAGCATGGTAGTAGACAATCTATATGCAAGCTACCCTCCTTAATTGATCCGTAATAGCCCATACGCATAAAGAACTAAAATTGCCGATATCAAGCGCTAACTCATACCGCTAACCCGCCTAGACAGCTGTCGACACTGATCAGCATGTTCCTAGGGTCCATCAAAACTATATATGTCCAAATTAACACTTCACTATTCGTATTTCATGTTAATTTTACGATTACAATAAGAAGATTGGCCAGATCCAAACTACTGTTAATTAAACCTGTCGATCAACGTAGCTGTAGTGAATTCTCCAGATTAAGTTGTCTAAATATTGCCTCGGTAAACCGGTATAGACCGTCGGTTTTCAGGGGTTAGATTTTCTTAATTCCGGATCTACATTGCTCAATTACGATTAATCTAAGTAAATCGTGGGGTCGTTAAACATGCAGATTAACTAAAACACATAAATACAAACAGATCTACCACATTGAAGACAAAAAGGAACGTTCAAAGAGTCATACCTTTAACAATGGAGATCTAGCTCGATCTACTCAAGCTAGAGATGGTAGAGAAAGGGAGAAAACCAGAAATAACTCCTCGAAAGCTTGGAATAAATTTATTTCATTAAATTGTATAATGTAATTGAAGATTCAATAATAAGATATGAAAAACTTGGGACTTATTGAAAGCTTCAGCTAATGCGGCTTTATATAGATACAACAGCAGATTTATGACTCATAGAAACCCTAACTGACCCAGTAGATGTGGCATAATCGATTTAGTGTTCCTCAAGGCCCTCGGTTTACCGGACCTAGACCTCGGTAAACCGGGCTGACTTTTCTCTTTTTCTTCCGCAGATTTCTTCTTGGACTTCTTTTACTCGGCCCAACATACTTCTTTTGGTCCAGATCGATTCTCCAATTCTCCAGATTCGGTACATCCTATAAAACATTTAACACATATGCCACACAATAACGAGCCTATATATCCTCTCTTGAGTAGAATTTGAGGTGAATAAGGGTATAATTAATGGTACCATTTAGGGCGTTATCAACTACCCCCCACTTAGATTTTGATCGTCCCGAGCAAAAAAGGCAAAAAAAGAAACGACACTCTGATCAGTATACAAGTTAATTAAAAACAACTATGCCTCACAAAGTCAAGATCAAGATCATGCCACTCATATCCATCAGTATCACATTAAACACTATTCACATCATGTGCCAATGTGTGTGTGCAATAAATTTCACAAACGCTTAGTAATGAAAACAATCTCACATTACGTCAACCTATAGTCGAACTAACCAGTCTCGAACATGTTATTTATGATTCAAATTAGATGGCAAGGCGGATCGAGAACCGACTATATATTACTCTTAGGCTCACGTTTTTCGGTCTATGCAAAAGTCATGCCCCATACGCTCCATCGACTCAAAGAGAATTCAGATGTATTTATTACAATGCACTATCTTTCTTGGCAGGTGGACTCGCATAAATTTATCTATCCTCATGGTCTCACTCTAGATAAACTACCGAATCCGAAATTCCTTTGCCTTTATAAGCGTTGGTGAAACATAATTCGGGACAAAACCAAGGTCAACTCTAGTCAAAGCAATATGCTATCGACTACATACCAAGGAAAGTGAGTTATACGTGCTTAAAATGGTGGCTCATAACAGAATAGTGCTTAATACTCCATTACTTCAGAAGTGGGCACTTACTTTCACTTGTACATCGTGGAACAAGATGAAGTCAATTAACTCGAAAAGATCAAAGATATCATATTTTTTCCAAATTCTGTCGAAATGAATCAAAGTCTAGGTGGCGAACAATGCATCAAAGATAATCAAGATAATCACGAAATTCACGGAATATAATGCTAAGAAGCTAAGTGATGTCCCGTAACCCCCACTTAATCGAAATAGTGTCCCTAATGTTTAAGATGAAAAATTGTTAAAACGAAAAGGAACTTAGCTTCGTTAAGGGTGGAGCCAAAGAAATGGATCGTTGTATAATTCATCAGGCTTATGTAAGTAGTCCGTGAATAATCTGTGCTAAGTAACTCAAACAAGCCACGAAGAATAGTGGTGATAAGAAACCGTATAACAATTTCGCGGCAGTAAAAGAGAAAAGAAATAACTCCAAACAATCTAAGCCGACAAAATAATTATATTAATAAAATTCTGCTACGTCAACTAGATATGAAAGAAAAATAAATAAAATATAAAAAAATGGAAAATAACAACAATAAAGAAAAAGAAATCCAATCCTCGTTATAATAATCCTCCCAGTCATCTCTAGGCTCAAAACCGGGAGGTGGTGCAGAACTGGAGGTAGCAGCAGTAGAAGTTGATGTTCGGTGACGTGGGGCAGTACTAGGTGGTGGGGTCGCAGGAGGAACTCCTAGAAAATCTATAATTCTATCTATCTTGTGATGCAAACTCGCAATTTCTCTTGAGTGCTTCTCTAGCAAGGCTCTCTGAGATCGAAGTGCTCCGAGGACCGGAGTATGCTCTCTCTCTCCTCCCGAACCGACCCATCTTGGTACGTGCTGAACCGACTAAGAACTGATAATCGGCTCAGGGTCTTCCCAATCATCACTGACGTGAACTTTGACCTCGTCCTCCATTGCAAACATGTCGATCATCGGCCCATATGGCAACTGCTCGCGCTCAGATATGGCGGCAAGCTCATGTATGTGGCTATGCATCAGTAGACCGATGTTTACTGGAGATCCTTGCTCCAGATAGAACATCAACTATGCCCTCTTAGTGGTGACAGAGACCGTATGCTTGGTCGGTAAAAGCTGACCCCGGTGAATCGGCGGTCTATACCGGTTTACCGAGGCAATATATTTATTCAACTTAATCTAGAGGATTCACTACAGCTACGTTGATCGACAGGTTTAATTAACAGTAGGTTAGATCTGGCCAATCTGCTTATTGTATTCGTAAATTAACATGAAATACGAATAGTGAAGTGTTAGTGTGGACATAGTCTTGATGGACCCTAGGAACGTGCTGATCAGTGTCAACAGCTATCTAGGCGGGTTGGCGGTATGAGTTAGCGCTCGATATCGGCAATTCTAGTTCTTTAGGCGTATGGGCTATTACGGACCAATTAAGGAGGGTAGTTTATGTATAGATTGTCTACTACCGTGTTTGGAGTAGATAGGGTTGAGAGTTGCACCCATAGCTTAAAACTAAATTAAAAGCTCGCTCGATTAATTTAATAGAATTGTGTGGGGAAGTAAATATAAAGATTAACTAATCCAAGCTAGTAGATCGGTGGGAAGAGGGGGAGGAATACCAAGTATCTTTCAATTTTATTGTTGGTCAATGAACATCTATATTTGGCTTCTTAATTAGATTAGAATCGTTTATAGTTAAAGTTGCATTGTCTCTGTGGGATCGACCTTGATTCACCCTTACTATACTACGATGTACCTAGTATTCTTGCTAGTAATATCGACGTTAGTGACTTACACGCGATCAAGGATTAGTGAGCAAAGATTTGAGGATTTGGTAAATCTGGTGGAGAATATAGGAATGGCTATTGAAACTGTTGCATCTAATGTCACTCATTTACAGTTTACCATTAATGACATGCTTAGAGAAGTTGTTCATGTCAAGTAGGATTCTACAAAGAGAGATAAATTCATGGTTGAGGAGATTTCCTCTTTACACAAGGAAGTTGATTAGTTGGCTGAGACATCAAACCCTGCTGCACTTGATCCAAAATTCATAGAAATAATTAATCTGCTGGAGCAAACAATTGAAGGCCGGATTACTTCAGTTGATACAAAAGTAGAGATAATGGAAGGACAGCTGAGTAATTTGGTTAATACACAAGAGAGTGTTATAGGCCTGCTGAACCGTATTATTGATGATGTCAATAAGGGGGAAGAAGGGCAAACAGCAGAAGCAAAAGAGGCAGCAAGAGATTTGAAGCTGATGTTAATGCTTTTAGAGCCCCTGCACCTGGTAGGGTACAGTTGAATGATGAGCTGCTGAAAGAGTTCAAGACTGCATTTTATGCAAGAAGGAAACCCTACCATGATATGACCTTCATAGAAGGTCTAGAAGCTTTCCTTGCAAACAAACTGTGGGAAGCAAGGATTAAATCCTTAAGTGCAACATCAAGAGGAGGTCACAGAGGAGCTCATGGAGGAAGAGGTCAAACAGCTGAACATAGATTGAGGAACTTGTCAACAAAGGACTCTTTGAAAGAATTCAAGCATTTCTATATGAGACAAGGATTCAACTGGCAAAGCATACGGTTGACTCTACCCTGAAGCTTGGAAGAGATGGAAGTTGGTACATACATGGATTGATTTCTCTACACTTGAAAATCAATGGATGCTGGACATGGTCAAGGAAATCAGGGAGTATCAGCAGAAAAGGGATCAAGATAGAGACAGAAACTAGATCAGCAGACTCATATTTATGCCTTCTATCTTTATGCCGATTCTAGTTGTAATAGCTTTTGAACAAGTTTGAACCTCAATGATACATGAATGAAATTTGTTCTGTTTTTTTTTTGTGTTTTTACCTTTTTGCTTTGCTGTAAGGAGGGTATTAGCATCATCACTAAAAAAGGGGAAATTGTGGAACATGTTTTAGTTTTAATGATGAGTGCCAGACTAGCTGTTATGGAGCAAAGGAAAAAAAGATGTCTAGTTTGAATGTATAGGTTTACTAGAGTTTGATCTTTGTATAGGTTTGATCAAACAAGAACTGTAAAGAGGTCAGCTGACTTGATCAGTAGACCTATCTAGGTCAGTAGAGTGTCTAGGTCAGTAGAATGTCTAGAACCTGCTGATGGTTGAAGGCTGAGGGTTCAAACTCAGTAAAGAAGGCTAAGGGATCAAACTTAGTATTAAAAGTCAAGAATATGGGATCAGAATTTAGGGAAGTCTGTGATGACTTATACTGATCACATATACCTTGTGTAGAAGGTCTAAGTTCCAATAAAAGTAAAGTGATGATTGGGACTTGGTTATTATTAAAATGGTGTACTCTAACTTCATAAAATAAAAGTTAGATGAGAAGCAGTCACCTAATGTGTTTATAAAACACAACAAACTAAAAGTCAGCTGATCATATGTGGATATCAGCAGACCTATACAACAGGTGTCTGTTGAATGCAAAGATCGAATTAATCCAAGTTTTTCTTGAAGATTAAATGGATAAGGATGAATTACAAGTATTTGATTAATCAGTCAATCAATGGCTAAGATGAAAGGGACATTGTAAGGATTTTAAAGCCAAATCAAATGGAACTATTTCATTGGTTGTGATCGATCGTTGTCGAGGAGGACATCGATACAATGTCGATAAGGTACAACAAGAGAATTTTAGGAATATTCAGAAAATCCTTTAACGGTTGTATTTGAAATTCAAATTCAAATCACAGGATTTACACCTATAAATAGAGTACTCATGTTTCAGATTGCAAAACAAGAATACACACGAAGCAACTAAGTTTTTGAGCAAGAAATTGATCTAAGTGCAATCTTACCTCTTTGAGCATACATGAGTCAGAATCTTACTAATCAAGAATTTTCTTCAAGTGTTTCTGCAATCAAGTTCTATCCAAAGATACACACTTGAAGATCCTAAGTTGCTGATCTTATCATCCTGATCAAAAGTTTGTTGAAAGCTGAATCACTTTCTTGATTCAACCCCTTCTTTTTCAAGAAGAACCTTAAGACAGAGAAGCACTGCAGAAGTGTCAAGGACTGTTGTGTTTTGTGGTGGACCTGGTGAAGAGGCAATCCTACCCTTCAAGGACCAGTGGAATACATAGGAGTAGAAATCCTACTTGTTTCTAGTGTTCAGTTTGTGAAGCCATTGTCATTGGTCAAGCACAAACAGTTTACGGATTTTTGTAACAGCTACCTCAAAAGTCTCTAGTGAATTTCCTCCAACATCACAGGAGAAGAGTGGACTGACAGGATTACACCACCTGGTACCACTATAAATCTTGCTTACTTTACTTTAATGCATTTACTTTCTGCACTTTACTTTATTTGCATGCTTATCACATCAACCTGATGAATTATCTACTGGAATCACACTACTTGCACTACTGAGTATCTAATACTTAGTATCATCTTTAAAACAACAAGTAACACGGCTTAATCTAATATATTCCGCTGCAACAGACTCAATAGTTTCAAAGGTCAGCAGACTATTAACCCTGCTGAGTTTGTAAACTCCAAAAAGTTTTAAGTGTTAAGTTTATTCACCCACCCCCACCCCCACCCCCTTCTAAACTTAACCAAAGTCTTTTCAAGGGACCAACAACCCCTCACTTTACCACACTATCGTTGGCGGACTTCAGTATCATAGCTTCACTCGGCCTGATATCGCCTTTGCGGTTCATAAAGTTAGTAAGTACATGCATTCTCCTACCGATGATCATTGGGTTGATGTTAAACGCATTTTGCGGTATCTTAAGCACACTATCTCGGATGGTTTCTTTTTCTCCCGCCAGTCTCATCTCTCTCTCCGAGCTTATTCTAATTCTGATTGGGCTGCTGACAGTGATAATGGTCGATCTATTGTGACTTATTGTCTTTCTTGGGGATAATATGATTAGCTGGCATACCAAACACCATTTGACGGTCTCCAAGAGTAGTACTGATGCCGAGTATAAGACACTTTCGAACACCGCTGCCGAAATACAGTGGCTCTGCAATCTTCTCTGTGATATGCAGGTTCCTCTATCTTCTCCGCCTACTCTTTGATGTGATCATATTGGAGCCACCTACCTTGTGCATAATCCGGTGTTTCATGCCCGCACGAAACACATCGAGATCGATTTCACCATGTCCGTTAATTAGTAGCTGCTCGCAAACTCGGAATCTCATTTATTACTTCGAAGGATCAGTTATCCGACCTTCTTACCAAGCCCTTAGCCCAGCCTCGTTTTACCACCTTGAAGTCCAATCTCCGTGTTCAGCCGCTTCCCACGGGATTGAGGGGGCGTGTCAATGATACTATTGGAAATAACTAAATTATGATTTTATGTATTTATTTAATTATGTCTTGTTGCCTAAGTCATTGTAGGCTTATATATTTGTATCTCATCTATACAGTTAAATCAATGAAATCAATTATTGCTGAAATCATGAAATTGTCGAAATTCACTCAGTGAAATTCAGAATATAGTTAATTTTTACAGTGAATCATGAACAACTGTGAATTTTCACAATGAATTTTCAGACATTGCGTCGGGGTATGGTCATTGTGATTTTGAAATAAGGAACACGAAAAAATAATAAAAAAATTAGTGAAAAAATTATCAACAATTTTGGAATTATAGATTGAGAGATATAAATGTTTAAAAATTATGGATTAGAGAGAAAAGTGAATTAGATTTTCTTACATACGTATGATACGCAACAACAATTTTTTTTTTGAATAAACAACATTTAAAAAAAAAATTTAAGTTCGTCAATTATGCAAAAGTTTTAAAAATATGTCATATTCATTAATTTAAACTAATTTTTGTCAATCTGCTTAATCCTCCCTAAATTATATAGAGAATTAGCAAATACTCCCACAATTCCAAAATATAAATTTATTTAGTTTTTTTTTTGGTATTGTCCCGTAATAAAGTCAATTAGAAGAGTAGAGTATTTATTTTATTTTTCTCTTTTTTACCCTGATTTTTTTACACACGCACACACACTTTGTCCCACTTGAACCCGTAACTTCCAGGTTAATAACCTGGGCTCTTACCGCCGGGCCGATGCCATATTGACAGCCTTTTACCCTAATTTACTATACACTCAATTTTCATTAATTTAGAACTATTCCATTAATGATATTAAAAAGGTGTTGTAGAATTTTATCATTCAAATTAATTTTACACAACCACTTTTTTAAATTGTGTGAAAAGTCTTGATGTACATATATTTTGAAACCAAGGGAGTACGACGCTTTTCAAAGTATTTTTAAACTTGAATAAGGTTTTATAGGATAAATTACACTTTATTATTTAAAATTTAAAATAAAATAAAAAAAATTTAAATAAAAAAAAACAACAACGCTTGCTAGTGGGTATTGCTCTCATTCTCCTTTACACCATTCACAATTTTGTCTTTCACTTTTTATATGCTAATAATGTATTTGGATCTAGATGTCATAAAAATATAAATGTCATCAAAGTTTTTTTTATTTAAACCATCTTCATTTTGAGATCTAATTTGATATGATTGAATCATTATTTATGTGATTCATTGTCGAATTTAATTTGTGAATTTCAACAATGAATTTTAAACAACATTGAATTTCAGAAATTACGTCATAAAAAGATTATTGTGTTTTAATATAAATACTACGAAAAAATAAAATTTGATGAAAGATATATCATCTTTGAAGTTGTATATCGAGATATATAAGTGTTTTTGTATTTGTTTTACTCAACATCAATTTACACTCTGAGCTGAGCATGATATTTTCTCCTTCTTACAGAAACATTTGAAAGAATGTTCCTTTCACTAATTTACATTCTTATTTTCCCTTCCCTCTAAACTATATGTAACATGTAAATTATGATGTAACCGTAGATCACTCAGTTTTCGTATTGAATAAATGAAAAAATAATGCTGCCTTCGTCCCGTAATATTGAGTCTCTTTGGTTTTCTGTGGTGACCCAAAATATAAGTATTTCTCAACAATCGATCAATGCATTATATTAATAGAAAATTAGAATTTAAGGACACAATTAGAAATATTTTTAATTAACAGAACACTTAAATATTATTTTATAGAAAGAAGGACCAATCTACATTATTTATGGCTTAAAGGACAAAAAAAAAATAACAAAAATTTAAATACATGCTCCTGCTAGGCTGCTCCATTTTTTTCCCTCTCTCCTCGTTTATTTTCAAACACTCATATATATCTTTTGATCTATATCTTCAAACATGATGAAAATGTCACTGAATTTATTATTTTTTTCATGCACTTCGTTTTAAGACTTGGTTCGATATCATTACGTCATTTTTCACGAGATTCACTGTTGAAATTCACTCAGTGAATCCTTAAAAATAATGAATTTCGATAGAGAACTTGGAATGATAGTGAATTTTGACAATGGATTTTCGGAAATTACATCAGAATATGATAGATATTGTCTCAAAATAAAGAGTATGATAAAACAAAAGATTTGGTAAATTTTTATTTATTTATTTATTTATTTTCAAATTTGGACTTGTGGACCGAGAGATACAAATGTATGAAAATGATAGATGAGGGAGAAAATGAATTGTTGTTGTTGTTGTTGCTATTGTTGTTGGTTTTTTTTTTTTTTTTTTTTTTTAACAGACGAGCATCCTTTTTTTATAATAATCTTATTCTTTATCTAAATGTTTTGAAAATGTGTCATATCCATTAATTTAGAAAATATTTTTGTCCTCCTCCGTAATTCCCCTTATATTAAATGTTTTGGTTCCCATTTAACATTAAACAATCCAAAATATTAAGGCATTCTCAAAAAGTAATTCATTTATTATGTTTTTCAAGCGATATATAAAGCTAAAAAAATCTTATATTATAGGAGAAATGCTGGAGTACTTGATATTTGAGTTTAATTTTTAACCGTTTGTGTAGAGAACAAATTTTTTTTTTTTTTTTAATTTTTTTTTTTTTAGGGGGTTTAGAGAAAAAAATTAAGTTTACCCTTTAATGTCAATTAATGTAAACAAGCCAATAAATTATGTTTACAAAGAAATAGGAGTACAGAATAGTGGTAATAAATAAATGAATGAATGAATAAGGCCATAATTAAACCAGCTTCATGAATGCTGGGGCTATAAATGAGGTTTATGAGTCTCGCTATATAAATCCTTCAGGGAATGGAGCATGAAACATAGGAACCGTTTTTGCATACATATAATATCATCATAGTTGAAGAGGAGAATAAAAGATATACTTGAAGAAATATGCATTTCGAAAATTGAACTGTTGATATTTTGATAGGTACATACATATTGTTCTATTTTATGAGAAAACTGTGTTAATCTGTTAACAAACTGCTATATCTATAACCAGAGCCGGTCCTGGAATTTTCTGGGCATTCGGCGACTTCGTCGAAGAAGGCCTTTGAGTTCGGATTTTTTTTTTTTAAAAAAAAAAAAAATACTTACGGAATATTATTTTAATATTGCATTTCTAAAATTTGTAAATACAAAATTAAAATTTACTGATATTAAATATTTTTTTCGTATATTTTTATCGTTTGCGATTGGATTCTTATATAAAAAATGGTTCGACTGACGGTTGGGCCAAGCGGGTGGAGTCGAGCGTCGCCCTTCAGCGATGGTTGAGGGCGCGCCCAACTCGTGTGAAATTTCGGAGGCAATGCCCCAAAAGCTAAATACGTACTCCTAGCTGAACGGATGCATCTATAAAATTCGAATTGATGCATCTGAGTTATTATAAATTTGGACCTATAATTTGAGTCTTTATCAATTCAAGTAATTATTTAACACATTATATTAATAGGCCTATAATTTGTGTTTTTATCAATTCATGTATATATTGGGTTAGTTGGGATTGGATCGAAATGATTCTTTTTTTAATAAACACGAATTAGCTTTACTCTGCGCCTGATGGTTCGGCTTCCGGCGGCCGGTTGGCCTGCCTAATTGGTGGGCCAGCCCTGTCTATTTTAACAAAATAAACATACACATGTTACACAATTGTTTATACCGAGACTCTCATCTATTATCTATTACTAATTCATGAAATATTTCTTAGAATTTTTCTTAAGATTTTTTTTTTTTAGTGGACTCGATATTTTTTCTTGGAAGGTTTAGTATATATGGTTTCGTCTATGGTACTATAATCAATTATGTAAAATTTATTGTGTCTTTTTGTTGTTTATATAATTTCTCTATTTTCTTTTCACCAACTTCCTTCTAACAACCTTCAAGTCACCAACCTTCGACCTTCAACTCCCTTCTGCTTTCTGTTTTGATGGTTTTCTTCCCAAAAAAAAAAAAATTAAAAATTAAAAAAAAATAAATACCCTTCAAGTCTAGCACTATATATAACTTTCTGTTAACAACCGTCATCCCTTTTTTTTTTTTTTACAATGTTATTTGCGTCACGTACAGTCTAATTATTTTTGCGGCATCATATTAAAATTTGATTTCTCCAGAATCAAATTTATACTCAAAACTCGACTCTAGTACGATCTCTAAAAAATGAATTATCTCCCAAATGTAATGTCTTTTTTTTTTTTTTTTTTTTGGGTGGAGTCAAGTCAGTTTTCAAAAAAAGAAAAAAGATATTAAAATACTCAAACATCCGCCAAGTTAGCAAAATCTTCCATGCACCAATAATAATTCAACAAATTAAAAACTCTGCAAATTCTGCCACTGTCTCTCAACTTCAGTAGTATCATCTTCTTTTTCTATGTCAGAATTCCATCCCACACGTACACCTAGTTTTTTTTTTTGTTTTTTTTTTATTTTTTTTTTCTAGTATATTTGTTTTGTTTCCTTAAAGATATTTCATCCGTCATTTGTTTGGGACGTTTATTTCACTATTAGCCGCTATTTAAAAGTCTCCAATTAATCTCTAATTTCGTTAATTGATGTAATATTATTAAGGTTATGATAAAGTGAAACTTAAAGTACATAAATATAAAAAGTAATAGATCATTTGATGAAATTCAAAGGAATAATTAGAAGTTTCGTAAGCAGTTGAAAAGTCAAATATCCCAAACAAAATGAGACGGAGGGAGTAGTATATTAGTTTTATTTATTTATTTAGAATAAATAAATAGTGCAAATGCCTTTGACCAAACATCACTTCGTAAAGAATAATGAAAACTAAGACACTTGATATTTTCTGTTAATCATTAATGTCCCTCTCTATTGAACATATACTTACATTCACATGAGATTGATGATCATGCTACAGAATCCATTTTTGATCTCTCATTTTTTCTGGCTTGGGAATTGTCAACAGAGGAGGATACAAAAGAAGAAAATGGCGTTTAACGAAGAAGTAATAATTGTGATTTTTTTGCTGATAATTTGTTTGGGTGGTGGAGATAGAGGCATATTAAGAATACAGACAGTGGAAGGAGGAGAGCCGCCATGCCGCCCGGCAAATGGCGGCAGCTCATCGGATTCTATTGGATACCGATGTGGATACTGATGATTTCTTTGCTCTCTTGTACCTCTTGAAGTTTAACCCATCACAAATCGATTTGCAGGTAATTCTCTTCTTTTTTTTTTTCTTCATTTTTTTGGTAAAAAATAAATAAAAATTGCTATGTCCACAAACAAAAAAGATACACCATATCTTACACCATTGATTTAAAATTATATTTATCAGTTGGTTTTACACATGTGTAACAGGTGTTGTGTCTTTTTGTTTCACGACATAACATTGCTATTTTTTTAATATCCAACATCTATACCACTGTTGTATAGCATTACATATTTTTTTGACTTTTTATTTTTCATTCCCTTTAAAATACTTTTACTATCTCCATCTCGG
Source organism: Gentiana macrophylla (assembly GCA_026214975.1). Taxonomy (NCBI): domain Eukaryota; kingdom Viridiplantae; phylum Streptophyta; class Magnoliopsida; order Gentianales; family Gentianaceae; genus Gentiana; species Gentiana macrophylla. The sequence continues at coordinate 79,068,978 of CM047810.1, forward strand.
TATGGTATATAATTAAGTAATTTTAAATTACCGATAAATTATTACTCTTTTTTCTCTAACACACACTTAATTTTCTACAATCCATATACAGCACTTTTCATTATTTCATAAATAACGTATTAAATTTAATAATAGTAAAAAAGTTTAATTATTTCTCCTTCAAATTTACGGTATTCAAACTCTTATGAAAACATTGAAAATGATCAATATTTTGGTGCAAAGGGAGTACTGCATTGTGTTGTACAAACATTTGTCAATCGTTGATGATGGTGGGACCTTTGAATTATATAGGTTATTATGCCCATTCATCATAAATATGTAGTGGCTAATTATAGTGATATAGACAATCTGTCTTAAAATATATTTGGGTGTTTTTATACTGATTAAGAAACTTGTTGAATGTGTAAATTTTACGGAGAAATAACTAAAATATCCTTTAAATTTCATTAATGAAATGGTTATAAATCATTGAAAAGTAGTTTGATTATTAATAAATTAGATGTAAAATAACAAATATTGTATTGATAATATATAATAAAGTATTTTTTAAAACAAAATAAATGACTTAGAATGACTTATATTTTGATGACGTGAGTATTTTTACTTCTGGATTTGACCACAAAAAGAATAAGAAAAAAAACAAACAGACAAAAGACTGACTATTCTATTGGTAATAAAGTTTGTGGCTCGAATTTTGCATGTCATTTTCGTTGGAAAGAAAAGGTATTATCTACTTGGCACTAATTTGATTTATTTGGTCATTGACCTTCAATGACAATAGTGATCGAGTTAACGTAACTGAACTTCCTGCTAATAAAAAAAATTAAAAAAAATAAAATAAAATTTTATTCCTGCTTCGTGGTTTCGAATTAGATACCCATTAGTGAAAAATAAATAAATAAATAAAAAATAATTTGTTGGGAAATTGATGCAGGGAATCACCATAAGTGCAAATGCATGGATAGATGCAGGACACGCAGTAAATCACATCTACGATATGCTTTACATGATGGGCCGTGATGACATTACTGTAGGTGTGGGTGGTGAGGGTGGTATACTTGAAGATGGCACCATTTTGCCTGATGTTGGTGGATATCTCCCTCTAATTGAACAGGTAATTTAATCAACTGTCCTTTTTTTTACGCTTCTATTTATTATTTGCACCCATCATTTTCTAACCATGCACCCCACTTATCGGCTATTGGTATTTGGTACATCATATCGTTTTCATAGATTCGATTTTGTGAAAGTGAGTTCTGGAGACAAATACTGACTTTCCCAAAATCGATTCTCATGCATCTTGCACCCCACCGATCGGCTATCGGTACACCACACCGTTTTCACAGAATCGACCTTGTGAATGTCATTTTAGAGCAAAATACCGACTTTCCCAAGGTCGATTCTCACGATACTTGCCCCTAAGGAAAGTCGTATTATTTTATTTTTTTCAGATTCGATTCATTAGGTCGATTCTAGTGTGGGTGCAAATAATTGAATAGGCTGTAAAGTCCCATATCAGTAAAGTAGTAGAATGCTCACCCCTCATATAAGTGTGAGACATAAATGTCTTGTCAACTTTGGTTAGCCTTTTTAGACCAAACGAGGACGGCGGTATAAGCGGTTCTGGGACCATTTATGACTCGTTTAAGCGTTCTGGGGCTGGAGTGCAGGGCTGCCTTACAGAGGTTCATCCAAAATTGACATGCATATACCCGAAATCAGGGATATGTATGGTTTTGGTACACGAATGTTTTTAAAGAAAAAAACAAATATGATAGTACTGATTATTTTGGGTGAGAATTTCAGGGAAATAGCACAGCTGGATATTGTAGATACAGGCAAGCAATTCCAGTTGGTTTGGGAGGAAGATTAGATATTGATACTAATTTTGGCTTTCGTAAAAGCTTTCTTCCACAGGTAATCTATGTGGCATTTAATCGAACAGGTTACTTGCTTAATTAACTAAGTTGATTTAACACAAAGAGACTCTTTCCATGAATTTTTGTCTGATTCTTGATCGTTTTCGAAGTAAAATTTTGAAATCCCATGTAATGTTCTGTTAAATCTTTTGCCTGATTCTTTGGATTCAGGGAAAAAGGAGATATACACCTCTTAGACAGCCTACTGCACAGCAAGTAATGGTAGACATCATATCTGCTGGACCAACTAATGTATTTCTGACCGGATCAAATACAAACTTTGGCATCTTTCTCATGAAAAACCCACATCTCAAGAAAAATGTAAAGCATGTATACATCATGGGTGGTGGTCTCAAGTCAAAGAATCCTACTGGTTGCTGCCCGAAAACGCAACCTTCAAGCCAACCTCGTCAGTGTGGTGACCCTGGAAATCTGTTCTCTGATTATACTAGTAATCCTTATGCAGAGTTCAACATGTTTGGTGACCCTTTCGCTGCATACCAGGTATTCTATTTATTTACCATAGTATCTGTTCTCAGATTATATATACTAGTATGTGTTTATTATAATTCATATAAATGCAGGTAATTCATTCTGGAATTCCAATCACTCTAGTTCCATTAGATGCAACAAACACCATTCCGATAACTCCAGAATTCTTTGAAGATTTTGAGAAGAATCAACATACATTAGAGGCACAATACTGTTTCAAGTCCTTGAAAATTGCGCGTGATACCTGGTTTGATGAGCACTTTTACACGGTAAAGACCTGAATATATATATATATATATATATATATATATATATATATATATATATATATATATATATAAATGATTTATGAATTTCAAAGGGGCTATATATCATGGACTAATGATTTGAAGTATTTGATTCAATTTTGCAGAGTTATTTTATGTGGGATTCATTTATGTCTGGTGTGGCTACTTCCATAATGCTTAATCCGTATAGCGTTAAAGGAGAGAATGGATTTGCTGAAATGGAATATATGAACATCACTGTTGTGACTTCAAACAAGCCATATGGTGTATTAGATGGCTCGAATCCATTCTTTGATAAAAACAGAGTTCCTAAATTCAACTTAACAAAAGGCAGTGTTCACAGCGGCCATGTTCAAACAGGCCTTAGGGATCCATTTTGTCAAGCTAAGAATGGGAAGGGCAGATGCCAGGTAACACTCACATGGTGTAAGGACAAAACATATTTTGTCTTTTTGTAGGAATGACAATCATTTGACGATCATCATAAAACGCTCTCTACCTAAGAATCTTCCATACTATCATCATAAAACGCTCTCTTTCTTTTCTTGGAGTTTTACATATTTTTAGCTGATTCGTCCCCAAAATGTATGTGATCAGGATGGCTACACGAAAGAGGTAATAGGCGAAGATGGTGTGCGTGTGCTTGTTGCAGTAAAAGCAAAGCCTAATGTTGATGCAAACAGCTCCTTGAACAGAGATTTCTTCACTAGTTTCTTGACTGTAAGTAAATCAAAATGTCCAGTGATCTGTATATGAAAATGCACTAAAACCACCAATAATCTCTTAAAGTACCATTACATGAATATTTATGAGCCTGTTTTGAGCTGACATGTTACATGCAATGTTCTTTTTTTGCTTTACTATTGCAAGAAACTCTATGGGCTCGTTCTGTAACGACATGTAACACGCACCGTGTGTGTTTTTGCAGGTTCTAAACCAGCCAAAACAAACTGGGAGGTTTAACTTTACAACTCAGTTTCCTTACTACAAGGAAATTCTGTACATACCTGATTTTAAGGGAAAGATACTTGGAAAAAATGTGGTATTTGACATGGATATGAGTGCTGGAGACTTTATAACTCTCTTTTATCTCCTCAAAGTACCTCCAGAAATAATCAATCTCTCGGTAAATTAATACTTCTTCGTCCTTTACAGCAAAACTCTATATTTCATGTAAAAAGAAAGTATGCATATCTGTCAAAAAGAGAATTCATTAAGATACATTAATGTAATATTGAAACAGGCAGTACTAATTACTCCGACAGGATGGGCAAATGCAGCAACCATTGATGTTGTGTATGATATACTGCACATGATGGGCCGTGATGACATACCTGTTGGTCTTGGAGATGTGTTTGCAATGAACCAATCTGATCCAAATTTTCCACTTGTGGGAGACTGCAAATATATCAAGGCAATCCCTCATGGTAGTGGTGGATTTCTTGATTCAGATACTCTTTACGGGTTGGCTCGTGATTTGCCACGAAGTCCTCGAAGGTATCCCTCATTGTTTTTCCTACATTTGTTCTTCAATTTTAGTAAATTTCAGCTCGATAAGGTCTTCATGACTTACTGCAATTTTTACTCCCCCCCAGGTATACAGCAGAAAATTCAATGAAATATGGAGCCCCGAGAGATACTGAAAACCCGAAGCTCCGGCAGCAACTAGCACTGGAGGTCTGGGAGTCCGTAGTAAAAACAGTTGGCCATGACTCCAAAGTTTCAATTTTGACCAATGGTCCATTGACTACATTAGCAAGAATCATTACTTCAGGTGAAAACTTAACCTCTTGTATTGAGGTACGTACGTAAGAGGCTTTTTACAACAAAATCTAAATCTAGTTATCTGGACTGCCTCTCCCTTTATCGGTGCTCCTAGTGAATTTATGTATGTATATGCATAAAGATTCATATGTATAGTCTGAAACAAACTTTTGGTTAGCACCCTTTTATTAGGTGGTTATTTGGATATCTGTAATGGATGCAGGATATATTCATTGTTGGAGGCCACATAAACGACGACAAGAACAAGTCAGAGAAAGGAAATGTGATCAATATTCCTACAAATGAATACGCAGAAATGAATATGTTTTTGGACCCATTGGCTGCAAAAACGGTTTTCAGTTCAGAATTTAACATCACTCTTATTCCGCTCAACATTCAGCGTGAAGTTAGTCATTTCGATAAATATCTATGGAAACTCAACTCCACCAACAAGACTCCTGAGTCCATGTTTACCGGGCGTTTACTATCAAGGTTAAATAGCCTGAAACTCCAACATTTCAGATACCACCACATGGTAAAAAAAGCTATCTAGTTTTCAAGTACAATTATGTAAAGTACGTTTTAAATGAGTAAATTGCTGTCAAACCACAGGGGCAAAAGCGGAAATCATGATAAGTAACGCAAATTTCTCTCACTCCTGCTGCAGGATACTTTTCTTGGGGAAGTACTAGGTGGTGTAATACTAGGTGGTGATCATACAATACTAAAACCAACCTTTGAAGTAAAGAGAATCAAAATCTCGGCTACAGGCAATGAATCTCAAGACGGAAAGATGACTATTGACGAAAAGGAAGGGAAATCAGTTAAGTTATTGAAAAGTTTGAATAACGATGCTTATTTTCACGCTTTTCGCCTCAACTTGGATCCAAGAACCAGTCTGCAGTTGTTGGAAGTTTCGATGATCAAACAAGACTATGGAGTGTACTTAGCACTTAAATCGAGTGGCTAGTACCTCTTATTAATTAGACAAATCACCAAATTTAAATACAGATCATTAGACATACAAATTCTTTATCTCACAAATTTAGTGTTCACATAAGATATAGAAGAAGAGGAAACATGACCAATATGCTAGTGTTGAGTACTGTTATGATCAAACAACACTGGAATTATTTTTAATCCTTTTTTTGTGAAGACCCTTTATTGGATATAAATGAAAGAATACTGCAAGAAGCATTTAATGACATTTTTCCTCCTCTTGCCCCTAATTTATATTCATCATCTCACTTTTACTTACTTTACAGCTATTGCATTTATGATAGACAAAATGGTATATTAGGCATTTTAGTCATACATTTGACATTTAACGGCTTTCTTTAACTATATGAAAACTCTAGGATGGCTTATATTCAGGAACGGGGAGAGAGTACTAAGTAATCACTGTTCCAAACAATTAAAGACATGATAATATAAGAGGGGAACACCTGTAAGTTAGCACTCTGTTAAAACTCGTCAGGCAATCCAGTACAATAGAGACTTAGAATCTCGGACTTGGATGAATACGACAAGCTAAAGGCGATAAAATCTTCTCATTTAGTATCTACTGACAGCTTTCAAACCGTTAAATATTATAAAACACATGAACACGAATGACACAATATGACTTTAATACTTAAAGTAATCCTCTATTAATTGGGAAAATGAAGGCTACTTATATAAAGGTAAACTCCGACAGATTTCCCGAGTGTAACATGCAAGATTAGCTCATCTGCAATTCTAAGATCACAAGAAAATGGTTTGCTTTGTCTGTTCAAACCCCTTCATCTTTCACTGAACTAAGCACTAAGATTCAACATGTATAGAAAAAGACAAAGCTTTTTTCATCTTTTTCACCATGTTACCCTTTCAATGTCTGATCCAACTCGCTCTTTCAAGGGCACTGATGTAACTTAACATGCATAATCAGAAACCAATCGTACTCACGATGCTTTCCCAGCAAATTTAGGGTGTGCAAAATGCTCTACTGTGTGGCCTCATTTTGTTGGCATGCTTCATTTGGTGAATCTTCTGTAACTTGCACTTGGCTTGACCTTCTGAGAGCTGAACTTTTCTGGAACTTTTTCTTGCTATGCACGATTGCTCGCTCACCTTTTAACATCCGGACAACCTGGATCACGTGTTAGAGAAAGAAAATTACACATACATCAAAATCCCTCCTTGTAATGGATATATGAAAGAAAAATTAGAAATTAGAAATGCAGAACTAGACCATGCCTGGCTCATTGGAGGCCGTTCTGCAGAACACTGTTGTATGCATAAAGATGCAACCAAAAGTATGCGATTTATCTGGTCTGCAGCATAGTTACCACCTAGTGCTGGATCAGCAAGCTCTCCAATATTCTTACTTATGAGTAAAGGTTTTGCCTACATGGAAATATCCGTCTTTTTTTAACGATGACAACGTTTGTGTGTGTGTGTACATCTGACAAATGCCTAATTCATTGGGGTAAGGGTAATACATATGCTAAGAGGGCCCGTGTGGTTTTAGTATTGTATCCGTTATCCTCTGTGGTTTCACATGAAAGGTTAAGTATACTTTCCAGCCAAAACCATCCATGCATGTTGTAGTGCTTTTAGTGTTGCCTACTCATGTACAACAAGCATTGGCGATTGCGGATCAACCCTTTTTGTGAAACCATTGGAGGCAAAGTATACAATTAAAAAAAATACAATGCGGTCTTCTCAACATATGTCAAACCAATGGGGCAAACGGTCATTACCCCTAACTTTCGCATAGCAAAAAAAAAAAAATTTTGTTTTTTTGAAATTGGAACTTGGTGAGACTTGTGATTTCAACATACCCACATAACTAAACTTCTGTTTTGTTCATCCAGAGCAGGACGCCCCGTGATAATCTCCAATAATAGCACTCCAAAAGCGTAGATATCAGTTTTTTCATCCACTGTGCCATGCATAAAAAACTCAGGTGGAAGATAGCTGCCATGGATAAAATAGAATTAAGAGCTACTTTGAAAAACACTTGGTATATGATCTGATTTAACTTGTCAAAAGTTTAGTTAAGGCCTCACGAACCCGAATGTGCCTTCAAACTGTGATACAGTAAGATGAGTCCATTGCTCCGGAAGCCATTTTGCAAGTCCAAAGTCGGAAATCTACATCAAACTTCAAAATTAACATTCCAGTACATGAAATTATTGATTGAATTGATAAAAGTGTAAGCTTTGTTTTCTTTTTTGCATTTCTGAGACCGAAAAACTTAACTCTCAAATAACTGAATTCTGATTCATCACCTTTAAGGAGAAAAATTAAAGTTGAATAAAAGTAGGTTACCTGAGGTTCGAAATTTTCCGTGAGTAAAATATTGGCAGCCTTAATATCTCTGTGAATTATCCTTCTTTGACAACCTTCATGAAGATATGAAAGCCCAGATGCAACTCCTACAGAAATACTATATCTATAGCTCCATGCTAACTTCTCCTCTCATCTAAAGAAAAAAGAAGAAACACAATGTTACATATCCCATAGTTTATGAAAGAAAAAGGATTTTGATATATTTTCAGCAATGACAAGTGCACAGAAAAAGTGCATAAAAAAGCCGCAGAAATGTGTGGTATGAGATTGTTTTCTGTGTCTATCATTCACGAATCAACAACAGACCTTTAAGCAGAGATGCCAAGCTTCCATGTGGAGATAAAGGAAGAACAAGATGCATTCCTCCTTCGACGCCATAACCAATGACATTAGCAATGTTTGGGTGATCAACATGTACTAAAATTCCAAGCTCAGATAAGTAGTCTGATGTCATCTCCTCGGTGCTTCCTCTGGTTAGTCTTTTAACAGCTATTAGCTGTCCATCTTGTAGGTGTCCTTTGTATACTTCTGAGTAACCTCCCTCACCAATCAAATTATCTGACAAAAGGGTATTTAAAATGGAATTCACTAAATTGTAAAAGGCCTTTATATTCAAAATAAACTGAAATCCAGAAATATGTAGGAAAACGCACGCGCGACAGGAAAAAAGCACGTGTAATAGGCTGAAATGTTTTGCACATGCTTTTTTCCGTACACACTCAACAACTACCCATTTATTGACTTAATTGAGTCCGCAAAGAAATGAAAAGATGAGGAACCAGACAAACCAAAGCTTAAGATGAAGGGTAGGTTACTACAACTTCTGATGCAACATAGGGGATGTGATTCTATTTACTTGGAAAAATAATCAATGCTTCTTCCAAGTGGTTACACAACATCAAGAAGCAATAAAACACGGAAATGAAGTTCAAGATTTCAAAGAACCACATACCACGGCTAAAATTGTCTGTGGCTTCTTGGAGTTCTGCAAGAGAGAAGTTCTTCCACGACGACTCAATGCAGTGATGCAATGAGCTATCTACTGTAGGTGGCAAATCCGGTAAACTCTGCCCTACTTTCCTACTTTTTTTTCTTGAGTTTTTCTTAATAGAAGGTAAGGAGGGTATGTTTGGATGAAAAGAATGCAAATGCATTCCAGATCCTTTTTCAGCTTACGAAGAAAACCATGCCACTGAGAATCCGGCTTACTATTATGATCCTCTGATTCTGAAGTGCTAGTTGTTTCACTTGCTGCCTCTTCCTCAAGCTCTTCTCCAGGTGAAGCTTCATCTGCTTTCTCCTCCTCCAGACTCAAATGCTGTAACTCTATAAATAAAGTAAATCATGCATAATCAATGAGTTATATAGTTGGAAACTCAGTGACAAGTAGTTAGTGGCTTGTAAATGCCTCAGAAGGTCATTAGTTTGATTCTTCGTAGAGGTCAAAACCAAGTTTGCGCGGAAACGGATACATGGGTATGAATACACGGATACATGACATGCTAATAGACAGAAGTATACGTACACCACAGGTCAAAAGTTATGAATTTTCCTAGAGCACCGTTTAAAAAGTTCTTGGCTAGATCTCAAACATCAGAGATAAACTAGCTCAAACCCAGAATAAGAGTTTAACTCTGCGACACCCATAGATCGAGCTCGGATTTAGTCGGGTGACTCGGGCCATTGTGGTTTTGGAAATGGGGTCTTATAAAAAAGGAAGCAGTTATTTAGTTGGAGGGCTAAAGCATGAACAGGTAGACAAGAATCAAGAATGGTTAAATTTACCTTGAGCAGATAAAGAAATGGAGGAAACAGAGAACAAAAACTTCTGTCCAACTTGAAAAGATCTCCTTCACAATTTCCTTCCTCAACATTGCAGACATTATTGCAGCTAATCAAAGGTTGAAACATCTTATTAGTCTCATGGAAACAATGACAAAGTTATAAGAATACCTATATTAGAAGATAATCAGGTTATAACCACTACAAAACGAAAGACGAGAGCTAACACAAAATATTAGGAAAGAATTTATGAGCATGCAACGAACATTTGAAAGCAAATATTAGGAAAGATCAAAACTTTATAGAAATCCCATTTTTGTATTCATGATAAACAATGGCTTTTGATAAGAAAAAACCATTCAAACGGAAGAACACACGATCATTGACAAACACAAACAACATGCAAATGATAAATGGAGAATTACCAATAATAATGAACCATGAAAAGATCATAAACCACAAAAAAAGGGAATTATACAAGAAAAAGTCGAATAGTAATTGAATTACCTTTTAGAAGCTGCAGGCTCCTGGGCATATTCCATGGTAACAGAGGCCCAAGAACCTAATTGTGAATTGCAGATGTTTGTCTAGGAAAGAAAGAGAAAGAGAAATGGGGATTGATAGATTGTTCTTTTTGTGTTTGATTGTATGCCTGAATGAGAAAATAAAAAAGAAGAAGATTGTTTTGGGACAACCAACGGATCTGTGTGGCCAAAATGTGGGTTTTTATGGCAAAGTTATTAGTTATTTAAACTCGGTTTGTACACGTACGTTAAAAATGGAGAAAATATGTGGATTACAATGCAGTCCTGTGCAATCCATGTTTGGGAATGTTCCAATTTTGCAATTGAGTCTCAGAAGTAATTTGGAAGAAGAGCATAGATTGACCGAAGCAAACATTGTATCCCATAACTAATAATATGACCATGCGCGCCTAACTGAAAAAACCGCTCGAGGGAACGAATATATTTTTTTTTTTCTTTTTAAAGACTTGCGGGAAATGTATTTATATTTTTAGTGTATTGTTAATGGCAACAGAGTGGATATATTCGGAGCATTACACTTTATACTAATTTCGATTTTACTGAGGCCGAAATATGTTTTAAAACCTTCTCGAGTTGAATTTAATGCATAAATTCGAGTATGAAAAGGTCGAATTTAGTTGTGGTGCTCCAGCGGTAGATTGACCGACTCTGATGTCATTAACAATGCCATATATATAACTCTGCTATCGAATACTGAGTTTTATCCAGAAATGATGTGTTTGACACGTAACTATTAGAATAAATAATAAAACTCATGAAAGTCGGACATCGTATCAGATTTAAAGAAATGTGCGGAAGCAACAAAACTAGTTAAGACTATAGAAACAGACCCTCGGGCCTTCGTTTGCCGGCCAGATTGCGTTGTGGTTGAATAGATTCAAAAAAGAAAGTAAAATAAAACATAGTGAAATAATGATTATAAAGTTGAAATGTTATGTTGAAATTTGTGTAGTTGAAAAAATGATTGGTGAGAGAAATTTAATGAAATATTTTATTGGAAAAGTAATGGTTAAATAGTGTAGTGGTGAAAAAAATGAATTGATTAATCTAGGGAGTCTTTATTCGCACCACAACAAATCTACTACCGTACCACATGAAAATGAAAAATGTATCATCTACCATTGTCACCACATGTATTATTTCGTAAGACTAAATCTACTTACACTTCATTTTTTAAAATAAAAAACTTTTGTCAAGCATTTTTATTTGCTCCAAATTTTATTATTTGCATTTCCTCATCCACACTTTTAAAATGGGCTTTTGACACTTTTAGGACCTTATGTTTTAGCATTGTGTCAAAATAGGCCCCTATCTATTAAAATGACAATTTTAGGACCTCATGTTTATGTTTCTTTTCAATTTTAGGACAAATTTGAAATTTCCGTCCAATTTAACATTTTATGTCGTTAAGTTCCACCTGGCCATTCCACCTGGACATTTATAATATAAAAAAAAATCCACCTATTAAATTATACATCACCACGTTTTATGGAAGCTACAAATAATAAAAATTTCAGATTGCATTCCCAATCCATCTCCTTCAATCGAAATTGACATCCCCTCTCCCCAAACCCCCTAATTTCTTCCCCTCTTCCCAATCCCCTAATTCCTTTCCCAAAAACAAAATCAATCTTTAAAGGTATTCAATTTGCTATTCAGTTCATGATGTAGCTATTGAGAAATCCATGGCGCTGCGGGTTGGTCAATCCCATCCGATCTATGGTTAGTAGAGATTTCATTTTTTATTTTTCTTCTTTGAGTCGATTGATTCTGCAAAAAAATGGAACTTTAGATTTGTATTTGTTGTTGGGTCACTTAATCTATAGTTTTTTTTTCTGGAAAATGGGAATTAAACAAGTAGTTGTTTGTTTTTCTCTTCTGTGGGTTTCTGGGTTTTCCTCTCTTTTTTTGCATGATTGGCAGAGAAATGATTAGGGATAACTCATTTTCGGATAAGGGTTTAGATCATTTGGTAGTCCGTTCAATTATTCTTGTGGGTGCTTTCAGATTAAGGGTTTACTTGCTCTTAATCTGCTAAAATTTGTTCCTTCTTGCAATAACATTTTTTTTGTGTGGGCTATTTTCGGGTTATTTTGTGGGTTTTATGAATTATTTTATGTTTTTTGGATAATAACTGAAAATTGATTTTTGGGATTTGTTTTCCTGTCTTTTTTTTTTTTTTTGCATGATTAGCAGAGAAATTGACAAGGGTAGACATTTTTGGAAAAAAAGTATATTCTTCTAATATTTCATCCATTAAGCTACTTTACTGGTTGAATGGGCGAATAAAGATTTGGGTTCCCTAAAAAAAAAAAAAGAAGGGCAGATAACATTTGTGTATTTGTGGTCTTTTATAATAATCTGAATTTTTGTATTTGCTCATTTATTTTTGTAGGAGAAGGTTGCAAGTTTGTCACGATTGTGTTTCATCATGGTGGTCAGTTTGTACATGCGCCTAAGGCTAGTTATAGGGGTGGTGAGACAGTAATTTATGATTTTGTTGAAGTGGCCGATGTTAATTTGTTGTTGTTAGATGATCTCAAGCGATTTAAGAGGGTTAGTTGGTTTTAAACGATATTACATTGACATAAGTGGTGGTTTTCTTCTCATTCAAAATGACAAGGCAGCTTCGTGAGGTGTGTACCAAACACCTAGCTTCAACACAAATGTCCACTTGTATGTAGACATAGATAGAAGTTTGATGGATGATCGGTTAGGATCTTCGAATGATGTTAAAAATAGAGTTGTGAACGGAGAAGAGGATCTTTGTGATGAGTTTGACTTCAATAAAACAAACACCGATGAGAGTTGGGATGAAGAGGATAAAGAGGAAGAAGAAGATGAGGATGACAGAATGTTTGATGAAAATGTGTATCTTAATGATAAATTGGTTGGTTTGGAAGGCACAAATGCTACAGGGCGGACTGATTTTGATTCTGATACGGGTAGCATTGATTTAGCTGCAAGTGACGATGAATTGGAAAGCCTTAATGACTCCGATGAAGAATGCTCAAAGGAAGACCGCACTAGATTTAACCCACAGAAGAACATGGATGATCCTGATTTGTTTTGTGGTTTAACCTTCAGTGATATTAAAGAGTTCAAGGAGGCAGTTAGAAATCATTCAATCAAGAGGGGAAGGCCAATAGAGTTTACCAAGACTGATAAGGTACGGTGTCGTGCTAAATGTAAAAACGCTAAGTGTGAGTGGTATGTTTATGCCCGTATGATGCAGCCAATGGGAAGGGCAGAGATTAGAAGTTTTGAGTCAAAACATTCATGCAGTTTTAGCTCTAGGAACAGTAATGTAAAGTCTGGATGGCTTGCAAGGAAATACATGCCAGATTTCATTCTTGAGCCTAACCCAAACATGCATAATTTTACAAAGAAGGTAATACGTGACACTAGGTGTCGGATTTCAAAGTCAACAGTTTATAGGGCTAGAAAAAAAGCCTTGGAAAAAATATGGGGCAGTCAAGTTGATCAATATTGTCTTGTACAAGCTTATTGTTGGGGAGATTTTGCATCATTAAAACAAAAGAAAATTTATAAACCTATACTACCATGCAAAACTACCTCCTAACCGGTCGAATACCGGGTAGTTGCTAGTAAAGTTGGATAAGTACGGGTATCGATCCTCAGGGAAAATGGCTACTAAAAACAAATAACTATTACTAAACCTAAACTAAAAACAGAAAATAAACTGGACAGAGGATTGTTAATCCAAAGCCAGGAAAGATAATTGCGATCAACATAAAATAAATCTAAACTGCAACTAAGAAAAACGAATAAATCTATCTAACGAACATGATAACGACTGAAGCGATTAAACATGGAACAAATCATAATCCACCATCCCGCAACCCTTAATTTCTTCCCTAGATTATCTTATAGTGATTTAATTCAAGTTGTGGTTTCACCTATCAAACGTATGAATTCCTACTTCCGTAGATGAATTCGCCTATCAATCTCTATCTTTCGATTTACGGAGATTAACGCATCATAAAATAAACCAAGGTGCAAGATTTTCTAGATCTAACAACCTAGACATTCAACCTATCAACTTTCGCTTGATATAGATCAAAACGCCTATTCTTTCCTATGGTGATCTAAGGTTTACACCGACTCGCCCCATGGTAAACATCAATCGCAAACATCTTTCGATATAAATTTGCAATAACAAATAATCATAGAAAAGATACGAACTTTGAATTAAACACTTACAAGATCATCCAAAGAAACAAATAAAAACGCCTGCTGGAAAAATTAACCATGGTCGCTCCAAGTTTGACAAATTTCAAAACATCATCATGGGAAAGAAGAAACGAAAATAAATAACTAATCTACCTAATCTAACCCTCGGCGATCGAGCACAAGGCTCGATCGACCGAGCAAAGCCCTCGCTGTAAAATAAGGTGTTCTTCTCAAGTTGCTGTCACAGCGTGATGAATGTATATGGATTAGGGTTCCGCCGCATGCTTATATAGAGATGAAAGGCGGCCGGAATTAATTGGAATATGTCGGTTTGAATTATTTTTGACCAATCAGATTTTGCATGCGGTAATTAAAAGAAAGCTTAAGTCGGTTTGCTCCAATGGTGGTCGAACGCTCGTTTACTCCCATGGACGCCCGCCCATAGTACTTGGATGAAGGCTGAACGTTAAATCTGATGGAAAGTCAAGGCTCAGATCTTTGAATCCTTGGATTAGATATTTGTTGGAATAAAACTTCTAAAATTCATATCCTGAGTGTAGACCTCAAAAATTATGATCCGAATGTCATAATTAAGCTCTCGGAAAACTCTACAACTTTCATTAAGGACTCTTCTTCGAAAACGCCTTTTGACTAGCCCGTCGTATTCCGAGTCGTTTTCGGATTTTCCAGTAGTTTCAGCAACAGCATACAAACTTGTAACGCTCATATCTCGGGCCTCGTAAGTCGGAATGAAGTGATTCAAAATCCTGTAGAATCCTCTCTTCAAGCCCTACAAATCTTCTCTTGAGGTCGAGAGTCAAATCAGTGTATATCATATCAAGAACTGCATCGGAAGTTCGGCTGCTTGAAAGCTTCATTCCAAGCTTTATCTCCATCTTCTTTCCATTTCACTTCTCTTCCATGCAAAACCTCATCATTTAATCCTCTTGCATGCCAAAATATGTATCTACAATATAGGAAAATATACCAAAGCGTAACACAATCCCAAAATAACATAAAATCACAATTTAAGCACATAAATCGTTACATTTTGCAATTAACCTATTAAAAACACTATTTACTCAATTAATCGATTATAAGCTCGAATTCTACTTAAAAACATCCATATACGGGGAAATTGATATAAAATATATCCTTATAAAACGTATAAAATCACCCTTAACAACTCCCCCACACTTAAACCTTGCTCGTCCCGAGCAAGACAAAACATAATCATCACTCGAGACAAATAAACACTTATGCAGATACAAAACATATTCAAGTAGTTTAGAGGTTCACCCAAGTGCGTGTGTGCATAGCCATAGTAAACTTCCACTAAATCCACACTTGAAATTGATTCAAACAAAACTAGCCAACATCCCATTTAAATTAGAAAAATAAAAATGATTATAACATGCACCTCACAAAAACATACACATTCCGAAAAGATAATAGGGAGCATTTAAAATATTTCCGACATACTTAGAGGATAGTCCCTACAACATATCATTCAGTTTATACTGGGGATAGTCAGAAGATAACTAAGGTTTTCAACCATCTTTTCACATTGCCATTCACTAATTTTTCTTTATAGTTCAATCAATTCCACACATATATAGCATATATGCCTCATTCCCAAAGAATAGGACGTTTCGTGATAACACCCTAGTTTGGACTACTATCATCAGCAATGGGAGCTATTAACCTCATAGTGGTATAGACATTTCGTGATAATGCCTCACAGCACTCAAATCATCGGCAGCTACTTCCGACACTTAAATATATCTTATTCAACTTAGAGTGGTATACAAACCTTAAATTATATCCCTCCTATCACATTCAAACCTTCGATATTCACAAGATGTCATACTTTAACTCTAAACACAAACTATTAAAATTTCCAAAATTCAGTATGGAAGCAAAGAATCATGCGATAATCATCAAAAATCTCTAATCAAATGGGCATAGCTTTAAAAATATAGCTCATCATCTACTATGGCACGTGAAAAATAGTGTCGTGTGAAACAACTAAATTTACTAAATATGCAGAATCAAAGATCAATGATATAAGAACTCAAATGAAGACATGCAATGCTTACTTGGGACAAAACAAAAATTTTAAAATCTAGCACTTTTCATAGAAATATAAAAGTATGGCAAATGAATGTAGATACATATTCCCTCCCCACACTTAAACTACAACATGCCCTCATGTTGCAAAAAATAATAAATTAGAGAACGTGGCTGATTGTCTTCCGGAAGGAGCAACTCGAATGATGCGCATCACCCAGAATGCTCGAGGATATCGATGATTGTGGACCATCCACCGTAAAACTGATATCGCCTAAAACTTATAAAAGCTAATGCAAATACCCTGCACTCATGAAAAACAAAGAAATACCTCGGGGGAAAGGGGGAATAGAACATAAAGAGCACAAAATAGAATCGCTTCAGATGGAAAAATCAAACAGGGAAAGTACAGAACATCTAAGCGTCTAAATATGGAAGTTTGATATAAGCACAAAAAGAAATAATAGCTCACACTACAAGAAAATCGACTTTTAATGAGAGAAATTCCCATCATTAAATGCCCGATTCCCGCCATTAAAGGCTTTTAATGACGGAAATATCCTTCATTGCCGCCTCCGCCGTTAAAGATAATAATGACGGAATCGCTTCCCGTCATTAATTGTATAATACATTCAATGACGGTATATTCCTATCATTAAACATTGTTTTTAATAACGATTCATCCACTCATTATAGGCTCCTTTCCCCTCATTAAACAACGATTTAATCACAACACATGTCCTCATTAAAAGGTCTTTTTCCCGTCATTAAATTGTGATTTAATGATGACACATACCCTCATTAATAGGTTATTTTCCCATCATTAATTTGTGATTTAATGGTGACATATACCTTCATTATAGGGTCATTTCCACTCATTATACAATGGTTTAATGAGGACACGCCCCTTATTTTAGACTAAAATGAACCAAAAAAATAGGATATGAACACCTGCGAAAAAAATCACAAGCCAAAATTACATGAAACCTTCTTTTCCAGCTTTCAAATGTACATTATCAAATACTAACTACACTTTACTTGGTGCATGAATGGCACTATCACCAATCCAAAAGAATGAGAACAAGGAAATAATTTGTCTATAAAAAGAGTTGTATGTTCGGGAAGCGATTAAGAGATAGTATCAAGACCTTTTGAGTACCCAAACTCTTTTTATTTGCTTTCTCGTTCTTTCACCACACACATAACCTCCTCCTTCATCATTGAAACTTCACTTCTCATATTCATAGCTTGAACCTCCATTGCCTTTGTAAGAGTATCAAATACAAAAAGAATTCTAACTCACAATGAAAATACGATTATTTTTCGTAACAAAGACAACATAGATCAACTTTACAGTTTTCCGAAAAGTCACATAGATAGGACAAAAGATGCCACTTTCTTGAACGGCTATAATATTAAACAGAGAGAACATATATAGCAGCTTTGGTCACGACATAAAGCATATATAGCTATTCAAGTGTACACTAAAGACATGGCATTTAAAGAGATGTGTGTGTATGTCTACGGCATAAGACTAAAATATTATTAAATGGACAAGTATTTCACATCACAAAAATTAATACACAAGATACTCTGGTTCGTAGAGAACATGCGAGCCTTTATATATATATTTTGCAGGCTTCAAAAGAGAATTTAGCACTATATCACGAGATGATTTTAAAAAAATGCAGATTTAGAGCATATTTTCTAGCCTTAATGATAATTGTGGCAATATATTGGAAATAGATAAAATCATACAAATAATAATATGGTAAAAGCTGAGCTATAGTAGTAACAAACTTACCATCACGATTCTACTTCCAAATAATTGAAGAACAACAAAGTGTATAAAGCGATTTTAGAGTAGTAGTAGTAAAATACTACTGTAATGCTGATGTAGCTATCATAGCATAAAAATCGAATGCAAATGTACAATGTATAGAGCTTTGATAAAATCAAGTCAAATACCTAAATGCATAAACAAAAGTTTCATCATCCAAAGATATTTCATGACCTTTTCCCAAGTCAGAAACAACATTCTGTAATGGAAAAAAAGTTAGCACATTACATAAAAATGTTATTAATAAACATTACACTTCACAACAAATACAAAAATCAATAGGGCACAAGAATAAAAGTAGTGAACTCACTTCTGAATATCCTAGACATTTATATGCTTGACCGCATCAGTGGAGGACCTTGACCTTCAGGGTGTCTTACTCCTAGCACAAAACCAACACAACACATATCATTAAAAGATAGTAGACATACGAGCAAAGAAAAAGATAGTAGATATTGTTTAGGCCAAACATCCAGTAGAAGTAATCCTTCACTGTTGAGGCTATCATATCCCATTTGCTCAAAATCTCAAATAAACTCCAATAATGAATATAAGTACAGAATGTTCCAATCCAACATCAATATCATGGAATTGCAGCTTGAAGGAATAGTCAAAGAAACTATTGAAAGTTCTTAACTTTTTTTTTGGTTAAATGTAAAAATGTATTAAACCAAGGTACATAAGAGTACAAGACACTTACATCCTAAACAAAGAGAAACTGGGTAGCAAAGCAAGAGTGAAACAACATGATATCGAGAGTGACAGGTAAGAAGAGCCAATAGAAACAACATCAGATTTAGCAAAAGCAGCAGGTATTGGATCAATTTGCTTCCTCAAAACACCAACATCAGAGGGAACATTATCAGCATGTTTACTAGGTGCTAAAAGCAACATCAGATCGAAAATCAAAGCAGTGCGGCTTGCATCGGAGAGGACACCACAGCACATCCAAAACAAAGAACAAAGCTTAGCAAAACAGAACTGTAAAAAGGAACAAAGCAGCTAGCCTCACTCACTCGATTTCAATGAACCATCCTTCCCAAAGCAGATTAGGACCAAGAACCAACCTGAGAGATTCGTAAGCATCAGGCGCAGTCGTTGAACCACATTTGCAAAGCAAAGATTAGCATCAAGAAGGTCGAAACATAACTCTGAATCAAGAATAATCTCAAAGATTCTCAAAGAAAACCGACTTTGATCCACCCAAACCCGTAAGCCGGGGCATCAAAGTTTGAGACTGTTCTTAAATTTACTCACATACAACTGAGGATCAGCATTTTGGAGCCGTAACAAGAGGCCACACTATGCCCAACTTTTTTACACAAAGCACAAAATGAAGGCAAATCTTTAAAAGGATGATCCATTGCAATAAAGTTCCATTTGGCGAGCAAAGATATGAATGATATCGTAAAGGTTAGCAACATCAACCTCAACAAGGCATCTAGCAAAGCTAATCCTCTGCTTGGTAGCAAAGCTAAGATCAAAGATACAAAGGAACCCCTACATAAGAGCAAATCTTACTCAAAGCCTCCCATTCCAAAGAGAAAGAGGAAGATTTGGCAAATGAATCCAGTATATGAACAAAGCAGATAGGCCATCTCTACAGAAATTGAAGAATTCAGGCATCTTCTTTAGTAAAAAAGGCTTCCCTTGAATCAAATAAGGCCCACCATGCAATACATTTTCCAAGTCTGAAAGTTGTTCAAATAAAAAAACAATCCAACCTGAAGCATGGTATTGAAATCTACATTTCCTAGACCAAAAGTTCACCATTTTCTTAACAGCTTCTCTTCCAGGAAACCTAGAAGTGAAAGTGCCAATCAAACTCCCCAAGATCATCAGACTCAAAAGATGTGTTTCTAAGATCAACAGAGGGTAAAGAGGAACTCTTATCATCCCAAAGTCTAACAACTTCATTAGAATATAATCTATTTTTCTTCAACAAGCTAGCATAAGAGACAACCTTGTTAGAAACTTCAACATCATTGATAACAGATTCCTATATAATAGGTAAAGAAGGGAAACCAGGAGCAGCCCCAGAACCAACACAATCCCCACCAGTAACAGGGGTCTCACTACTACCAAGTTGGACCAACATTAGAATCAGCAATAGAAGACAACAATAAATCAAAGGCAAAATCGCACAATATCAGGGCAGATTCTAATTCAAATTAGTGAAATAAATTAAAATACGATATTAACAAGAAATGGACAGAAAATTCCCTGAAATAAGCACAAATTCGAATAGGTCAACCCTTGATTTTGAACATGTGCAGAGATAAACGAAACGACATGCCATCAGAGAATAGTGGTTACGAATCTCGTGAATTGAGGGCTCGAATCAGCGTTGTATCAGAGGAAAGGTCGGATCTTTCATAGTCAAACCTTCACAATGGCAAAAGACACAAAATCAGGGCGAGAAATCTGTTCTAAATCAGATAATAAATGGTAAACAATATATAAACATGAAAGGATTCACCTTGCCACGAAAGGACTGTGAATCCTTCAAAATCGCTAATTCAATGCTCCAAATCAAGCCCACGAGATAAACACGTTGCTGAGACCACAATAGCATAAAATCCGGATCGAATCAGCATCCAGTCGCAAAAAGATGGAAGCTTTACACCAATCAAACCTTCCTTAATATTGAAAACGTGGTGGCTTGAATTTTATTCGGACGTAACTATGTTCTTGCCAGAGATTGAGGATGAAAGAGATACAGATAAGGGTAATCAGCAAATATTGAATACAGAAGATTTGGGGATTTGATTCATAAAACAAGAAACGGTGGAGAGTAGAAGACGGAGGCTATGACTTTGATATTCAAAATGCCAAAATGAATTTAGGGTAAGGAACCTCGGGTGTCATATTAGGAATCAATGAATTTGGGTTTTTATTAATGTGTTTGTTATTTTGTTAAAAAATTGTAAATTAAAAAAAAATGTATTATGAAAAAATTTATACAAATAATGAGAGGTTTTTTTTATTGTATTTGTAATGACGGAAATAAGATTATTAATGACGGAATTGAAATTCGTCATTCATCAACAAATTAATTTGTGTCCCACACAGTAAGTACCATTTAATGACGATTTTACATCCCGCGTCATTAAGTTTTAAATCATTGAATAACGCTTTTCTTGTAGTTATCGATGGAAAGATCAACACTTTGAAACTCGTGGACATCTAAGAATAAAGCCACAGAAGTTTAAAACATCAAACTCCAACTAATAATGATAGAGGATTATACATGGAAAAGAAGTCGGAAAGATTTTTCTATTAAGCTCATATAGAGATGGAACATATACATGGAATATTACACAACAATAGGCTAGGTGCAACTACATGAAAATATACTACAAAGGCACGACTACATGATATGCAATCCTAAAAATAAAAAAATAAATAAAAATAAATTACAGCATGTGCTCAGTCGAAAGGTGTTTCGAGGACAACCTTACGGTGACTACGGCCTATGCAGAAACTAAAAAAAACGAGGTAGTATTACGGAAACCGACTGTTAACTACACTCAAGAAAAATAAAAGAAAAAATAGATAAACAATGCAATTAGATGACATGCAACTAAATGATATGCATCTATATGATATGCAAAAATAAAAGCAAATAAAAGAAAGAAAACTAGCCCACTCATTTGCAACACGACATATATAATAAACGTCTACCAAATAATGACAGGTTACGATAAACGACAGTGCTGTCCATTACATGCAGTGTAGACGCGCTTTAAGACTCATCAAAGGTGATAGCATTATGGATAACCAACGATTAGCTATACTAAAGCGAATATAACTCATATGGCTATGCAGGCGTAGCATACGGAAAACCACGAGCTACCCATATGAATTACAAACAAAAGGAAGCTCATAAATCTTAAGGTCTACAAGATTCATCACAAGATACGTAGCATACGGGAACCGACATTAGCTACGGAAAATAAAACAGCGATTATAGCCTCACGGAAACCGACATTTACTATAACATAGATGAATCAAGAATGAGAGATAAGATCAGTTATTCAACTTGGATTCATAGACGGAAAAGTAAAACATATAAGTTCAGGACATCTATGTAAACGAAATAAGCCACAGAAGCTCGAATGAAAGAAATCCAAGTTAAACAAAAGCATTAAAAATTAAATCAAGAAATATCAGAACCTGGATTGCAATTCTTGAGACGGACGGACGTCCAACTAGCGTTCAACACCGGGCGAAGCGCTCGAGAAAGTATAGACGCTAAATGCGGTCCTCTAAATCGAAACATGATTGAAAGTATTTGAACGGACGAACGCCCATAAAACCGGACGTCGGCGTTTACACTGCAGTTAGGTGATCGGACGGGCGTTCACTACCTTGAACGCTCGTCCATACAACGAGTATGCACAAAAGCAAGAAAAACACAGCAAAAACCCTAATATTCCAATTCTAAACACCAAGAACGAGGCAGCCACATCAAATTTAAGCACAAACGGTTAGATTAGGTAACAACTAAACATAAACTTCACGTAAAACAAGTTGAGTAAAAAACTTTTGCACATTCTTAACCTAACGGTCATCGAAACACGGCAAAATAAAAACTCTCAACTTGGTATACGCTACTTTTATTAAAAACGAAAAACAAAACGTAACAAAATCGAGAACTAACAAAACTAGATTCAACATGACACCTATTCCCCGGCAACGGCGCCACTTTTGTTGGGGAGATTTTGCATCATTAAAACAAAAGAAAATTTATAAACCTATACTACCATGCAAAACTACCTCCTAACCGGCCGAATACCGGGTAGTTGCTAGTAAAGTTGGATAAGTACGGGTATCGATCCTCAGGGAAAAGGGCTGTTGAATCTAGTTCATTAACTCTCCTAAATTGTCACTACTAAAAACAAATAACTATTACTAAACCTAAACTAAAAACAGAAAATAAACTGGACAGAGGATTGTTAATCCAAAGCCAGGAAAGATAATTGCGATCAACATAAAATAAATCTAAATCAGAAACTAAGAAAACGAATAAATCTATCTAACGAACATGATAACGACTGAAGCGATTAAACATGGAACAAATCATAATCCACCATCCCGCAACCCTTAATTTCTTCCCTAGATTATCTTATAGTGATTTAATTCAAGTTGTGGTTTCACCTATCAAACGTATGAATTCCTACTTCCGTAAATTAACCTATCAATCTCTATCTTTCGATTTACGGAGATTAACGCATCATAAAATAAACCAAGGTGCAAGATTTTCTAGATCTAACAACCTAGACATTCAACCTATCAACTTTCGTTTGATATAGATCAAAACGTCTATTCTTTCCTATGGTGATCTAAGGTTTACACCGACTCTCGCCCTATGGTAAACATCAATCGCAAACATCTTTCGATATAAATTTGCAATAACAAATAATCATAGAAA